>JAAVTI010000736.1:0-457242 GCA_011947335.1 Phytophthora constricta
GCGGTTCAGAAGAGCAGATGCGGCTTGAGGATTGTACCCGTGCCGGTAATCGCGAAAGTGGTCGTGAATCTCTTGTGACTGGAACCTCCTTTCTTGACGGGAACCTCGCGTCGTAATTGTTGTCTTTGGCTAGGTTTCAAAGTACATGGGCACTTGGTTTATTTTAATTATATTGTGCGCTTGGATCTTGTGTGTGCGTCGATGAGCTTCTGGACTCGCTGAATGAAATCACGACATTTTTCTCCTGCGTTCTCAGGTAGCGTTCGTGTCGTCGTATGTCGACGTGAGACAAGGTTTTCCAACGTTTGCAAGCTATCCTGTTTAAGCTTCAAATCCTCTAGCACCAAGACCATGAAGCTCGCGGTAAACGCTAATAGATTGTAAACGAATGTACTCGTCCTCGACGCACAGTCCCTTTGCGTTGCGGTCTATAATCCACTTGTGAAGGCGGCTTTCCACGTCTCAATGCTTAGCTCCTCATTCACCCCCAGTCGTCTCGACGTCCGTGTCGAAATCTGGCGGTCCTTGAGCGAAGCCTTTATTGCTCTTTGACACCCCACCGCCCACGAATCGTGCCTCAAGACACGTTGTACTTCTTGCCTAACGCGAAAAAGCTCTTCCCTTTACCACTTTCTCGTGCTGTGATATTATAGATAGATCTCCTTGATGGAATAGCTTCGGCGTTTGCCTTTCGCCATAGTGTTTTTAAGAGTGAGTGAACTCAAGAAAGTAGTGAGCATGAGCTTTGTACGCCAACCATTCCAGTAAATTCTGGGTTTCATTGTTTGGTGGAAATGACTACGAATACAGCATATTTGACATTTCTACCTGTTGTCCATATGTTTGTGTTACTAAAAGGCGTTGTATTTTTTTTTACTGCTATGCTTTCCAATCGAACAAATTTTGAGCAAATACGGTAATGTTAATGTTTGAATACAACGCCAAGGCGCAGTGTGCGGGGGAGGACGGTAGTCTTGCCGCTGAATATTTTTGTGGAGAGGAATGTCGTGTTGTTGTGGCCAGACCCACCTTTAACGCGATCGAGTTGGCGTTGCAACATGCACCCTTTTGTGTCTTCCCAACTTTGAGCAGCCATTTATTGTCACGACCGCTGCGAGCTACACGTGTACTGTCCCAGCCCCATGATGGACACGATCCCTGTAGCGTTCTTCAGCGATGCAATGAGTTAAAAAGTCCACTAGAAATAGCTATTTACGATTAAGCAGGCTTTCTCCGATGGAACATTACTTGCATCGAACACCGTTCGATGTTTATACTGACAACGCAGCCTGCAAGTGTTTTCTCCAGCATCCGCGCTTATCTGGTCGTCTTGCTCATTGGCTATACGTTTCGCGTCTTTTCAATTCACGCTCCACCATCGCCCCAGGCCCTGAACATTGTCGCATATGCGTGATCGCTGCCGCCCAAAGCTCCAAAGGGGAAGTGTACGATGACGAGGGCACTGACATAACGCCGATGATTGTCTATACAACGTGTACATCATCTCAAGCGTGCGCTAGAGTTAGTTTCTCGTCTACATTTCTCCACACCATGACTGGCAAGCCCAGCCGCATTTCCCCAGGCCACCAAAGCAGTGATGTTTGCGGTTAAGGAGCCACCCTTGCAACCGAAGCCAATTGGTGCTTCGCAGTGTCGATTTAGGGGTGAATGCAGCGGCGATACGACAATCAGTTCGTTGTATCCAGACCTAGGTACGACGAAGGTGTTCCAGAGGGCATATGGGAAGGACACCCTATCCAAGGAGATTGGAAGACAGGTCAAGAGTATGGGATCATACGTGGATTGATTCTCAAGAAAAATAACGATCGCTTACACCACTTACGTGTTCCAAACGACAACTTGGGCTTAATATCATCCATAACGCTCATGACGCCGGCATGATGGTACATCCTGATGTACGCCGAACGCAACTTGCAACTGCACAATGGTACTTCGGCCGTGGAATTGAGAAAGTTTTTTAGAAGACACTAAGGCTTAAGCTAAGATTTGCGCAGTGCGCATTAGGTAAAATTCCTTTACAGGGCCGCAAGCCAGGAAAGATGCAATCTATTCCAATTTCGCCAAAGTGCTGCGATGTAGTGTCGACAGATTTCATCACGCATCTACCAGTGTCTGACGGCCTTGATACTATCATGGTTGTCGTTGACAAGCTCTCGAAACAACCGGTCTATACCCCGACGCATACTACCGATACAGCGCATGATACGACTAAGGTTGTTTTTCAACCATGTCATCCGGCACTATGATATTCCGCCGACCATCATATCAGATTGTGACCCGAAGTTTTACGTCCAAGTTTTGGACAGCACTGGTGGGTTGGATGGAGAGACCAAAACATCGATGACGACCGCACACCGACTCGAGGCCGCTGGAAAAACAACTATGCAGAACTGGACCCTCGAAGACTCATTGAGATGGTCTTTTTCGTACCACGGCAACGACTGAAACGAGCGCCTGCCAACGATCGATTATACACACGCAACAGTGGCGTCAAGCTCCTCAAAGATGTCCCCCTTCTTTGTGGGCACCGGTCGGCAGCTCAAGAATCCGCTAGGTCTGGTTCAAGGTGCGGAGGGACTGAACCAGTCACGTGTCGAATACGCTTCGCGATCTGTTCAACATCGTCGACATGGGATTAAACACACCCGTAATAACCTGTGGGACGTGCAAGTGGAGCAGAAAAATCTATGACAGTCGCCGTGCTGAAAACCCGTTCAATGTTTGCGATATCACCCTACTCTCGACGCAAGATCTCAACCTTTCGCACGCAACTGCAGAAACGACTTTGCGCTCATGCAAGGTTTTTGTTATTCATCCGTCCGTACACCAACTTTGAACTTCATGGCAATGACGCGCTGCTAGACCTGCATGCCAACCTCAAGCATCTCAGCCAGCGGTCCAATATCGACAAGCTCAGGGTGTACACAGCAACCCCGATGCTTCACGGGACGGGTGATTTTTCCAAGTCGACTCTGTAATCTTCGACGACGACGGCGAGTAGCTCCATATTGTCGAGGCTCTGATTAAGAAGCGGATCTTCATTCCCATAGCCCGAATAGTTGGTTGGGTGGCATGGACTGCCTCATCACGAGAAAGTGAACATATTAGCATACCTACCACGTGAGCCACTGGTCGGAGCTGCTCAAGGTCATTCGTCGCCTAACTCAAGCATCTCGAGCTTACCAATGTTCCTTGCAAAGAAGGTCTGCGGTACTAACAACTTCAACGTCGACGACTTCAAGGTGCCGGTGCTGACTCAAGTCGGGGGAGCTGTAATGAGCTGCGTCATCTTTTATTGTTTCTACAAACACAGCCTGAGATAAAGTCGCCACTTCATACTCACAGGGTTTGCTCAACGAGTCCGCTTCGGTGCACCACAGCCAAGCACCTGCATATCCAACGAGACAACACGGAGTGCCCTCAAGGTAACACGAAGGTAGACATATATCACAGCAATCGATAAACAGCTAGCAATTCAGTTTCCGATGTACGTTCACAACAGCAGCCCCACAACCAAGCCTTAAAACGGTACTGCTTGTAGCTCATACGGACGGGATTACCAAGGCATCGTAGTTCACGCCAAGCTGCAAAAGGGGCGGGCTGTGGTGATACCTGACGGCAGCAGTTCAGTCGGTATGTATGTTGTGCAGTTTGCGCACACTCTCGTGTCATTAATTACTGCGAGAAGTGCTAAAACATCCGCCTTTATTAAGTCGCTGGGCGACCCTCACTCTATTTCAATTTGCTATGCCTCTGGAGTTGTTGGTAAGTTGTAGACTGAGAGTTCGATCCATGGCCGCCGAAGTCGGTTTAGTCTAGTGCTTTCCAATAAGTCTATAACCACTTTTCAGTGAACTGCCATCTTCTCTTTGGGCCAGGAGGTTTCCTATCTTGCCACAAAATCTTCCCCTATGATGGAAGGGTTTGACCCGACGCATGTAGATTGTCTCGGGATATCTCTTCTTGTCGATCACCATCGTAGCATTGCTTCACACGCTAACGACACGGAAAGTTCCTTCAAAGACAGATTGCAACTTTCGTGCTCGTTGGTAGCCTCGGGCGTTCATCACCAGATCATCAATTACGTAATTCAAGATCTTAAATCAAGGGAAGCAAACCAAACTTTTCGTGATGCCACTGAGAGATTGCATCCAGCAAGGCACGATGGTTCACAATTTGGATTTCGTGCTCTTCAAGGAAGAGTAGGACAACACGGAGGCTGCGCAGATAGATTATACCTTCTGTCTGCGCGCGTTTCAGATAATACAACGTAACAAACTTTGGATAGCGAGTTAAATGCTCCTTGAAGGGACGTTGAGTTGCAGGATGCTGAATCCCAACTCTCTAGACTAATGGCTGAGCTTTACGAGATCATTGACCGACTCAACCGCTTGTTCTTCTGCAATCAGCATCTTATAATGTTCCTCCAGTTTCTGGCGATGCTCGTCCATTGACGACGCATCTCTTCGTGATGTTCAATCAGCGCAACCTGACGTTCATCTTGCGACTGCAGGTACTCTAAAGCTTGTTCAGCAAGTCGGCGCTGCACCTGGCTAATCTGCTCGGCATTCCATTAATGTGCAGCAGCTAAATGCTGGACCAGGGCTTCCACGCGACGTCTTGTCTCACCTCCTTGAACACCGCCGTCCTTCTTGGCGTATTCTCCGTCAGACGTAGGTCGATCTCTGTCCGCAGTGCAGTGGCGGGTTGGCAGCAATGGGCATACCACCAGAGGAGATTGGCACCATGACTTCGTCTGCTTTTTTCACAAAAGATGTCGTGCATACTGAACCAAAGAAAATCGTTGGGTATTAGGTGGAAGCACGGCGACCGCAACCGTTTAAGACAGCGGTGAAGGACCAACCGGACCGACAGTGCCACGAGATAACGAAATCAAACCTCGCCACATTCTTGAAATGACTTCGAGGCGAGTTGGAAGACTTCTTGATATTTGGAGCCTTGGAGCCCATATTTCAGCTCAGGCACATACAAAAGGAGGAACCAAGCGAATGTTTGGTGGGTCGCAGGGTACGAGTAAAGCGACCGACAAACACAACCGGCAACCGTACTAGAGTAGCCATAGGCTAAGGCAAAAAGGCAATGGTAATCGACCCCCGAAGAAGTACAATAAAATGAGGTGATCAAACCTGCAGCGTGTCCCAATGCCCTGATATCGCGAGTCCATCAGAGGCCAAGGTGATACGCGAAGCTACTACGGGAAAGAAGGCTTGAAACCTAATTTGGCCGTGCTACTAAACCAAAGAATACAGTAAGTATACTACATGTCGTCGGCAAATCCGTGTACTGTCACGGACACGTTAAAGACAGAAACCACACCGGACAGTGCGGCAGAGGTATCGATGGTGACGACAATATTGCTGCAGCTTTTAACCGCAAAGGGTGCATGGATTCATCAGCATGATTTTACTGTGGAAGTTCCAGTGAATAGTGCCTGTGCCGGTGAGAGTAAAGGTGACGCTTGATTTAAGATTTTTGACCTCTTGGAGGACCATTAGTGCTTCGTTATGTGATCTGTTGGGTAACAGAGCACAGCCTACCGCTAGGCGTGATCAACTTACTGTTGTCTTGGTGGATCATGGGACAGCTCGGGTACAGTCCGGAAAACTACTCGCTGCAGTGAATGCTGAGTGGGATACGAGTGACGTGAATGACAGACCGAGCATTGGAGTAGCGAGCGTTCTGGCATATCATAAAACCGCTCAGACACCAGTGGTCACTGCAGTAGAGCGTGCAACGAAGGAGGATGTAAAATTTGCTTGTTTTCCTGAGTTCACGAGTGCTTCTGACACAACACAGCAAGATATCCGTGCTATACTCCTAGAAAAGGCGGAAGAAGCTCGTCGACTAGGCACGGCAGTTGGATTCTGTGAGGAGCTGAAGGACATACGGATGAGCTTCATAGGCGTTTTTCGGATATTCATTGGACGTGATCCTCCAGCGGATATGCCCCCTTGGAAGTAACTGTAAAGCCCGGAGATTAAACAACAAAATGTAAAGAGCATAGATATTCGCCGGTACACGGCGAATTCTTCGATAATCACATTAGCGCGTTAATCAGTGCGGAGCTGTGCTATCCGAATACTCGAAGCAGGTGATGTTCACCACCCCTTGTGGTGAATAAACAAAACCCGGAGCCCATCCAAATGACCGTGGATGTTCATGGCCTCATCGTCTGTATTTTGGAGTCGACTGTGTAATCAGCCGATATTGGAAACCTCTTTTGAGTAACTGTGTGGGTCATCGCGATACTTTTCACTGGATTTTTCAAGGGACTCTGGCAGTTTGCCATTGCGGCATTCTGCCAGGAGATTTACTCCATTTTGACTGAAGCAGGAGTGACCACACAAACTCGGGTTCTGATGGGAGGAGCAAACAGCGCGGCGTACGCGCAGTCGACCGCCCAGCAAATGTCTGCTGAAGTCTCTAACAATAGAATATTTATTTGGATTGATAACATGCTGGGGTATGAAGCTAGCGATGAGGGATTGCTAGCATTGCTCATGAAGGTGCTTACAATTTGTGCTACTAAGGGCGTAATGTTGAACCTCAAGAAGTGCAGCTTTTATCTAGGAGAAGGGTTGTGGTGCGGGCGCGTTGTGTTCGGTGATGGAGTCTGGCATGATCCAGCTTGATAGACCCTCTGTCGAGCCTTTCCTCGCCGATGACCGGATAAGAGCTACATCAATTAGTTTGCGCCTTGAATTAGATGATGGTTAGTTTTCCTGCATTCGACAAATTGACTGATCCAATAATAAAGATGATTGAAAAGGTATACGTGCATGCTAGTGGACGTAAGAAAACTCAGGTTCGGACAGTTAATCTGTGTGTCCTTGGGTGGAGCGAGATTGAGAACGCCTGTTTAGTCCGTTGCGAGGAGGCAGTGCAAAATGCACTGCTACTAGCGCATCCTGATCCTGAGAAGCGTCTCGGTGCGTACACGGATGCCGGTGACGCGCACTGAGGTGCGGAGATCAAACAGATTCCTCGCGATTAAGTTGTTTCACCTCTGAGCGAGCAAGAATACGTTATGTTGATGATGTCGAGAGGATCATTCTCGGGGCAGCTACGAGGTGGGCTATAGTCGAAACTAAATCCATGCAATCGTGGAAACTTATTGACGGGCAGATTATCTCCTGCATCGGCCGAACTAACGACCACAGCAATCTGCAGTTCGTATTCAGCCCACAGCATTTGGAACTTCGTTGCGAAGTATACAGCGGACAAACCGCACCGCTGGCCGCTCTTGTTAATGGGCTACAGGTATGAACTTTACGATATTGCTGGTGATGATAACTCATTGGCTGACTTACTCTCACGATGGGAATCAGCATTTAGATCGGTTTGCGCTATACGCCAAGTGCCATTGCCTCTCTTTCTTCAACTCGAAGACAAATTTGCATTGTCAACCGGGAGGATATCGAAGCCGTGCAGAGTGAAGCTTCACCACCTGTAGGTGTCATAAAGTCGCCTGATGACCTGTAGCGGAGAGATCAACACATCGGATCTAGAATCCCGATGATGCTACGGACATACACATGCTTGTGTGTGGTGGGTCATTTCGGTATCACGAGGCAGCGAGGCGCTAACGTGACACCGCAACAAATCAGTGAGAAGTTAGTTTGGACAAACGTAGCGAATAATGTCAAGGTTTTCGTTTAGGCGTAGCTTACACCGTCCCAGTAGTCTCGAGATTCCACCGCAGCCACGACTGCTGCGAGTAGCTATGCCTGCTGTGAAGCCGAACAAGCTAATATACTAGGATCACTTGTTCATGGACACGGAGCACGAGTATGTCTTGGTGCTTAAAGACGAGGTATCTAAGTTTGTTTGGCTTATAGCGAGCAAGGCAGCGGACGCGGACACCATTTTCGCAGGTCTACTGGACTGTTCGCTTCATTTGGCGAGTGTCGTTCCTGGGTCAGCGACAAACGTACACACTTTAAAAGCACAGTCATTGAGACAGGGCAACATGCACCGGGAGCATACCATCACCTGACAACCGCTAGATGCCCTATGACAAATGGTACGGTAGAAGTGGTTACGTGGGAGGTCTGACTCTGCTGTTGGGCCTTACTATCCAAATGGAGGCTATAACCTCGTGAATGATCTCGCGTAATTAAGATAGTTCAGATGGTGCTAAACAACACACATCCGCCGTCACTTGAAATCGTCGCCCTGATGACAGCAATACCTGGACACCAGACAGTGAGACTGAGTGACCATATAGCTCTACCTGTCCCGATTGGGCTGGCTACTCTCGAAGAAATCCGACAGTCCAGCGTGAACAAGTGGTGTGATTGCAGCACTCCTAGAAACGATGCACACACGCATCAAGAAGAAAAACTCCGCAACTCGTGCAACCGGGAGCAGAGATCACGACAACAAGCGCGGTACTGCTACGGCTCAGTTACTAGCGGGGACTTCGTGCTTTACGCTGACGTGTGGCTGTATACTCGCGCAAGGTGAGAGTGAAGTTGTCCGGACCGGCGCAAGTTGTTGCCAATGTGTCTATTTGGATTTTTGAGATCCATAACTGGTCCTTGAGAGGAGGCCCATCCTACTACACTTAAAGTTTACAATGACAGTTGCCTCAACGTGACTTAAGACCTCCTGCAGCAAATTACGCATAACAGCGAGGGGCATGTTGTCGACACCCTGCTCAAGGCGCGGTTTAATCGAGACGATAAGCGCCACGAAATTGAAGAGCATTGGTGAGGCTTGGATAAGCTTGAGGATTCCTGGGAGCCAGCGAAGATTTTGATTCAAGATGTTCCCGTGGTCGTCCATGCATTTGTTCGGGCTCATGGTAAGCAGGCCCTGGCGAAGGCTTTGCGTAAAGCGTTCAACATCAAAGAACAAGTCGAAAAACTCGCTGCATGCGGCTCATCGGTAAGCCGTAGATATTTGTTTATTGAGACCATTTCTAGATGGTACAGTGTTGTAGATTCAGCTACAGCGAGCGTGCGGTACAGGGGTTTTGCCCAACAGCACCCGCACGGGTTGAATACGTTTTGTGTAACGGGGTAGCCACACTGTGCCGTTGTTGCATAAAGAGTGCACGTGTCACTCTTCCGGACCGCTGGTCCTGGTTCATAAACACTACGAACCTGCATAACTGCTACAGCCTTACCGTCGTGTGGTACACATGAATGATGTGGCATACATCGAGGGGCGCTAGTAGCCAGCCATTCTACGTTGACTGAGACCTAGTATAGTTCGTAGGACATTTGTATTACATGTCAAACCTGCCTTAACTACCTATCTACTTCTCTGTCCCACCAATTTATACCGATTTCAGGTATTGGGGCCCATCACAACCAATTTTAGGCGCAACATAGCGTGAAAACCACCAATGATAAGCTGTTGACAAGGCGCGTTTTAGAGCATTTTCTGCCCGATCATAACAGCTGTATTCGAGTAAATAACACCGCGATCATCAAATCGTTTTTAGCAGGGCGAGGGTTTTTTATCGCAGTTCATCAACGAGTTGGCAATATTCACCCACTTTTTACAGCAGCTTCGACGCATTTTTAGTACGTTGCAAACTGTTTGGAGAACGATGAATTGGCTTCAGGGAGCTATAAAATAGACTAATGTAAACGAGGTTCAATTGCCTGTTACAGAGTGAAAACTGACATATTAGCCAACCAGATAGAGGTAACGATTTAGACTGAGTATTAGCAGCAAAATGCTGCAATTTATTACTGAGACAAAAGCTGTTTTGTCAGCGCCGCACAGCCGAGCGACTCAAACCGAAGAGCTCCATGGCGGCCTTGATGCTACCACGTCGCGGTCGATCCCCCTTACATTGCGCTGTAAGGAAGATCGCTATCGCAACGCAATTCTGTCCTTCCCGGTAGTTATCCCTGGCATGGTTGTAGCTGGAAGTGCGTTTAACGAATGGTGCGGAAATTAGTAGCTGCATCCATTCGTTTTAGCTTGTATACTTATCGTCTAATCAAACAATTCTAACTATTTGCGTGGTCCACATTTAAGACGGATCGGTATAAATTGGTGGGGCAGAGAAGTATTCAGTAATATATCTACCCTATCAAAGCCACCGGTTCCATCAAGACCAGGAGCCCCGTGAACCGCCGTTCACTTGGAGTTATATGCTCCTAGCACTTCCTCTGTGCAACGTGCTGTGTGGCCCGTTACCTTTTGCAACTGCTACAACAAGCAGTTGCGCAACGGACGACCATCTAGAAGGGCATGCATAGACAATTGGGCAGGTAGGGCAGACGAACCATACACTCAATATATTCACTTCTACGCATCCATCAGAAGCGCCACAACAGCGTCTAAATCAGCGTCTTCGAGTAGTTGGCAGATAACCTCGTGGAGTTCTCCTTCCAGTGACACTACTGATGCAAAAATCGCGTGGTGATTGCGAGAAGAACGCTGAGATACAGACAGTTTTGCAGTTATGCATAAGTTCAGAACTATATCAGTTCAGCAAGTTGCAGAAGTAGCCGCTTTGGTGAGGCCTCTAGTGATACCAGGCCGCGCGCGTTGCGCATAGAATGAGCTCGGAAATATACAACGGTAAATTATGTAGTCGCTGTTCTTGACGTAAATCGGATTCATTTCTAAAGTTTAAAGGCGTCGTGTTTCATCGAGTTCTGCGTTTCGTGGAGTATATCACCTCAAGTGTTGCATCGTGAGCGGCTTGGTAAGATACAACTGGTTCGATTGGTGCTGTTATCGTGACATGAATATTCACTTGCTTGTATGCGCGAGCGGGAAATTCGATCCCATGACAAGAAACACATGTCTTCAGCATAGCCGTTGCTAAAACCCACACACGTTACTGGGTTTAAGGAAAAACGCTAATGAAAACCCTTGAATGTAGCGTCAGTTAATTATCTTACGGTCCGTTTGGAACCACAAAAAATCACAATAGTAGGCGCTGGATTACAAAATTTGAGCTTGAATACGATTCCGAAATATTGCGGTTCCAAAAACATACCCAAATCAGGGACAACCAAGATTGCATTTTCATATTATGATAATTTTATGAAATGCGTTCTTGGTTGGCTTTGCAATATTATTTCTATCCGACGAAAATTATACCAAACACCCACTGCAAATATTGCAATACCCTTAAACATGGCATTACCAAGAAATTTGCTCTAAGAGGATTTTTGTTATTGTGAAAAGGATACTCAAAAGGAATGCAACAAGGCCTGGCTGCCACAATCAGCAGGCGGCTAGGCTCTTTGAGGTGCGGGCAGTACGGACACAAGCCATCGTTGTGAAGGTCTACAACTATGGTTGTAGAACTGCGTGAAATGTTGGTCAACGATATCGAGTTCTGCTCCTCGTGCCTCGTGAGACTTGGAGAAGGACAAGTTCCTGATGCAAGCGATGACAGATCAAGCCCGAACTGGTAAGCGTTCTGACTCAAGTTTCAAGAAAGAGGCTTGGGCATCGGTCAAAAATGGCATCAACGCACAGTTTGGGCTTGATTTGACCAAACAGCAGATGAAGAGTCGACTGCAGACGGTAGGAACGTAATATTTAATTGTGCAAGTAGCCATCCTAATACTATATCTGAATGTGTGGTGATTAGCTGAAAGGAAAATACACGATGATGTCCGGAATGCTTTTAGCGTCAGGATTCGGGAAGGACCCCGCGAGGAGCATGGCGCTAGTCCATAATGATACTTGAGCTGTAGACGCGACGGCGAGCGAATGTGCACACAATAAGTATTCCGGAGTCGAGCAAACCTTCTGGTGTAATGTCGACAGGTCACCCCAATGCGTGTGCTATCGCCGCAAGGCACTACCGTACTACCATCATTTGGTGAAGCTCTTTGAAGGCACCTACGGAACTGGCGAGTACGCGTTAACGTCGGACGAACCAAGTCCAAACAATTCGTCTGGACCCAATGCACAGATAGAAACCTCCCCAATATCCTCCACCGAACGAAGCCTCAGACGAAGCCCCTGCTGCAATTCAACGCCAGCAGCAACAGGAGCGGGATCTCAGGGTCGGTCTCGTGTCTCTTGACTGCAAGACACTCAGCAAACAAGCCTAAAAACGCAATCGTGAACGTGGTGGAGTAATGGTGCGGATGCAATTAAAGAAATCGCTGGCGAGATGCACAACTGTAACGTGCGCATAAAAGTACTTCAGCCTTCGCAAATAGCAGTGAAGATTCTCCAGAAAACGTATGGAGATCGTTTTTCAGATGGCCGAAGCCTTCCATGTGATGCTGGATGAGCGCAAACATAAGCTTTTCTTGACATGGAGGATGGCGAGGTGTGTGATGTTTAATTGGAGAACCAGCTGTAACCAACGGAGTGAATCGAAGTGAACGCGCGGTGGTCAAACATCGCGCTACCATTCCGTACATGCTACGTCAACGTTAACTATTAGTGACCGGTCACCATGTCGAGCGTGAGGAGTAGCTCGAGTAGGAATTCCACGTACTGTAAATCACGGGGATCACGTGACGTCGTAAAAATCATGGAGACGGAGGAATGAATGACCGGCTCTCACTTCCGGCACCATGTTAACAGCAGCCTATTTCTTACATGAGATTTTACAAAACGACTTACAACGTTACATGATCCCGGTGATTTACGGTAGCTTTTGCTAGTCGATCATGGAATACCTTTGCTTGTTCAACTACTGAGCGTCTGCTCGTGTATCTTGAGCTACTACTTGTGTCACGATCGTTTTCGACGTCATCATTGCCTTCAAGCTCACCCTCAAGGTCATCTTCAGGATCGTTTTGATGCCGAATGAAGTTGTGCAGAATACAGCACGCGAGCACAATTTCCGCGTGGATAGTAACTTTGTATTCTGGTGCATGCGCTAGAATTGGAAATCGGCGCTTCTGAACACCAAACGCCTTTCAATAATGTTGCGGGCTAGTGCATGACGCAAGTTGTAGAAATCTTGATTGTTTTGCGGCCTAGAGTCATCACACCGTTAAATCTAAGTTTTGCAGCCTAGAAGTCATCACACTTTAATCTTAGTTTTGCGGCCTAGAAGTCATCACACCGTTAAATTTAAGCAACACAACTCAGCATACCGTTTATTGACTTGGCCCCTATCGCTTAAGCGGTAATTAACGCCATGATACGGCGTCATCACCTCCATAGATAACCTGTAGCCAGCGTTGCCTAGACCAAACAAACCTGGAGGTGAGATAAATCCCTTTCGTCGCGTGTCGGCCAGCACTGTGGAGTCCGCTGCCGACCCTATCCATACATCTTTTTGGTAACACGTGAATGTTTGACATAAGAGATAATAAGCAACACACCTTCCCATCCCGTACGACGAAAGCGAAGTACATGTAAAATATGCATGCAGCAAATACGTTCAGGCTCAAACCTCCCGTTCGGTCTCGGTAGGGTTTCACATTTCCATAGCTAACAAACACTGACATGTGCGTGTCATCGAAAGCTAAACGGCAATTTGCGGATTGCACAGCCAAGTTTGGGTTCCTCACGAGTTTAGAGATGGCGTTGTCGGTTCACGATGTATTGTGGCGATAGAGAGTATAATATATCCAGCACGGTGTGGAAATGTCTACAGCACAGCAAGCAAACAATTCGACCATCATGAAGTTCACTGGTGGCTAGCTGAATATTTACCTTTATACAGTCTCCCCAGTGTGCTGGAAGCGTTCCTGTAGTTGAGCTTTTCCCAGAACAGGGACATGCTCACAACAATTTCCCAAAACAGGGACCGAGTCTCAAAACAGGGACTCCGCGACTCTAAATAGTGTGGTTCACTGTGGTGCAGGCAGCGTCCCGCCACGACTGAGGAGTGCCAACAAGCGCAGATGTCCGGCCAACACCAAGAGCAGCAGGACTAGAACCAAGCGCACAGGGTACCCAGCGTCGAGCGCAGCAGGGAGGCCATCGTCAGGGGCCGCAGCTCGGCTACCACCAAGTGCAGCAGCGCGGCCAGCGCCAAGTGCAGCAGGGGGCAGCGTCGAGCGCATCAGCGCAGCCACCACCAAGAACAACAGGGCTGCCGACACCGAGTGCAGCTGGGGGATTAGCGATAAGATAGGTATGGAGCAGATGCAGTGCATTATTTATATTTTTGCTTTTGTGTATTAGCAGATAGGCAAGTATGTTACTCCTACCTCGACTAAGAAGAAAGTCGACTGACAGGCGGTTTGTTTGTAAACCTCTTAGCGCTTCGATATGGGGCTCAATGTTCCCATAAATATACGGAAGTGGGACTGTAGTTGCTGTCAACTCAAAGTTGGTTCGTCGGACTCGTTAGCGTAACGGCGGTACCGTGCGTTTGTTGTGCCCTGATGCATTGCAATTGCGGCATTGATACGTGGTAGACTTACCACTTGTCCCACCTGCACTAGCAATGCGACGAGTCACCCGCCGACCGGCCTGCTTGTAGTATGGCGACGGCTTTACTGTCGTACCACCAACTTTAATATTATGAACTGGGAGCGAAATGCTCTTCCCGTTAAATGCTTCGAGGTAACCTTCAACGAGATAACTTTTATGAAAAGCACGTATTGAACGCCAATGATTCCGCGATCGTCGAGAGCTGCTGTAATATGCAGATATGCAATCCTCAATTGGTCTAATGTAGTGCGCGTGCACGACTGTGGATTTAAATCCACCTCTCTTGCGAGTGTTTTCGCGGGACGATGAAGTCCTTTTCATTAGATACTGGCCAGCCAGCGACTTCTCTTTTTCCATGGTGTTTTCGCATACGGCGTCAATTTCAGAGTTTTTTCTGCCAAGACTCAATGTTCGCTTTTCGTTTCATGAATCTTTCCAATTCAGCAACGGCCAATTTGTAAAATGCGTCGAAAGGTGCTGCAAAACGAATTCCATTCTCAAGCATGGCACTATTGTCCACTTTCAACAAAATTAGAAGATCTCCAATCGAACAATGGCAACGCCATCCAATCCTCACTGTTGAACGTTTCAGACACCCCAGTTTATACAGCGCTGTCCGATTCGTTTCCTTCTTCTAATGACACTTGCATGTCCGCATATTCGCATTCCCCTGCATTTCATCTGCCCAATCATATCCAATGCGGTCAGAAGGAATGTACGCCGATGTGTTGGCGTGAACAGCCCATCACCAAGGTTTTAAAGCTTTAACGATCGAAACACTTTCTCGTCATAGTTCTTTTTTTTTTTGAGCAGGGCCTTTTTCAACTCTTGTCTGGTAGTCGCACCTTGTACTTTCCACACGCATTTTCAAAATCTCTCCCTGACAGCTTGCAGCCCTTCCGAATATTGAGGAGTAAATGCACTGTACAATATCTTAGATTTAGGCGAATTCCTGTGTCAACAACGCATTTTTCGACAGCTCCAAAAATATTTCCCCGATCACAGAAAATAGCACGGTCCTCCAGTTCAATTCCACCGTGGTGGCACCTCTCAGTGAACCACAATTTTTTTCCTCGTTTTCAACATTAGTATAGCAGTAGCCAAAGTGGCGTTGTTGTTATTTCCATCTCGACCGATCCATGAAAGTACAACTCCATTGTAGTTTAAGTGCTTTGAATGAGCACCGTCAAAGCCCAATAGAGGCAACAATCCACATTGCGTACTGATATTAGGCCCAAACGCAACGAAAGCGCGTACGTACCATGCTGGTCGATATCTAAATGCACTGCGGTTCCCGGATTAACATCACGTAAGTCTTTAAGCATTGAAGGAATCTTGGCGAAAAGAATAATTCGAATTCTCCATGCTCTGTAAAACATCGTCTTTAGCTCGGTAGAACGTTGACCGAAGGCGTTGTATGCTGACGTGGTCTCTGTCGTGAACAACCGATACGACCGCTTTGCGCTTCATCCATATATCTCGACAAACCAAAGCTCGAAACGCTGGTAACGGAGCCATTTGACGCTTGTTCACTTTCGCTGTTAACGTGCAGAAGTCGTGGTGTTGATCGTTCAGTGTGGATATATACATATGCGTGTTGCCACCTTCATATTTTCTGCGTGTAATTCGAACTTCTCACTTGCAATTGTCTCCACATCACAGGTATGTCTTACTTTTTCCACCTGTATTTTTTCTTTTTGATGCACAGTTTGTTCTGGTTGAACATGTAGTCTTCCAAGAACGCGGTGGCATCCTTAATGCACGCAAAACATTGATTAATAACTAGTCCAGCAGATCCATACCTCTCCTGCAGATTGATTTGCGCTCGCCCAGACGACTCCATGCCGCGCCGTCGTGCTGCACTCAATGGTGATCGAGCTGAAGTGCTGCTTTCCTTGGTCCTGGTGGTGCTGCTCCTGGCATCGGCCGCCCCGCTGTTCTAAGTGAAGGCCGCGCTGCTACGCTCGGTGGTGGCCGCCCTGCTGCTCTTGGTAGTGGCCGCTCTGCTGATCTTGGTGGTGGCCGCACTGCTGCGCTTTGTGGTGGCCGCCCTCCTGCCCTTGACGCTATTCGCCCTGCTGCGCTCGGTAGTGGCTGCGCTGATGTGCTCGACGCTGGCCCCCTGCTGCACTTGGCGCTGGCCTCGCTGCTGCACTTAATGACGGCCGAGCTGCTGCCCCTGACGATGGCCTCCCTGCTGCGTTCGACGCTAGATACCCTATGCGCTTGGTTCTGGCCCTGCTGCTCTTGGTGTTGGCCGGACATCTGCGCTTGTTGGCACTCCTCAGTCGTGGCGGGACGCTGCCTGCACCACAGTGGACCACACTATTTAGAGTCGCGGAGTCCCTGTTTTGAGACTCGGTCCCTGTTTTGGGAAATGTTGTGAGCATGTCCCTGTTCTGGGAAAAGCTCTCCTGTAGTTCGCTGTTCGTAGCATTCTGCTACACACAGTAGAGATACGTAGCCGTTTTTTGTTGTTGGGTTGGACTTGCACCCAAGGCGAGAGTGGCTATGCTTGCTCGACGCTAGCATATAGAAGCTGGAAAACACCTATTGACATTCTGAAGATCTGGAGAATTCGCGCGGGGTTCTCTTTTTCGAGCCCGGCCACCCAAGCAGCACCCATGAGCATATGTGGTCCTTACAGAAGAGGTGGCCACTGTAGTATCCAGCCGTGAATTCCAGCATGTGAGCTACGATCCCTGTTCTTCATCTCTGCTGTCGCCATCGTCCGCTATCTTTCGCGCCAAAAGATGAGCTCTTTTAGAGCCACATGTTAGAATATTGTAAGCTGTGGCGATGTACGCTTGAAATGCAAAATTGCGGATGAGGAAACGAACACGATGTCTTCGACATTGCATTTGCATCAACAAACCCAAACACAATCTAGCGCCCGATTATAAAATAATAAAATCTATTTCATCGGTAGTGAATTCGAGCGTGGTTCCAAACAGGCCCTGAACTATACGTGATTGTCGCTGGGGTGAATTTGAGGTGGCATTTATATGGGTGTCTCGAATTGCGAAGGCCATGAACGATTATAGAGTGTTTGCAGCTACAATATGCGAGTGCTTTCAAAGTCTATTGGTTGATCAAAGGATTAACCCCAAGCCCAAACCATACATGGCATTTTTTATGTTTTCTAGAAACTTATTTGAAATAGGAGTTGCTTTGCGAGCCATCCATTATTGTGCTTCCCGTCCAAATTTGCCAACCAGGGTCTATTGGAGGCTGATTAGGGCGATTGACGGCGTGCTCATTGGTCAATCCTCCGTTTGTAACTTTCTCCCATTGGTCGTAATTGCTCCCATACTAAAGCATTTTATTATCCTCACATTCAAAATCAAGTCACTTGGGCGATTGCTTTCGTGATTGATTCAAAGAACCGCCCATGGAAATTTTTGACTAGAACGCACAATAATTGTCAAGTATTAGAGTATCTTCACCGGTGCTGCTCAACTAAATCGGATACAAACGTAGAAAAGAGGCAACTCTATTTTTGTTTGGTCGTTGGCAAGTTTGTGCTCTCAAGTCACTGCTGTTTTACCGGCTAAATAGCGATCTTTCAGCAGTCCGTGATCTTGAAAACGCTGTTTCTTGACTGAAACAACGCAATTGCATCGTGTGAATGTCAAGTGGCCGACCACTTGCGCAAACTTTCTCGGTTTCTGTATAGCACACCCCAAAACTTTGAGAGTGGTTAAAAAATCTCTGAAACGAGAGCTTAACGACAAAATCGTTCGGTCTGGCTGAGGTACATCATTGCGAGCTAGCTCTTCATCGCATGGAGCTTTAACTCTTCTGTTGAAGTCTTATGGTAGATACCATCAATTGGGTCGAAACTAGTGTCCAATCAAGCTCCGCACAGCATCTTATCCTCGGCAGGCCTGTAGTTCGAGCCGCGAATCTTGACTGGTGTTCTCCGCGGTCCATGAGATTTCGAGTTGCGTTATGTCGTCTTCGATGCTAGAGGCGACGGTACTTGCCATAAGTATAATAATATGTGTTCTCGACTCAATTCAGGGGCCCAATCACTATTTGCACCATTGTCGTCAGAGATATGTCCTAGCCTGGGCGGGCGTATGTGGTAAAGTGCACGCGGGAAAATCCAGTGAGAAAGACGCGATCGAAATAAGAAATAAGATCCGCCAGAAACCCGGTCATTATCGTGGGCCAATGACCGATCGAAGATCGCAGAACGGAGATCGCGGAACGCAGATCGAGAATATCGATCGAAATGTGAAGATTCACGGAAAGGAAACATGATGGCTAAGTGGACAAAAGCGAAACAAGAATCAAGTAAACGAGTGGTTGTAGGAGAAAAGGGAGATATCAGACACTTAGGGATAACAACTAAACAGAACCGAATTTGCATCCAAGAGCACAGGTCCCCTCAAATCTTCGGGAGCCAGGAGCGACACTGGCCTGCGGCCAAAATTGGCCGGCAGCGAGGAACTCTACGTGTCAGCGGTAAACGGGATAATGTATTAACCAGTTTTGCCCTACACTATTGTTTGCTTTTGCTTGTAACCCTCGATCGATCGGAGTTCAACTACTTGGACGATCGACAGCATTCGACTATTAACTCTCAAGATCCCGCAATAGGAAGCGGCAAGTTAGTCAAAGGAAAGGAGGAGATCATCCTAGAAAGGCATTCCGGCCTCGGATCAAGACCAGACCGCCATAACGAAGCTCGACTAAGTCGCTTCGAGAACTGGAACAAATAACCGAGCGAAGACTTCCGCGCTGCTCCACCCATCCCCGTGTCACACCAGACGGTCGATCGAAACCATCATCGCATCCTGCAGTGACTCTAGTCCGAGTGCTATTTACCGACCTCACGTCCCTAGCGACCCGCCCCTGAAAGTTGAAAAAATCAGCAGCTTTATGAAAAGGTTCGCCGGTTCGTCCCTGACGAATTCGCCAACAATCTTTTGTATGCGGCCCCATACAAGGAAGGTGAGGTGCAAGCAAAGTCAATCAAGAAGACCAGCACTGATAAACGCAAAGAGGCAGCACGCGAGAATCAGCAAGCTCAGATCGCAGCAGCTAAAAACGGATTCATCCAGCACTCCAGCTAAAGAAGTGCCTCGAGAAGAAGAAGGATTAATGATCACCACCCAAAAGCATGCACATGAACCTGCCACCGGAAAAAGTGTTCATCATACCAGGGAGTGTTCTTGCAAGGACCTAGCGATGTATTAGTCAATTCGAATACAGTAAATCAAAATGATTCTTGTGTCCCGGCTATGACAATTTCTACAAAATCGCACATAAACTTTGAAAATGTGAACCAATCATGGTGAATTTGAACGACAAGAACTACGAATCAGCGCCTCGTAAATCGATTTGCAGCCAAATTTTACCGTAGACTGGCCAATAAAAAATCGCGTTTGGCTCCGGGAATCGGATAATTATCTTGGCGAGAGTTTTCTCGACAACACCTGAATGAAATTCTTTGATTAGTGGCTCAATCGAAAGCTTAGATGCCCTTCTTTTACAACGGTGTGCCCCAATCGCGTATGAATTCATGGTTAACAAGCAGTTTTTGTTTGACGCAGCCTCAGATGAAATATTCATCCCGCCAGTATAAGTGACAATAATGTACCTCACTTTAAAATTAAGTTACACACGGCCTCTGCTAAGAAAACTCCCCAAATTGATCGGTCACGTGCATGTGATTTCGTCAAGCAAAGAAGAAGGTGAAAACTCGCCACGCGATTGCCAACAAGTAATTGGGGACCCAGGTGATGGACCCGGGGAAATCGCAGTTCGAAGGTTGGAATGGACAAAAGAAAAAGAAGATACAACAAAACAACCATAAAATAAAAAAACGGTTGCCTAGGTGAAAATGAAGAAACGTAATCTAGTGTATGTAATAATATTACATACACTCGCCTATGATCTCTCTCGGGTCAAAAAATATTAGAGATCAAAGGCGATTTTCCTGCTATAATGCAGCTAATGGAGGACGGGGCCATTTCGCCCTGGCAGGAGTAGAGGGACAATGTAGTGAAAGCGTCGTGAGAATCAACACGTAAAAACAACAGATATTTTTGCTGGGCTTTGTTGATGATTCAGATCAACGATTTCTATGATACGACAACCATGGACATCAACGCCCTGACTTGTAGTCTGTAGCGTGTTCATACAACAGGCAAAATACGCGGAAACTGCTGTAAGTAAACTGAGAGCGATCTATTTTCCCTGTGACGGACCTCGAGAGAGCGACAGAAGCCTTCGAGTACGCTTACGTGCCATAGAACACAGGAAATAGATCTGCATCAGAGCCATCGTCAATTGGCGTCGCATGGGGGCCTCTGGTGATACAGACCAGTGCGTATACTTGAGGTTTTGAGGAATTGTAATTTTAATATTCACGTTTGAATCGCAAATAAACTTAGAACGAGTGTCGGGTGAAAACGCAAGGTGCTCTAGTGTACCCAAAGCGTCATTATCAGCGCCTTTAGTCGGACATACATTTTGCGTACTTTGAGGTATTCCTTCGGCGAATTCAAATAAGGGGAGCCATGCAACCAAAGCATGTATCACGCAAACCCATTACAAGTTCGTCGTATTGGCAACTGAGGTTTGACAGAGTTCCAACAAAACTTCGCGTTGGGTAGTGTCCAAAAGGAAGATTTCGTACCGCGTCCTTGATAAGCTCGTTGTTGGTAACCGTCCGTGTAATTGTTCTGGATGTGACAAAACCAGTATGTGCGCTCCAATCAGCAGAGGCGGTATCTTCCACAAGACGAGAGTAAATCAGATTGATAACTGGTTGAGCCTAATGGCGAGGCGAGCGTGGCCACAGCAGCAACGTAGTCAATCTGCATTAGAAAGCGTTTATCACCTATTAAAAGCAGTAATATAGACAATCCGCCATGTCCTTACTACCTAATAGGATATGGATGTCGTCGTTTTACTTAATTGTGGCCATTATAACACGATTGAACCTGTTCATGTATGCAAGCGCGTTTTACCTGCACACCGCCATTGCAGAAAGTAGTATCAGGTACTTCAGCGAATAGCGACAGCGCCCTTCATTCGAAACCATGCGATAACTTTTTTAAAGCAACGGCCCGTGTGTTCATCAGTGTTTGTTTATGAGCAATGCAAGAGCGGTTATACCATAAGTTGCGATGGTGCATCCCAAGTCTAGAATCGCCGATCATTAGTGGAAGAAACTCGTCTGAACTTATTAAAATGTATTTGCAAAGTTCATCGTGAAGTGGTTGGGAACAGGTTGAAGAGTGACAGAAATGCACCGGTGCGTTTACGACAAGGTTGTCACACCACTGGCCTAAATACTCTATTTGATTTATCATAAGTAGAGCACCAGTAAAACTGGCTCGGCAATTTGACTACAGTTGAGCGCTCCTCTGGAGCTGTTGCGGTGTCATCTTTTTGATGAGGGGTGACCGCAGTGCAGGACGATCTTTCTGTAACACTTAGCGTAAAACGAACTAGGAACCAATTGAAGGATTGCACATGCAATACTGCAGAAGTTGCGGTCGACGAGAGTTTTGGAAGCCATGTATGCCGTTGAAGGAATTCAAACAGACTCAAGATTTTCATGACGAGGGGTCAGAGGAAGTTTGTGTAGTGTTGCACGAATGTTGCTCGATGACATTCAAGTTGAGAGCATGTTGCATCACCCGAACCTATGCGGAACGGGCTTAATACAGAGTAAAAACGGATGAGTAGCTCTGAAAAGGGCTGAAGAACGAGCAAGAAGATAGTGAAAATCCGGGCATGCAAGTAAACACAATGCAGCTGCATGACGAGTAAGTATAGTAAGTGTAAAATGAAGATTGTATTTAAGGGTGCCATCAAACGCGAGACATGCGCCATGCAAATTAAAACTCTCTGATCAGCCTACTGTGTCGCCACACCACTGAAAGACCCCATAACGGCACCAGACCCGCAATGTCCACTCCGTGGGTGAACCCATAGTTGACACTCCTGGCACTCCATCCTAATCTCGTTCATGTTTGAGATCTTGACCATCCAGAAAAAATACCCCAGCTACACCCCACCAAAATCACTCTACGAGAAGCTGTTGCGTCACCTCCGTACCATCATCGCCGCGTAGCTTGAACTCCGGCATCACATTCCAGTGAAGTGGCTTAGCGGTCAGCTTGATGAAGTCTTGGTATGTGCACATCTACAGAAAATTGATGCGAGTTGTCGCCACTTCCTGTAAGCGGTCCAGAACGTGTACGTTGTCCACCGCTCAGCTTTATCGTCGGTAGCGCCTTGAGCATGTTGTTTATAGCGATGTCGCTTTGCAACGTCATAGCAGCAATTATATGCGAACATTGCCATCCCGTCGCTGCAAACATGGCACAATCGTAAGCGTACTTCTTTCTAATACCAACAATCTACACACATGTGTTAAAAGCAACATGAAACAAAGTATTAAGAAAGCACAACTCATACCTGCTGAGTCGAGATCGATGGGGCTGTAACAAATTTTGCCAATGGCTCTGAACTCAGCAAGCGCACTTGATGTACTGACAAGCAGCTCAGCTCAGCGGTATGAACGGTAATGGCCTTCGGCAGCCTTCCCATTAGGGATCGTCTGAATCTGCAGTCAGCACAATTGTGTTCGTTGGCATTGGTCAAATTTAACCAGCAGCAAAACCAGATACTTACATCGTCACCCGAGCTCGGGATAGTGGCGAACCATGAATGTTGCTTGCGGATACAACAAATTTGCTTGCGTTGAACAGAATAGTCTTCATCGATTTTGTGCGGGGTCCTTGATAGAGTAATAGTTTTCTTGTCTTGGAGAAGCGTCTGCGTACGCACTACAGCCTCGCTAACCAACGGACCTGGTTGATCAGAGCAAGAATGTTCGCTAGTTTTCGGCAGGTGAAACATACTGGGAGGATTACCTTCACAAAAATGATGAAGCGTCCGCGTACTGTGCTGTATCCCTTGATGCGCCACAATACGAAATATTGGGTCGTTCAATACAACAGCGGTGCTTGCGCGAAGCTAGACAACGCAAGCTTGTTTGACGACACGGTAATGCGCCTCCAGCGCATTCTGAGGCGGTGCCACCCCCGGGATTGCAGCTGCGTAAAACCATGATCCCCATGTAGTACCAATGTAATACTTGTGAAGCCATTTTGCGTAGGTAGGTTCTCCCTGCTCCTCCTAGAAATCCAGAAAAATACGCTCCAGTGCCTTGAACTTCCCCGCCGATAGTGCTTTGCTGAGGTAGCAGATATTGGGACGCACATTGTTTGTGTAGAACTCCGGGTCCGTCAGGGAGATCGCCTTCTCCTTGCTTTTCCTCACAAGGTGACGGTAGCAATTTTGGAGCATTATATCTGGCCAAACATCAGTAAATGCGTTGGCAATATACTGAGCGCTGTCCAAACTACCAAATGCCAACGTAAGATCAATATCAAACAGCAGATGATAGAACTTCCTTGCGTAGCGGAACATGGTTGCATATGCAACCTGATGTTCGGTCTTCACGAACATGTACAGCCACGGTACAAACATTTTCGAGTATCGCTTGCGCGCGTAGTGGGTGGTGTATGTGCCAAAGTCTGCCAGTGTCCAACGTCCTACAAGAGCACATCCCGATACATTCAGTCAGCTATTGCATGTAAAAAAGCAGAGGCGAACAACTTACCGAAATGCAGCTTGTATGTGCCATCTGTGGCATCGAGGATGCCATCACCTCGCTGACCATTAAACGCGTGCAAAAAGTGTTGAATGTGTGGTGAGAGGTAAGCACGAGGCCGAACGATTTACCTTTTGTTCCATCTTCCCCCACAATGGCGTGCTTAAAACACTCGTAGACGAAGATGTCATGCTTAAACTCACTGCTCTGTCGGTAGAACGCTTTCACTTCACTTGGAGTGCCTGCTAGAGTATCGGAATTGCCTTCACCGTAAAATTCAGCTCGTGACATACACAAGTGGCCGTACGCCCACTCCAGAAGTACAGCGAAGTTTTTTTCCAGCCACCTATTACAAAGAAAATCCACAAAGGTATTAGTAATAAACCTTTGTACAGTCAGTATGACATGTTCCCACTGAGACTTACTACCCAGCTGCTTTCGGAGGGCTGCTTTATGGTTTTTAGCTTCGCCTGAGAAGGCACATGCTTCAAGCGATCCATTAATTTTCCGTATCGATCCAGAAAACAATTCCTGCACTTCAGAGGACCAGCTCTCATCAGAATGTCATTCACCTCCTTCAATACGGATCCGTGGATGCCTCGACGGCAAACTTCTACAGTTTTGTCTCCATGCTCTCCAGTCTCTTCTAGCACGAACTGCGCATTGCGTGCTTCCCCGCGCGTCTTTGACAGCCGAAGAAATCTTGGACAGTGCGTGTGATATGCACCGGTAAGTGCGTGTGCCTTTGCCAGTTTTCCGTAGTTGTAGGCAAACTCGTAGGAAAGGGAATCGAGAACGTCAATACCGATTTTGCCTCCTTCAACTTGTCAAAAACTTCGCAAACATCGAACTCGCGTCGGGGCAACAACTCCTTGTCCTCTTCGGTCACATCTTTGTCAAGGGAAGCGTTAAATTCACTGGCAATATCGTCGTCGTAGCTGCTCATCGCGAACAGATATAAAAAATGATACGGGTTTGGGGTATGCTTTACATTTACAAAATGGGTGGTGGTGGACAACCATTGTCTTACTTAAGTATCACACGTCGCATACCAAAACTGTGGACAAATTGATGGTCTCCTGGAAAAAGCTTGCGTTCACTATGGATTTTAAAGGACGCCCTGTTTGTTTTCGAAATGGATCCATGTTTGCACCATGGCTAAAATAGAGCTTAAATGGGCATCTTTGAAGGTCTCCAAATTGCTCAAATTAAGGCGCTGCAAAAGGTTTCAAAATGTGCAGCAGAAAAAACCTATTTGTGACTGTGTGAGCTAGTCTCTGAACCTGGCAATGGCTTATCGTAAAGCGTACCTTTTTACTTATTGATTTGACTTTGTATGTGCTACCAGGATCACCCTCCGGCGCAGATAGAGTCCGGCAGTGATAACAGAGGACGTGGATGGAGCTACCATTAAGGCGTGTTACAAGTCTAACCACGGAGTGACGGATCGAAACAAGCACACCAACGCTCGTATGATTTTGCGCTGCTACTGTACTACATATCTTTTCAATCGACATGGGGACAAGCAGCTGAACGCAAGCGTAACGCCGCGCAGTAGAACCAGGATATACATTGGGACTTAGCCTTTTCTCATATGCCTCGCTAGGTGCATGAATCAGCCTCGGAGCGGTGTTCTACGTGATGATCATCGTTGTCACTCTCACTATAAGGCAAACAGCTTGTTGGTGGGACGTTCATCTCCGAGACATCTTCACCCGTGCAGCCTGGACGATGTAAAAACCCATCATTCCGCAGCGACCACAGCGCCGCAAGGTCGGCACACAGTTCCTTGCATTGACGAATCACATGTCAACTGACGCCTATGGTCATCTCCTTCTGCGGCACTGCTATCCGAAACTCCGTCGGGCTTATCAATCAGTCGTAGACTTGGCAGCCTTCTGTGCGGAAGCCTTTGGTAATGATGGCTTCGTCGTGGTGGTGGTTTTAGCGGTCGGGTTTTGTTAGCATTCGTGTGTTACCTTGCGCGACAGGCCTTGGTCAACATGAATCGGGTTGGTACCTCCACGTCGTCGCTATTCTACGTGCTTGTGTTGGAGTGCTTTGAACTGTGAAGTGCCGATGCAAAACAAGCGGAGACGACGGCTCCGTCACATTAGTCATGTGAACGAAGTTGCCGTTCGCTGGAGGAGTCATATTCCTGTCTGCATAGTCGTCTCACTAAAAGGGTGTAGCTGGCATCGTTCACCGAGCACCTGCGTCTCATGTGTGCCCTGCACGGGCGGTCCGTACGCAACGTACTTCGTACAATGCGTGTCGAAAAGGAAACGCTCTCTAACAGCCCTTGTATGCTTATTTTGTTCCGGATCGGGACAGCCACGTTACATGGGAAATTGTTCAAGTCGTCCCAGGAACGGAAGGTAGAATGGTGTTCTCATTGGCTGGCGGATCCGGCTAATCCGACACCCTTGCAAGGGGCCTTGGCCAATCAGCCACTCCTGCAATGGGCCTTGGCTGGCACAAGAGCCAACCTCGCGCCATCTTCGGTGGAAGGCGAGGATCTGGCGGCCATTGATGACTGACAGGAGAGGCTGCTGGGCGTGGCGACGGCGAGGACGGATGTCATGCGGCTGGCGTGCAGGGCGTGGCTCGGAGAAGGAAGGGATGTCAAGGACGAGGACGGATGTCGCACAGGAGGAGCTGTGTCGCCGTGGTCGTCGATGGATCGGCGTTGGGCGAGCGCGAGCGTGGAGGAAGGAGGGTATTTGTCTGTGAGGACGGGTGGCGCGCTGACAGCCACGTCTTCGAGGATGTGGACGGGAGGTCCATGCCCACAGGCTAACAGGAACAGGAACAGGCAACTATCAGTCTAGATCGACTTTATTACTTTATAACTTGGATTACTTCGCGCGAGCCTGAGGCAGATAAGTCGGTGCAACGACTTATTGTAGGTTGAGAAGGTGGCGCTGCTGTCGCGGCCTTTTGATTTCTTGCCATAGAAACGTTAGCTCGAATGTCATGACTTTTTAGTTGAACAATGGTCTTACTTTCACCTCCATACCAAAATTTATCCGACCTCCGACCTCTCCGACCCGTGCCAGAAATTTGGTACAGCAGGACGTGGTGGGTACATTTGGGTGGCGCACACAGGAGGTTAGGGCAGGTCGCTGATAGGGAGCCAACGAAAGATTGTGCGGGAAATGCGGGAGAAAGCTGCGTTGATAGGCGCAACCACAGGCTCTAAAACGGTCTGTGAGCCGAGAAAACGGCGACAAAACGAAAAAGGGACAAAAACATGCAACAAAACCCCACGAGACAGATGTTCTCTCCACAAAATGAATTAAGAAATGAGGGCAAAAATCTGGGGCGGGGTCCACTAATAGGAGCTGTCTGCTCAGAGGCAACCATGGGTACTATCGTCTATTGGCTAACAAACAGCCAATAAAATCGTGCCACCTGCAGGCAGATAGACACGTGGCGAACCACTGGCTCCGCAGCTCCGACCAGCAGCAAAGGTTCTCAGTCTTCTATTTTTCGGCACAACCCCCACATCCCCCACACCCTCGGTCCAGCCCCTAAGCGTGGCGTGAAGCAGCCACTGCGGACCCCTTCAGGTCCCCCTCACCCCTCGCCCATCCGACGACGTAGCTCAACGGAAGAGCGCAGGGCTTTGCTCTGAGGTTGCTGGTTCGAGTCCAGCCGTCGCCATTGTTCGCCAGCGTTTGATAGAGGTGGGGAGTTCTTGGATGGTGCTGTCGTCCACGTCGCGGAGTTGCGTGGGCTGCTAAATATGAAGGCTGCTGCTACTGTACTGACGTGATGTGATTGATGGAAGACTAACCTTACTAGTGGAATGCCTAATGTGTAATACATCCTGTATTTGCCTCAGACTGTTTACTCTGTTGCTGTTAGTGGTGTTCGTGGCTGCAAGTGTGAGCGTGTGTTGAGACTGTGTGTGAGGGTAACTTGTACGTGTATTATGTATTTAAAAACTGTGTAGAGTGCCTTGCTCGTTTACCTGCTCCAGAATGTTCTGCGTGTAGCCTGGGGCGGGGTCTTGAATGGCAGGTGTCTGTAGGAGCCGTTCATGGCGCTCAATCTTGGCGTTGAGTGCGCCAGAGCGATGAAGAGCGCGCAGGTGTTTTAGCACGGCGCCAGAACCACGAGAGCTGATGTTTTGCTTGTCAAGGTACGTGAGGACGGACTTCTCCGCTCGAGCTCCAAGTGCCAGGACCCGATCGCGATAGTCTGGTGCTGCAGCGTCAAGCAAGAAGCCGTCTTCCAGAAACAGCTTCATGAAGGCGACAAGCTGCTTGGCGTCGGACTTCTGCTGCTTCGAGATTGGCGCCCCCACATCCGTGGCTCTTGCGCATACCACGCGTACCAAGTCGCACGAAGGTGAGTCACTGCTGATCTGCACTGTTTCTTCTTGACCTTACTGACATCGCTCGTATCAGTGTCTGGCTTGTGTCTCTTGCTTGTAGCTTGTACAGGATCGTTGTTTAGCTTAGCCTCAAGCAAATCCATCCGAGCTTCCTGGCGCTTGGTGTGCTCGATAAAGTGGTTAATGACAGCTGCTTGGTCATCGATGATCTTCTGTTCGGTGCTGGCCTCCATCGGTTGCTTGGATGTCTCCTGTCGCTGGTGTGTGCTTGATGACTTGCTGTCCTCACAGGTTGACTCGGAGCTTGCAAGATGCGACGACCAGGCCAGCAGCTCAGCGGGCGAGCTTCCGCAGTCGACAGCGCACGCTTCAATGCGCTTGATAGCTATAGCTTCAGCGCCCAAGTCCTTTAGCAGCAGGTAGTGATGAAGTACACTGGCGGTAAGTACATCTAGCACGGCTTGGTTAACATTGTGTCGTGTGGCTTCTAGACCATGGCATGTCGTGAACAGGAGGCGTTGGAATACGGCGATCGAGGTTCTTGTCTGCGAGTCGAACGCGGCCAAGTCTTGAAGCGGCACCTTGGCGTCAGCATCGTGCCCACGGAGTATCTTGCTAACCTTGTGATCTTCCTTGCTGGTGTTAAATATGTAATTAAACCCCTTGTTCGTTGTGTTCATGTTCCAGGCACCTCGATCGAAGATCCATCGTGCAGTTAGCTCACCACTACCGTTGGCGTGCTGGGCCCCACCACGACGAAACGAATGCGACGTGAGTGCGACCTTGACTCCATCGACGACGCTGATCCGGTCCAGCACGTGATTCACGTGCGAGTAGATGGTGGGTGTCTTGTCAGCCCCAGCAGCCGATGGAGCGTTGAGTCCGGTGGAGTCGGCTGGATGATCAAGCACCTCTAGCAGCGGCACCTCAGGGGACAGAGAGATCGCAGCTTGGCTGGGGAGGTCGGGCAGGTTGTCAATGACGTCAGGACACGGTGCTATCTGCATCAGCAGCGCCAACGCTATCGCGAGCAGCGGGCACGTCCCAAGGTCCGTTCCAGGGAAGAGAGACAAGCCCTGCTCTTCGGATGTTTTCATCCGGATGAAGCGAACGAAGAGCACATTGCCCGCGTCGATGGACACGTTTGGCTTGCGTAGCAGAGCGAGGTCAGAGGCCCGCCTGAACAGGTAACACAATAAGCACAACAGCGCAGCATCCTGGTAATTACTTGAGCAGCTAGCATTAACGTACAAATACACAAGCATTCGTTTCAAGTCACTCATTGTACATGGTGGTGCCTTGTTGATAAAGCCACCACCGTCACGCTTCATACAAAAATTGTCTAGCGTTTTTCCCATTTTCAACAACTGAGCTTCCAGGAAGCCCGATGCTGAGGAAACTGATCAAGCAGCCAAAGTTTTGCTTGCCTGTAGTATTGCATCGAAGTGTTTCTAGCAAGCAGCTTGCCATTTTTTCCTTCGACGAACGCAAGAGGCATACCAAACTTGTCCATTACGGACACAAAACACTTCCCACTCTCATCACGCTCAATACAAACACGCACATACTCCTCTGTCACACACTCAAACTTTAGAAACGTCATAAATGCCGCTACAGCAGTTGCCTTGGCACGCTTGGTGCTGCCAGGCGCTAGCTCTTCTAAGCCCATGCCTCTGGTCGGATAGGCTACAAATATGTAAGTGATACGTGTTTGTCTTGCTTCTTGAGAGAGCATACACATATTTGACAAAGCTTCCGACCCGATACGTCGGAACGGCTGGCTTACAGGACTTGCCTTTTCTATTGCTATGTGATTGATCAAAATTCAGACTCTCGTGATCTGTGATTGGTTTAAAAATGACACTTCGATTCCAATTAGCTTATAAGAGGCATACAAATTCCAAGTAAGGTCGGATAGATTGTCATATTCAACCATATAGTCGTTTACTCGAACTTTAGCATTTTCAGATTAAATATTCGCACCCCTTTTTAGTGTTACTCGCAAATCGTCCGAAATTACTTTTTATTAAGCCACAACACCGAACACTGGCGTTAACCCCTAAAAATAACATAAAATAATTTTCGAGGACCTCAACACGAAGTTGAAAACCGAAACTTCGTGCAGTCATGCGTTTGACGATGAAACGAGTACTTCATTAACTTTAATACAACGCATACTTCGAAGAAGTGCACTACCATACAACACTCGCAGGGTTAACTTAGTGAGAGGGGTGCTTACTGCATTGATTCACTTTCGGCGTAATGACCACGAAAACTGGGGAAACCATCCGTTTCGGTGTCCTCGCTGTCGACTCCAACAGCGGCCAAGTCGCCTCGAAAGCTTGTTCTCGGTCCTTGTGGAAATCAATCGTTTCACTAATTCCGGCGCATTCATCCTCCAGCTCCTTAATTTTCTCATCGAGTTCAATTGCAGCGAATCCCCCAGGGTTGGTTCCTTCGCATTCCATTTCACGCAGCACCAAGTTTTCAATTTGACATTTACTGCACCCAGTTCGCCCTCCTTCTGCTGAACAAGATGCATCGTCTTGCGCAATCCCACGCGATTCTTGAACTCACAATGCGATTTCTGACAGCGTACCGCATGCGTATCGACGACCAGCCACATGCTGCACGTGGAATTGTGGCAAGGTGTCGCATCACTACATGGCACGCCGTGCGTCGGGCACATCTGCAAACGAAGTCTCTCGCATCCTCGCGTGCACACCATTCCTGGCGGTGGGTTGCAATTTCCTGCATCCACCAGTCTTAAAGCTTGGCGCAGATGCCGTTTAAACCCCTTCGACCGTAGCAGCGGATCACTACTAGCGCAGGGCCACGCGATTATATCGCCAGCTACTGGTTGCTCACGTGCGTCTTTCTCTTCTCTCTGGTATCGGTCTCTGACTCCTGGCTGCTCACAACTTCCACAACCGCTTCGCTTCCAGGTCTCTCGTCGTACAGCGCTCGAACCACCGCATGCCGACGTCGTTTAGAGTGTTGAAACCCCTCTCCGCTTTCTCTAGTCGATGGTCGCTTACTGCCTCTCGGCAGCGTCGGTGGCGTTACCACCGTCAAGTCCACAAGCGGAGAGCTGGCACTGGCGTTTGGAGTGCCCGCAACATTATCACTCTTGATTCTGGGTCCTGTATGAATCTGCACACCCTGCTGAGCACTCTCCGTCGTTTCTCCGGTCCCATAGCGGACCCAAACATCCTCTTGAACCAGCGACCTGAGGACTCGTCCAGCGGTGTTGCTGTGGCTCGCCAGGATGACCTTCTCCATCTGCCCCATAAAGTCCGACGACGTGGCCATGTGCGTGGCCATATACGCCACCAGTTGCTGGCAGCACGCTCGGTACGTGTCGAAGCTCGGGGCGTCCTCTTGTGGCATCGACTGCTGCAACTCCTGCTCGAAGGCGCCGCAGACAGAGCCCACTGTCTCGGAGAGACGCTCCCGTAGCTGCTCCTGCAGCCGACACACGATAGAGGACTCGGGGGTTGTGGGCATTGTGCTGCTGGAGTGGCAAGATGTCGCACTACCGCTGCCGCCTCCGAGCTGCATTGCGACGTCTGCAGATTTTGTTGTCTATAGTACAAAGTGACTGGCGTCGCATGATTTTGGCAAATCGAGTTCAAGTGCAATAAATTGCACACTGGTTTTGTCACACTATGCGCGACGATGGTTTCTCACTTCAACTTCAGCTCTGTTAAGCAAAGTTGGTCGCTGCAGGTTATCTTGTAATGTTTGTGTGTTCTTCCTGATTGCGCCCACAAGCATGAGTTAGCTGCCGTAAAGCTGTGAGTGGTGCAGTGCGATTGCGCTCGTTCATTCGTGTTGAAGGTAATCGGATGTGGTTACCAGCACACTATTGTAAATTCCGCTGTCAACGTATTTTACGCTGAACCAAAAATCCCGCCCACGAGCACCAAGACACATACAGTACTTGCCCAACTAAACCTCGGAGTCATGGCGAAGACGTACCGTGCGTAACGGAAACGCCACCCAGAGAGACTGGATATGATCACGAAGTATCTTGAAAATGGCAATGCCAAAGCCCGTGGTTGCACATGTACCCGTTCGAGAAGGCAGTTGATGCCTTCATGAAGTTGAAGACCCATCATGCCCAGGGAAAGCTCGTGGTTCAGGTATTTCTGTGAGGCTCAAAGCCAGTGGTATATCAACGCGTCGAGCTGGAAACTAGGAAACTGAAACTTATTAGCTAGTGTGGTCGCAGCAATCGAACACATTTAGTCTTTGGTCGTCAAGTAGTTTTAACGAATTCTTGCCTCACGTGTATTCAACTCTTGCTTGGAAACATGCTTATGCTTTTGAGTCCAACTCTTAGAGCGCACACAAAGTGTCAGATCCACCAGACTCGTGGCCCGGATGCACATACTTTTCTTTTCGTTGATACGCACAATGGCAGCTTCGAAAATGAAAGTTCGCAATCTAACATTTTAGTGAAAGCTCGTAGAACGTCCGACGCAAAATTAGGAGGCTATCGTCTCACTGTCTACACCTGGACTTGAGTTGCAGTGCACGTAAGTCAGTTTTTCGAGCTTTTCCGGCGATAACATGCGGTCGAAGCGAGAGCGGACGCGGGATGTCTGGGCACAAAACGAATGGCTCGGAGATGTGCTTGATACTGGCAGAGCAAAAACAAGCCAAGCTAATTGCTGTAGGCGCGGGAATTGCCGCCGCTCCAGCCAGAAATCGTACGGCTTCACGGCACCAGATTGAAGCAGTTGCCAATATGCTCGGTTGTTTGCCTGTAGGTCAGCCACCATGTCCTTGTACTTCGCAAGCTGCGCCAATACGTCAACTGTTTGATCTTCGCGCGTGCAAAATTGGACAATAAGATTTTCCGCCTCCTGCCGTTTGTTTGCATCCAAAGCCCCGCCTAGATACAACGGGTCCAAAATATACGCCACACCGTGCGAAGCACCGTAGAGGGAGTCGAACCGCTCTGTCACACACGCAGTGATTAGCGCTTTCTCCTTCTTGCTCACCCACTCGATCGACGAGTACTCATTCAAGAGGTCCACAAAGCACGGAAGCACCTGCGACAATTTGGCGTGGTCCTTCTGGAAGTGCTTCAATTGTTGCTGCAGAGGCCGAATGACGCCTAACGAGTTGACCAGGTCCTGGACGAATGTTTCACTCAGTACGAAATCCTGCACCCGCCTAAGTTTCTCCTGCTCCTCTGGTGCGTTTGCCTCCACAAAGTCTCGGCGGGCAACAATGCCATACAGTTCCTTTTCATGCTTCAGGACGGATTCCAACAGCGTGCACATCGAGCTCGAGTCCGGAAACTCCACCAACGAATCGCTCTCTGTAGCAGCCACTATCTTCTGCAACTTGTAGTTCCCGTGAAAGACACTTGCTAGCTCGATCGCGGACGTGCGAATCTTCTCAAGCCAGGGTAAAGCTCTGCAGACGTCCCCCACCAGTAATTTAATCGCATGGTACACGCAGCCATGGTAAAACATGCACTGCGGGTGCTTCTTCAGGATTCTTTCGCGGGTGTCGGTCGACAAGACCGTCGTCGTCGGTGCGACGACACCATAGAAAATGTTCTTCTTTTGCTTCAACAGCACACTCTCCACTTCATCCGTCGACAGTTCCGCATCAACATCCCTCGACTCGGACGTCGTCGCGTCCAGAAACAACGACGCGTCGTCGCAGACAGCCCCGAAAGCCGTCACAATGCCACCCCCAGCATCCACCCATCTCTCCACCGTCAAGCAGCTCGGCTTGTCCTGCAGGGCCTTGGCCACTCTCATCTGTGACGCAGCAAACTCGAACTCCAGTAGCTCGTTCTCCAGCTCGGTCTTGGTCGGCAGCACCGCGTCCTTGCGCAGAGTTTGCACTGCATTCAGCAGTAAGTTCGTCCCGGCGCCATCGAACGACTGGCCGGTCGCGTACACCCAGCGCGCGAACTGGCGCTTGAACGCCCCAACTTTGCTGCTGTAGCTGGGCTTGGAAGCTGCGCCTTCCTCCAGAATCGAAGACTTGGCCCCCGTCGTCTGTTCGGGCTCTTTTGCTTTGTAAGCACCGGCGCTCGAAGTGCGCGCGCACTCGCTCGACCTTAGCCACGCCATGGCGGTGGATGACGATGTGGCATACGTTGCAGACCACCGACTTGTCGGCGAGCACGGTGGTGGAGTCCCAGATCGGGTCCTTGCGTCGTCCCCCACCTGCTTTGCGCTTCTTGGGTGCTTCGTCCGCCATCGTAAAATAACCCACAAAACCGCCGTGTTTTTGCGTCAGTTTTTGATCGGCTGAACACCCGTTTTTCGCGATGGAGGTCGTTGATCGGCTCAAGACGCAGCTCAAGCGGGCGCTGCGCAAGCACGTGGCGGAGGCCGTGAATGGCGTCTGCGACGACTTGGGAGACGAGCTGACGCAGGCGCCACCGCTTAAGGTCGGCGCGTCCGCCTTCGAGTCGGACTACGAATGCTGCCGACGGCTGGTGGAGTACATGGCGCGCAACATGGATACATCGCCCAGCTTCGCGCAGCAGATGGACTGCGTCATCCTCGCATACCAGAGCAGCGCGTCGACGGAGATCCTCAACTCGGTGGTGACGGAGGATTTGTGGGTGCGGCGGAAGGCTCGGGGCAGTCGACAGGACGGCGCGAAGGAGCTGTCCGACAGTGTTGCAGAGCATTCAGAAGTTAAGGCGGAGAAGAAGGTTGTGAGAGCTGTAAAGAGCTCGCAGAGTGCAGTGATGAGCGTTCAGAGGGACAGTAACAAGAAGGGTGAAGCTAAAACTGCGCCTCCTAAGGTTGCAGTGGAGAGCAGGACCAAGCGGCTTCAGACGGCAAAACGTGTTGAGAAACCACGCGTGGCTGAGCTCAGTGATACTCAGGCCGATCCGAAGAATGCTACAAGGAGGGCTAGCAAACCTCCAATGCCCTCGCTGTCTGCTTCTCGGCCACGGCAATGGGCTAAGAGAAAGCGTTTGTCGACGAAAAGCCGATCAAGGTCTACTTCGCAGCCCACAAAGCGCTCTCGGAATCAGAGTTCGCGTGCAAAGCAGACCGCGGAGGAGAGCTCAACAGAACAGGACTCTGAAGATAACTCTTGCCAGCCGGCCAGAGCAAACGAGCGAGTTGAAAGTGTCAGCACTGCAGCTGGAGATATTACGAAAGATGTAAACGCGAACTCACAGAAGGACAAGAACGAAGTAAATGTGGACTCACAAGAACAAAATACTGTGGCACTGAAGTCGATCGTGAACATCGGTGATGGAGATGCAGAACAAGCACAAAGTGAACCCACAGTGAAGAAAGTGGAGAAGCAAGATGGTGGCAACGATGCTCACGTGGGATTAGAAAACCAATTGGAGCGTGGACGATTGAGGGATGAAGTGCTTGTAAATGCACAGTATCGTCAGATGCAGCGAGATTTGGAATCCGCTGACGATTCTTTTGTGCTAGCTATCGCAAAGGCTAGATTTCAAGCCATGTTAAACGATGTGGTCAATCTGTCGGCTGGTGGTTCCGACTCTGACGAATCAAAGCAAGATAATTCCTCCGAGAATCTGATCCTTAAGCTCTGCGATGCCAACCAGCGATCGCCGGATGAAAAAAGGCTTTTAAAACGCGTCTGCGGGATACAATCGCGATCGTTGATGCATTACTGTGCAGCCCTCCTCCGGACCGGGTATGTTCTCGAAACTGCAAGAATGTTCGCTCGCAGATGTGCAACGAGTTCGAGCGCTGTATTAATCCTATGTGCGGCATTTGGCACGATGCAGAGACGCATTCAAGTAATTGTCCAAACCCGCGGTGTGAGTTCAATGCTCGCATCATGCTGCGCGAAACGATGCATCTCATCGAACAAAAGCAGCAGGCCATATCTGAAGCCCGAGATGCCTTAGCACAATTAAAGCTGAGCCTACTCGCCGCGACGACAGGCAACAAAAGGGGTCGCGTGAGTAAAGCCGATGCTGCAACTGAAGTCGCGAAGCTAGAAGAAGATCTTCAATCCATGAACGGTGATCTGATTGTGCTGAACGACACGAAGCAATACCATCAGAAGGCGTTGCAAGGCATCGGCGTCGACAGCCACACCGATGAAGGCGACGGATTCCCAGACTTTGCCTCACACTATGCAGCAAAAGTCCCAAAATACCAGGAGTCATGAGCACTGAAAAGCCGATGCTGGTAACCAACGATTTTGCATACACCACTGTATGAGCAAAAAATGCAACTTCTTCACGTGTGTATAAATTATTGCATTCACCGTCAAAGTACTACTTCTAAGTATTTTAATAATTTCACCACCATCATTTCCAAATCTGCGGTTCTCAGTGTTGGCGCTCGGATCGCGATGTCCCGCGAGGCGTCGGTCGTGGACCGTCTGGGCGTGGAGCTGCGTGAGCGCGTGGCGGAGACGCTGAGCTCGGTGTGCAGCAGTTTCCAGCAGGAGCGGGAGCAGGCGGCGCGGCCTCCCGTGCGCTCAGACGTGGACTACGACACGTACTACGACTGCTGCCAGCGTCTGGTGGTCTACGTGGCCGCCAACATGGACACGTCGCCGCACTTTGCGCAGATGATGGACCGCCTGATCCTGGCCTGCCACAGCGGCGCGACGGAGACGGTGCTGGGCTCGCTGGTGACCAAGGACGTGTGGCTGCGTCCACGAGGGAAGGAGGCGACTGTCGAGAGCAGAGCGGAGACTAACCAGCAACAGGAAAGGGCGATACGCGAAGATGGTGGAATGGGGACAAGGGAGACGACGGAGCCTGTTATTAAGACTGAGAACGCGCAGCCTATTGTGCTGGAAGGTGTTTTAGTGAGGACAGAGGCAGCGCCAATGGTGCCGGAGACTGTTAAGCCTCAGGTGCAGAAAGTAGTTCGGGGGAGGGCTTCTTCTGGGGTGACGCCCACTTCTACTGGTCGGAAGCGATTGCGGACGAGAGGTACTACCGTATCACGTGCTAAACGACAGCGACAGGAAGTGACCCAGATGGTTGATCATGGCGTCATCGAGCTTTTGAGCTCTGAGGAAGAGGAAAAGTTTGAGGGGGCACTCGATAGTGGTGTGGATCAGATGCACTTTTTGGGTCTTTTGGAGGTGATACCGAAACAGACGCAGAAGTGGAAAGTGACGAGCAGAGGAATGAGGAGCTGAACATTGGTGACAGTGATGATGACGAAGACTGGATTGGCAGCGACAGTGATGGAGACGGTGAAAGTGGAAGTGAGAGTGATGATGACGAAGACAAGTATGCGAACCGCGAGCCTGTTCCTGACACGATCAGAAAACTATGCTATCCCAAGCATCGGTCGCCTCAGCAGACAAAAGTTTCAGGAAGCGGTTGAGCAAGGCCCTTCAGTTCGTGGATGCACTATTTTGTAGACCCCCTCCAGGCAAAATGTGCTCTCGTAATTGCCGGAAGATATGCGCGCAGCGTTACCTTGACGTGGCCTCTTGTTGAAACGAAAAGTGCCAGCTCTGGCATGAGGCAGACGCTCATATAACATGCTGTAGAAACAAGCATTGCGAGTGCAAAATTCGTGTCATGTTGCATGAAACGATACATTTAATTGAGCGTCAACACGAGCAAATTAAAATGGTCCACGAGGAGCTGTGCCAGCAGAAGAAAGAACTTCAAGATGCCAAGGCCTCTCGGCTGAGAAGCCCTGTGCTTGACCGACAGGTTAAGCTACTTGAGCAAGAACTAAAGAGCGAAGAGGATCAACTGGAGTTTTACAACTGCATTAAGAGAGAAACTATCGAGTGTGCGCAAGAAGCGGACTCGACACGTCTAGCGAATTTGGCAATTTCGCGTCACACTATGTGCCGATAGACCCGACCTCATCGCATGGTGATCCGTTTGGGCAACCATTTGTTGAACGAGACGAGCTACTGCCGTATGAGGACAGTATCGGAAGGCTTTGCTACGCGGCACAACGAACGCAGCAGCAGACCGTGTTTTTCAAAGAGCGTTTGCGGAAATCTATTAAGTTTGTGGATGCTTTGCTTTGCAAACCACCACCTCGTAACGTTTGTAAGCGTGGATGCAAGAAAATTTGCGCACAACGGCGCAAGCTAGACATACCGTGCGATAACCGAATGTGCCGCGTCTGGCATGACGCCGAAGCACACACAGATAACTGTCTCAATCCTCAGTGTGAGTTTAAGCTTCGGATTGTACTGCGTGAAACTATGCATGCAATCGAAGAGAAGCACTTACTTATTCACAAAGAGCGTACAAGGTTGCAGAGGAAAAAGTCTGTTTTGACTTCGATAAAACGTGGGGAGCCCAGTGGTCAAGAAACCACGTTGGATAACAGTGACAGAGAAGATCCCCGACAACGCGAGAAACGTGTCGAGTCGGCACTGCTGCAAAATGAGATAGAACAGCTCGAGCAAAACCTTGAAGAAGAAGAGGGGGCACTAAATGTTTTCATCGAAAGAAAAAAGGAGCTCTGGAGATCCTTGCACACTATCGGTATTGACGAAGATGACGACGCAAACGATGGGTTCCCGGACTTCGTGACGCACTACGAAAGTAAAAGGAGGGCGATTACCTGAACATCGCAGCAGTCGGATAAAAAGCAATTTTATAGTATATAATACTAGTATCAAGTTTGTATTGATACCCACAGTAATACAAAAAGGGAAAATATTATTTTTAGTGAGAAAATACTGACACACCTAGTGCCTCTCTAATACATTCTTCTTCTGCGAGCCTGGTGACCAGTCTGACCAGGGATTGGCAGTAATTTTGAAACTACCGGTAGTAAAGAGCTAGTACTACCATTAAACCCTGTAGTAATATACTTCTATAGTATCAGCGATCTACCTTGGCAAAGTACTGTTTTTGTACGGCTAGTACTATGGATAGTTTTCAACAACGCGCATTTCAAATGTCACTGGCTACGCGCATGTTAGGAGCAAAGATGAACGCTATTTCCACCGGAGTCATGTCGAACCTCACGATATGTTGCGCCGTTTAGAGCGCTGTCCAAATAGAAAATATCGTTTTTTCTGCCAATCATAATATATATTATCTCTGAAGTAGCGCCAAAGAAAAACAGGGATAAGTCTTACTAGTAAACTAGTAAACTAGTAATAGAAATAGTAAATTGTACTAGTAGTATACTAGTATCTGTCACGTCACTGAGTTGTAGCACGGTCTATTAGCTGTCACATTCATTGTACCAAAAGTAACAAACTGTATCCAAAGTCGTGTTACTGCCAATCCCTGAGCCTGACACACCTACTGCCTTCCCCCACAACACTCCGCCTAGGCGTTATAGCACAGGTTACAACAAGCGATGCTAATATTCGTTTTGTGCGCGTAGGCGTAATACAACGAACAAATTAAAAGACATCATCGACCAGCCCAATCAGGGTTACTTCTGGCTAACTGGGTAGGCTCGAGGCCCTCCTCAAAAAGTGTTTTGTGAAACGGGTCAATTATTTTCTTATTGTTTTTTTGGTAAAAATGCTGATGAAATAAGTCTTCTTTCTACCAAGTGTCCATAGCGTGATAGTGGCCGACACTGCCGACACACTTGATTGACTAAAATTCAAAAATTATCTCATTTGCTCAAATCTTGAGGACGCAGCAGAGGCATGGCGAGGGTCTTTCAGGCGTGGATACGCCGATCACAACCGAACAAGCAGCAATGAGCCAAGGGACCAAGGAACAAGTGACGGTGCGGGTGCAGCGCCGACGTGCACGGGCGTTCGCGTGTGGGGGTAGGCGGGTCCTCTCGCACCCGAGAGGCAGCAGACACGGATGACGACTAAGCATGAAGAGCGGGAGTGGCACCAACGTGCACGGGGCGTTCGCGCGGGGGAGGCGGGGCTCCTCGCACCCGAGAGGTAGCAGACACGCATGACGATTTAGAATGGAACGGGAGTAGCGCCGACATGCACGGGGCGTTGACATGCGGGGGAGGTGAGGGCCCTCGCACCTTAGAGGCATCAGACACGCATGATGAATAAGCATAGAGAGCGGGAGCGGCGCCGACACAGCGAGGGAAAGCAAGGTAAGCCTGAGTTTCATGCGGTTGTATTACGTGCAAAACTAACGATGTGCTTTGTTTCACAGAGTTAATTAACGAGGATTCAACTTGCTTTGGGGCGGCGAAACTTGTAGTGCTACGAGCAGCTTAACCTTGTTATTCCGCCACGAGGATTGACGCTGCAGCCGGCTCACAAACTTGGTGTACACCTCGTTATATGGAGTCGCCGTAGGCAGATAAGGATCAATGGTAATAAATGAAATGAATGGGCAAAAGTAATGCGTGTTTGTGAGTCTTGTTATAGCTTAAGGATAACAAAACTCTTGAGCTGTACGAAGTCGACCAAGTGGGCGATGGTGTTGCGTGCCGCGCTCATGCCCAGCTTCTTCCTCGATGAAGGCACGGCGCACCCGAGCACGGCGCTGCCTGGTGAACGCAGCAAACACCCCAGTGGGCAAGTTCGAAGAGGGCTCCTCCGTCGCTTCCCAGTCGACGACGTAGACGCGCCGGCCGTCTCGCACGTACGAGTTTAAGATTGACCGGACGTCGTACAACCGAGGTGCGGCTACAATGCCGGTGGGTGCCCGTTCGGCCTAGCTGTCACCGCTGTCGTCGTCAACGTGTGGCACTCCCATCAAGACCGTCATCTCCTCGTGCGGCGTGTGATCGGGTATCCAGGCGACGTCGATGTCGCATCCATCAGAGGGGTCCGCTACAGCGACGGAGCATGCCGTCTTGTTCTCCGCTGGTGGCGCAGACGACGGCTTCTCTTCGGCGACCGTGACATCGCTGGACATCGGCAGCTTCTCATCGACGGCAGCGTTGGTGGGTGGCAGCTTCTCTTCGGCGACGGCGGTGCTTTGTGGTGTCAGCGTTTCTTCGGCTGCATCGGGATTGGCTGCGTCAGCTTCTCTTCGGCCGCGGTGCTGAACTCTCCTGCATGGTGGACTGAGTCGCACCAAGCGCTGACGTGGCGTCCGTCGATGCTTCGTCCCCGTGGTTGACGAAGTGCTGACTAGGCCTGGGTTAAGAAGACAGCTAGGTCATCGTCGTCGTGGTGGACCGTGATGCGAAGGTACCGTAATGCTTCATCCGTTAGTTGCATATGAGGAAAATGCTGTATAATAAAGGCTCTAACGAAATCGTTGAAGACTTTACGGCTAAGGCAAGGCATCCTCTTCAGCTACTAGAAAGGCAGAATGAGTAAGTTGCATCTTGCATCTAATTCACATGAAATGTAGCGAACAACGAGGATATTATTGCCAAATTATATTTTTGGATGTTAATGCGAGTTGGACGAAGACAGCCTACTCGCATTCGTACACAATCTCAAGTGTACACTTTTTAGACTAAGGAAACTCATTTGTTGACTCAGGAGCAGGGTCGCTGATAACTCCGATGGCCAGGCGGGCACGATACTCTGCGATGAGCTCTTTTAGCGCTCCTTGGCAATGAAGTATACGAAATTGTTTCGGTGAGCCCGACCCAAATTTTCGCTTGATGCCTCTTTGTTGCAGGAATTCGCTCATGTTTGCCTGAGCCGTCTTGCCGGTTTGCATTACGTGGGCGGCGTATTTTTCATTGGAGGGATCCAACACACATCCTCGAGGTAAGAACAACTTCATGAAGGCAACGATTTGCTTCGACTGGGACTTGTAGTGTCGGCCGTCACATACTTCCCAGAGGCGAGGAGTCTTTGTATACCCCACACACCAAGTCGCTGGAGCAGGCTTCGAGGCAGCACGTTTTCTCAAGTTTTCTGAGTGTTCTTCTTCGCTTACAGGTGCACGAATGTCGCCTGTTGTCACTTAGTCAGCATTCCCGCCAGTCGATTTCCGTTTTTCCAGCTCCGTAATGCGCTCCGACAGCGCTTTGTTGGCATCAATAAGTTGAGCTATCACAGCGTTCTTATGCTTGACCAGTTGAATCTCACGCGTGAACAGCTTAACCTCTTCTTTAGAGATCTCACTTGCTTTACGATTCAGTTCCACACCCCAAGAAGTAATTCAGACATCTCGACTTCAAGCAAAACCAGACACATTCTCATCCGCGATGTGTACGGGCTCAATGTGTATCGATCATTGATTTCAGAAATGTGTTGGATTAATGACGCTACGAGCAGGTCGGCCACTTGCTGGTCAAGGGTCAAGGATCTGTCGTCAAGGGCTGCTTGAAGCAAATAAGATACGCCCGAGCTTGCGAATCTTTGTCTTTGTCGTGGAATCAAAACCGGCCAACGAAGGGATGCTTGGGTTCTCGTCTGCCTTCCAATCACTTAGCACTGTTGGCACTTTCCTGTTCTCGTTTGTAGTGTTGAATACACATGCGAACGTTTTGTTTGTTGCCATCATGTTCCAACTGCCGCGGTCGAAGATCCATTGCGGGCTAAGTGATGGTTCAGCGTAAGTACATTGTGGGCCACCACGGCGAAATGAATGAAATGAGAGGCCTACCGACACTCCAGCTCTGGCTTGATGTTCGCTTGCTCCTTTAAACACCCACTTGACATATCCTTGCATTTTCAATGGGATGGATACGTAACGTTTAGGTGTGGTCTCCACCGTGGTATTTGCAGGTTCACCTTCGTCGTCACAGTTGAGAAGTGCCTCACACAACGGCGTCGTGTCCCTCGCTGGTGCGTGGCCTTTATGCCGGCAAAACAAAACTGCTCGAGGTCGAGGACCGATGGCACTGGAAACGCGTGCATCGCTAGTGCCATTCCAATTGCGTGCAGAGGGCACGTGATAAATGAGCTCTTGTCTGGATATAGAGATAGGTCTTGTTCCTCGGACATTTTAGCCCGGATCAGACGTATGAAGACCACGTTGCCCGACGACACCGACAGGTTGCACTTCTGGATGAAAGCAAGGTCGGATGCAAGTCCAAATGCATACCACATTATGCACAGGAGAGCAGCATCCTGGTACTCCTTGGCCGAGCAATCGTCAAAGTAGAGGCCGTCGATCAAAGAGTGCACGTCGTCCGTAAGACGCCGACCAATACCGGGTGTTACTCCGTGCCATTGTTAGCTGAAGGTCGGACGTACTCCTCCTGATCTGGGTGTCCTTCAAGAAGCTCCGACACTGTGATCTATCGTTGCGATAGATATTGCAGATTTTCCGTTAGTATCTGGATACTGGTCTTGGTATCCACGGCCAAGTTGGCTAAGCTATCGGCAGCCTTATTGAAATGTCTGAGATGGTGTGCCCAGCTGGCCACCATCATACGATCGGACACCGACACTGCGTGTAGTAAGATTGAAACTTTGCGGGCTCGGGGATGTTTACGATATCGGAGCTGATTATGAATCATCGCGCTGTCTCCTGCCACGTGGATACCAGGTAAACGTAGTCGTGCCGCGTTACGGAGGCCTATGAGATGGCCCTTGTATTCCGTTATGTTGTTGGTGGTGTGGCGCGTCGCAGAAGTACTAGACATCCAGATGATAGCTGACCGGTGTCCCGCGCCTCCTACTCGCGCTATCATCGCACCGGAACCTCCAGGTCCGGGGTTACCTCGAGATCCCCGTCAAATAAGACAACGCAGCTGTCACTGGCCATGTAAGGCATTGGTAATGTCATAACGCCGTCTCTGGCCTGTATGAGGGCTCGGTAACAGAGCTTAGCCGCCGCCACAGTGTGCGGTGGTGTAGCTCCCACCGACGATAGATTCTGACCGTCAGGTATGCCGCTCGCAGCCTTCCCTCTAGCAGCTCAATGGTCCATTCCTTACTGTTGTCTTCTTGTGGTCTCGATATATACATCTTCGTTTCCAGATTGCTTGTAAAGTTGCCGTCACCCCTAGCCGCCAACACTGGTCGAGGAGGTCGAAAACTTCTCGGCGAATGTCAGGCCTTTCCAGTTCAGTTGATGTCATCAAGTAATTTCCACACGTTTGGTGGCACTGTCGGCAGCTCAAGGTGGAATGTCGCCTTGGTCCTGGCGTACGTTGAGGTTGGCCTAGTGCTGCCCACGGTGTATACAAGTTTTTCCAAAGCGCCTCCGCCCCGGTGCACGTCCAAAATGTGTGTCTGGGTGATACCATAATTTGTTTACAACTCCTCTATGGGGCAGCCGACACAATTTCTGGTAAGATCCCAGCGAGAGAAAGCTCTCAGCTTTAGGCGATAGGTGACTAGAACTCCCCACGCTGTCGCCCCGGTAATCTTGTGTAGCTGTTTCCAGATAGCTTTGGCGAGCGCGTCAACTATCATGGTGTTGTCTTGCCGCCACTCCTGGGCGCGCTCGTCAACGTTGCGTAGTCTATGTCTCCTTGTGGTGGCCATCGCTGCTTGCTCAAATTTACGTCTGACCTCGTCCACTGCCTGGAATCGGTCTAAGGGCTGACCATCCTGCTCAGCCTGGGGTGCGGATGGATGGCGCGCTCCATTACCTCCCCGAGGAGCTTCCGAATTGGTGTTCTTGGACGCAGATTCCCCACGTTCAGGAATCACCACCGAATCAATCGCATCATCCGGACCCCCTCCGTCGTCGTAATCATCGTCGTCGCCAATTCCATCATCTTGACCATCGACGTAGTCAGGATCGACGGCAAGTCTTCGTCGTCGTCAGTGAAACTGGGCCAATTGGGACGCGAACCGAGGTTTTCGGGACGAGCCAAAACGACTTCGGCCTGAAGTTATTTACACCTCTGGAACAAACCGTGTCCAGGGAGTCGTATCCAACTTGCCCCAATACGTCATACGAATCAACATCTTAACCAGGTCCGAACGGCACAACAAATGATGAGCTGGGGCGTCTTCGGTCAGTTTCTCGAGTGCCTTGTCAAACGAGAGCCCGGCAAACATGGCACATTGCACGTCACGGCGCAGATCTTTCCACACGAAGGGTCCAGGAACAGACGCAGAAACATCAGCTTCTGTAACCTTGGGCGATCGTGACCCAACGCGAGATTTGGTGGTGACTGGATCGTGCTTTCTTGGGCGCTCGTTGTCGCGAGCCGAAGTGTTGCGTCGGACTTCCTGGACGCATGTGACTTTTCTTGCCCTTGCCTGATCCTTTCTGTGACGAGCTCCCTGACGTCTTATCCGATGACCTGCCATGAGTACCAGCCTTGGACGAAGACGACTTGTTTCCAAAAGATCAGTGGTGCGTGGGGGCTAAGAAGGCCCTGAGGCACCACTTGAACCTTGTCAGAAAGGCTTTCGATAAGCAAGCAAAACTTGAGCGGTATCGTCAGCCGCCACGATATGGATGTGCGTAGACCAACTTGAAAGAGGAGCCGTCTTGGACGCGAAGTTCTCAAGCAAGCTTGCCAAACGCTCCTAGTTACCGGTAACCATGGTGTGGGTTTGGATGAACTCAGTGAGAGAATCTGCGTTCAGACTACTCTCACGCAAGCGACCTTCAAGGATTCGACATTGGGCTTAAGCATCACCAAGTCGATCGCGAGCTTCGACTAACTCACCGTTCAAGAAGTTGCACTCAGCTTGGTGATCTGCGGTTGAATTCTGTCTTCAAATGGTCGAGATTGACTGCACTCTGACTCGAATGTGCGAGATTTCCTCCGTCCAATACTGAGACATAGCAGTCCACTCCGTGAGCATGAGATCATTCTCTGAATGCAGATCCACGTCTTCTGAAGACGAGCGGCATCATCACGTTCTTCCAACGGTGCGTGTAGATGGCGGTACTTGGAGAGGAGCTGGCGCAAGAACGTCATAGCATTGAATACGCGCGCCGCCAAATGCTGGGGCTCAAACTCTGCCACGAGTGACGCCATGTCTAGACGCAGGGGAACTGCATTCAGGATGTTCTCCAAACCCTCGATCGAAGGAAACACTCTGCGGCGAAATTGCGGGATATCATAACGAACATCGGGACCCAAGATGGCCTCAAGATCTTCGAAGTCTTCGCGGATCAACTTCAAGGCCGAGCAGCGCTACAAGGCCACCATATCCATCGCAAATAAGCGCATTTCACGTAACCGCATCCATGCTTGCTGGCACACCCACAATGTGAAAAGGGCCATCCGCCCGATGTGTTGATGGGTACGTCCAAGTTGGCGGAACAACCGCCTTGTCATCGAGAAAAGATATGGATGAATATGATCAATTCTCCGACCGTCGTGTCGTAGTCCCAATACAAACTTTTAGTGAGACGCGGTCGGAGCATATCGTCAAATCTCGACTCGCTATCATTTCGATATTCATACTGTAGCCAAGTCAAAAGGGCATGGGATGATCCCGATTGGTCGGAGCCTTGGGGACGGATGTCATGGACGCTCTAGCAAGCGGAGGCGAAGCTTGCGAGCCGCAGCGGGCTTAGGGTTTGTTTCAGAGCGAGCGAAGCGAGCACGGAAGCGGAGGCGATGCTTGCGAGCCGTAGCGGACTTAGGGTCATGCCAATGGTGAGCGAAGCGAGCCTCCTCATTCAGGGTTCTTCGCGTAGCGGTGATAGGATCGCGTGACACCCCGTCTATTGTCGTTTTTATGTGTAGGTCGGAGGAAGTCGGAGGGTCGGAGCCGTCAGGGTATGGCGCCAGATGACGATATACTCCTGGAAATGGAATTCGTGGTGAAGACGTCGTGAGTAACCCAATGCGCGGCGCTTTTCGCGGCGGTGCACTTAAGACTCTCGAGGTCTTCTTCTTCATCATCATCGCCCTTATCGCCCACATCGGGTGCAAGCACCCATTTTGGATAGAGGGGTCGAGTGGAGGGGTCTCCTCCTCAACGACGGCGGGCTCTTCCTCTTCATCCTCTACCTCTTCAACCGTGTCGTCGTCGACCGGGGCCGCTATGGTGGTGTCGTCAGTCGACGGCGCGGGTTGCGGTTGGTGGACTCCGAGAGAAGTCGGCGTGGGGTTGCTGGCAGGTGTCTTCATGAGGTGGCGAGTTAGGAATACTGCGTTCAAGACGCGGTTGGCTCCAAGGCTGAATTACAGTTGGAATTTCCGATTGCGAGAAAGGAACGCGTGAAGATGCGGTAAACGACTGATGGGTTGGGACCCATGGCCAGTTTGTGGATCAGACGTGTTGCCTTTGATGGATCCAGACATGGCTCGTCAGTTCAGAGTAATTTCTCTTTGAACGGCCATGACCGGAAGGGGCGACTGACACGAGGTGGATTTGGATTTTCCCATTTGTGGCACTGACATTAACCCTTTTGTTGCCGATACATAGTCTATTGTAAACATGGTACACTTTAAGCAGTATAAATTTACCAAACGCTGCATAATGCCACGTTTGACACCTGTTTGCGAGATCGTGAAGCTGTGCAGAGCGCCTTTCGTGCCCTCCCATAGTCGCGGCGCAACGCACAACGCTGCATTGTGCTGCGTTTTGAAACGAAACGCGATAGCCAATCGATTGGACAAATTTGACCGCGGGGGATGAGGTCCACCACAATCCGCGTAATTTTCATTGAAACTTGCGGAATGTCGCTGAAGCGAAGAATAGCCAGGATTTGGATTTGGCGACGGTCCTGCCACAATTTGTGCAGCGCGACGGTGATGCGTGCCTGTGTTTTGTCGTGCAGCCCGCAAGCCGTACAAGAGCAACCTGGTGTCGGAGCTGGCTCGGCACTGAGTTGGCGTGCCAACGTCACGGGTTCGAAGCCCGAGTCCGCGCGCTGCGAAGCTCGGTTTTGCGTGGGAGGCACGCTGTTTGGTACGTGAGAGCTGCATATGTGAGTGTCACATGGCGACAAGCTACTGACCTATGTGCCTGTGTATTTTGACGTGCGGCCCGCAAAGAGCAGGGCAAGACCAACATGTGATGGCGCTGAAAACCCAACGGCATAGGGTTGAAGGCCAGAGGTTTCTGCACGCTGTGGAGCATTGGGTGATGCATGTCTAGTGAGCAATCTGGTGGTAGATAGGACTAAGAACATGTTGTTGTTAAGCAAACATACGAACTGTGGTGCGTGGTTTCTCCTGTATTCGCAACCTTTTGTCTTTGTTCTCGTTCTGGCTCGTACTTGCTGTAATACGCCTAAAGAGGGGGACATAGTTTCAAGCCGGCATTCAAGAAGTCACGATGGTGAGGAGAACTCGTTGTAGCGGAAGATTGAAGAGCGTTAACAACAGCAACGAGGCAGCCCGTGACCGCGTCAATCGCAATCTTGCGTTTGAGAATTCGGACAGTGGCAAGGCTGACAGCGATTCAAGTGGCGAAGTCTACGACATCGGCGACATCTTGGAGGAGCAAGACGGGATGTTTTTCGTGAAGTGGGCTGGCTATGGCTCAGAAGAGAATAGCTGGGAGCCTGCAGCAAACGTCACCGAGGCTGCGATAAAGATATTCAGGCGAAAGCGGCAAAGGCGAGAGATTTCTTCTAATACCGCACGCTCAACAGCACAACCGACAAACAGCACAGCTTCTACTGCTCTCAACGAATTACCTTCGAGCCCATCGACGACTGAAGGTTCTCACTCATCTGGAGTCAAGATCGGCAGTCGTTTGTGTTTTCGGTTTGACCGAGAGGACTGGATGAGTTCTGCTTTGTATGCTGGTGTAGGTGACGCATATCTGAATGGTGTCATCTCTCGTGAACGACGTGTTCGAGGTGTACAGAATGCTGTGGAGTTTGAGGTTCGCTGGACATCCACACGTTACCAGTCGAAGAAGCATGTTCACTACATCAGTAGTCACAAAGCCGCCGAAGGGATGGTGAACTACGCGCGTGGTGTAGGGGTTGAACTGGGACCAAGCGCCTGGAGTGTGCTGTGTCAGCCTTATCACGAAGCCCAAAGTATTGAAGACGTGTGGGACGATTATGATGAAATTGACGATGCCAATGCCAGATTTGAGAGTACGGAGACGCTACCTGTTGATCAAGCCGAAGTGGAGAAAATCGCCGAGATGGAGTTTCACGCAAATGCTACGCTAGAAGCCCCAACGGATCTCTTCACAAGGAGCGATGGTTCGTCCGACACAAAGCTACTTGAGCAATATCGGCCAATTTTTGAACACTCAGCTGCATCTAGCTTTTTTGCCTACTAGCCAATTTCGTTTTGGAAGAAAGTGGTTGAAAATACAAACGCGTACGCCAGCTCGCAGCGGCATGCGAAGGTGACACTGGACGAAATGATGCGCTTTCTTGGTATCTTTTTTACATGACTTTGGTAAACAAAGGAGAACATTCAAATACTGGGGCAGCCAAGTCGAGGACAGCATTTTGAACGCGGGAAGCCTTGGGTTGGACACAATGATGACGCTTAAACGATTTCAGCACATTCGCCAGAACTTGTGCTTTCGACACAACGTGGAACTTGCTGATCTCTCTGGACCCTGCTGCAAGGTCGTCCATTGTTGAACATGCTAAAGGTTCGATCGTCTAAGTTTGTGGACGTCGGGAGGAACTGCGCCGTTGACGAGACCAGCGTGGCGTGTAGATCCCGATATGCTAGACACTTGATTGTGTTCAACGCTACCAAGCCCTGGGAAATACCACTTCAAAATCTACATGTGCTGCTGCTCGTCGACCTGGTTAGCCATCAATTTTCGACTGCATTGTGCATGTGACCTGGCAGCAAGACTCGAAGGAGTTGAGGAGGATGACTCGGTCGCACACTTCGAGCAGCAACTGAAGCATCGTCCGAGATTCGCAAGCATGTCATTGAAGCAACCCGACCGTTGCATGGCAGCAAGCGAGTTATCAACACTGATAACTTCTATAAATCGTGTCAACTTCTGGAAGGCCTTCGCTTATTTGGATTGTACAGTCGCTGCACTCTTCGAGAGAATAGTAGGCACTTTCATCGGTGCTATATGATCTCGAAGAAGAAAGATAAGGAGGCGCGAGGGTCAATGCGTCAAGGTATGAGTATCGAAAGCAAAATCGTTGCTGCTTCATGGGTGGACGGCTCAGTTGTAAATATTGTTTCTAATGCCGACAGCTTAACTATTACGCAAGTCGAGCGACTCGTACAAACAAGAAAGTGATGTTCAAGGCGCCAATGTGTATCATCGAGTAGAACAAGTCGATGCAGGAGTTGACAGATGTGACCAGTTGAGATCGCGTTTTTCCGTTGCTGATGGACACACATTCCGACGCTGGCACAAAAGCTTGCAATTATCTTTATCGAGCGATTTATCGCTCGTTGCAATGCTTATATAACAAGGAAGCTCGCAGGAAGAGCCGACAAAGGACGCGATCCACATCGCACTTTTGTCGTCGAGCTCACGTCAGCGCTGCTTAATGGGGGCTGGCGAAACTCACTTTACGACACTGGTCTTCTCTTTGATGATCCAATCGAGCTGGACTTAGATATCCTTTGGACGCCTGCACGTCAACAGCACATCAGCACATTGTCTACACCTGCAATTACACCCACAGCTACATGCACTCCACGGCACTCGTGGCAAGTGTTTCCTGATTCACGCAGGAAGCGAGAAAGCGTTATTTGCCGTTTCGAGGGACGATTTCCAACAGAAGCAACGATGTATTGTACAGAGCACTGTGTTTCGCTTTGTTCATCCACTTTTGAAGATACACCGAAGCCATTTGCCTGCCCAAGCATTCAGTGGACATGCTGGCAGAAGTTTCACAACTTCTACCTACCAAAACAGCTCTTCAGCGCGAAAGGGAACTTGCACAGGTCGTCTAAGCTCCTTGTGGATAAACGCAGCGCAAACGCAGAATCACCATCAGTGACATCTCATATTTCAACGGATTATGAGGGCTAAGCTAGTGACTAAGATTACAATACTTTTGTATAACAATACATGGTCTGCACATTACTTGTCCAGGTCACGGTAACTGCAATATATTGAGGTGAGGAATAGCGCGCAAAATAGTCGGCGACACGAACTTCTGTGACGATGACAGATCTTTCGGCTGACAACAAGTCTCGATACATTAGTACACTGGCACGCGATATCTTCGAGAATCTGGTTTGCAGTCTCCTCAAAGAGTAGGTTGTTAGCGAATAGCACTGTAGCACTTTGAAGTCGGTCGATAGCTTCACCATCAAGTTGTCTAATATCAGCGCATATGAATTGAGCCTTCAAAACCTGGGGGTAAGCTGAGTGGTGATCGCTAACAATTCCGTTGGCAATTTCAACCAGCTCTGACCGAACTTCAATTATGAGACAAACTCTCACTGGTGTGGCAAGAGCCACTTACACAACGACATTTCCGATGCCGCTCCCAATATCGACGAACACTTCTAGCGGTGACAGTATGATGCACTTAGCAACCGATGATACGCCGTCTACTGAGATTTCCCCAACGTTGAATCGCGGTTGGCCGGCCTGCTGACGAACGTCAACCCTCTGACGTGACGAAACAGTGTAGCCATTAGAGATGCAACGTCAACACAACCGTGTCGGGTGGGTTGGGTTTCTGGTTGTTTGACTGTCGGTGACGTCGAAGAAACAACTTGCCGATGGTGCGTAAATCGTGCTAGGTCTCCCCGTAGGTACTTTTCAGGGTCTTGAGTCGGTTTTGGAGCACATGACGCGAAAGATTGTAGATGCTCATGCGTTGAGCAACACAAGTCCAGTTCACCTTCACGTTGCGAGCGCGATATTACTTCACGAGGCGCACTAGCAGTGCATCCTCGAAGTCGCTAAAGTTCGATATGCTTGAGCTGAATATAGGATTGATTGTAGGGCATAGTAGGTCTCTGAAACATCGCTGAGATTAATAATACTGATATTTGTACAACAAAGTTTGGCGCACATATTTGGAGAGCATGGCTACCAGCCAGCTATACCACACTGTGCCAACTCAACAAAGGTATCGCATCCAGACCATAGTACTTTAGTTTTATGTCATCCATTAAGGCATGTAATCACACCATGCCGACACCACGCAACGCATCAACGGATGACGCTTTTCAAAGGATTGGCAAATCCCGCCAAAAACGATAAAATGATGTCTGCTACACCGATGGCCGCGTAAGTTATCGCTCTATGAAACGATTTGATTGGTGGAAAAAAAATTACGACTCTGCCAGCGTATGGCCGTGCGAGATTGTACAAAAAGATGGCGGCTTGCTGGCACATTTTAGTATAGGAAATTGTATTCGTTTCCAAAACGATGCAAGATGCAACGCTTTACACGGAAACGGCAACAAAAGGGTTAAAACCATGTGGTTTGATTGGTCTGTGACAAATTTGGAGCTTGATCGCGACTGTGCTGCATGTGTAAGGTCTGGGACGCGGCAATGGTTGGTGTCCTACCAAGGGTGGGACATTAGGTCTGGAAGTGTGCAATCAGGAGATGTACACTCGGAATGTAGATACACACTGTCCTCGTCCTGAAGATGAGTGGCCTATGCAAAATACTGAAATCTCTCTAGTGGAATGTATCCCTAGGTCGACCCATCCCCGCCTTGGTTCATTCCACCTAAAGATTGGTGTGAAGTTGGACTCAACCTACATGCAACCAACCCAGACATTATGAACAGACGCAGTTTGCCTTTACGAGCCTAAGTTATCACTAACTAAGTGGCGGTCTCGAGTTTCACGTCGAAAGTTGTCGTAACGCAGGTGCCCAAACCCTGAACGCAGGCGCTTAGACCCGTCTGAACCTTGAAACACAGTTTCAGGGACACATGTGCGATTCAGACAACTGTGAACTGGAATAAAGTGTGAGAACTACCCAGCCATCAAAGTGACCAGGATACATGAGTCTGGACGCAAGTGCGTCCAAGAGTTGAATTTGGTCCGAGTGATTATGCCCCTTGATTGCGCTGATGATTGCGCTGAAATAGAGAAGGCTATCTATGACACGTTTACAGTCACTGAGATCGAGACAAATGTCAAGATGCCCCCTAGTCCTTACATTTCGACCTGTACTAAAGCCAAGTCAAGTCAAGCACCTAGGCATGCGCTGAATGCGTGACACGAACAACCAAAAGATTCGCCCATAGTGAAATCAAGATAAGTGACCGACGATCGGAAGAACACAGAAGAACCCAGAAGAACATAAAAGATATAGCGATAATCAGAGAGTTCAATTTCCCTTCTAGTGCACAAGCGGCGAAGAAGTGTTGTATTAGAGCAGGGACGCTGCGGCTTAGATCTAACCGTTTGCGGAACTCCTCAGCTGTATCAAGTCCGATTAAGGAAGGGAGTGACAGTCGCAAGTGCGTCCTGGAACGACCCAACCTATTTCATATTCGAATTGGGCCGTTCTATCTGAGCGATAACCCATTTCATTTTACTACCGAGGCTCAGGCGACTGGATAGCAGTCGTCGTCTGAGTACATTGTGACTGCGTTGTGAAAATAAATAGAAGGAGATAGTGAAATACAGATGAACCCCTCCATTGTCATAGCGTTGGGAACGGCAAAATTATTCCAATTTAGGGGTATTATAATCTCTGGGTGTGCCGTTTTAGGGGTACACTAAGGTGCAGCTTCATCTATTCATCCCGCAGACCAACCTAACAGCCAACTAATTGTGCTCGGAGCTAACAGAGCACATTTCGCAATCTCTCGCTCGTTAGCAATGCCGTCACCAACGAAAACATCTCGAATGTCGCTCACCAACGCTCAAAAGCTGCAAATTTGTCAGCACCACACGTAACACCCATGGAAAACTCAATAAGCACTAGCTGCCTGGAGGGCTACGGCATTTCTCTCGGACTACTACCATTTCAGGTCATGATCTCGAAGGTTCTTAAACAGAAGAAGAGGTTGGAAGCGATACCACTTGGGCAGCTGACTACGCGGTCTCGTCATGCAGTTCGATTTCCAGATCTTGATTCTGCTCTCGCAAACTGGGTAACGTGGTGCGAGGAAAAGGTGTCAACGTCACAGGTGAAGCCGTGAGGGTGAAGGCAGCACGCTTTGCAGAAATTCTGAAGCTCGATACACCTCCGACGTGGTCTAATGGATCGATACATCGCGTCAATATAAGGCATGCCTTTTCCAGTATGAAGTCGCATGGAGAGAGCGGCTCGGCAGTTGATACACCAATCATTGATATCCAGCAAAAGTTCAAGGACTATGAACTTCGCAACATCTTCAACATGGATGAGACTGGGCTGTTTTCTCAATGCCTTCCGACCGCACTCTAGCTAAGAAGCGCCTTGTGGGGAAAAAGAAGGACAAGAAGCGCTTTACTATCGCCTTTACATGCAACGCATACGGCTCCGAACGGCTACCACTGTTGGTTATTGGAAAGTCGATGAAACCTCGGTTGTTTAAGAAGCCTACGGCCGCCGAAGATGCAGGTGTCAATGCTAGACTTCATAGATCGACCTGTTCGACTTTGATTTTAGCCATAGCTAAGCACCCTTTTGACGGAATATGTGTAGATTTTTATTCCACATTCCATCTGAGGGGATTTAGTAATAATTAGTTAGCTTTGTATACTACGCGTGCCTAGTTGGTCATCGGGAACCAACATTTATTCCATTTGAGGGTGTATTACAAGTCTGGAGATTACTAGCGAGGGTTCATCTGTAGTGTTTTGGTTTGAGAGTGTGTTCCCTTGAAAGAGGGAGGTGTGCGTGCGTTTTGTGATGAGAGTTCGGAGATTACCAGGCACCCTGAACGTAGATCTCTATTGAACCTGGATGCAAGACCCACCGTCAAAGGGTCTAAAAGTGCCGGTTGTGTATTGTATTGAATTATCTGTATTTGGTTATCTGAGTGAGTGTGTTCGTGTTCTGAGCTGCGTCTAAAAATTGTAGAAAGTGCGTTAAGGAAATAAACCGAGCACTCGATATTGTTAGTCTATACTAACCCCCAATCCAAGGGCAAATCCGGTCTGCCGAAGGTAAACGACACCAACAAGGATACCACAAGAGGACACGCTAACCTTAGACGTAATTCTCCTCGGAGACAGAGTGTTAAGGATCCCCAGTGGCTGGAGTCGACCGTTTCAAGGAAAGGACGCCTCCTACGTAACTACCTGGCCTACCGCTATACGCCTCCTGGGCGAAAAGGTTAACGAATTCGCCACATGATGCGATGTGGTTGTGCAGTAAGCAAGAATACTATGTAGTTATTGTGATGATGTGATCTTGGTGTCAGTGCAGCAGCGTTGCCATGGTTGTCGTTTTATAAACAATTTCTGTGGTTTGAGGAAAGGTTCGACACACAGTACACTCCACAAACTTAGTTATGGCACTGAAAAGCGTCACCAAATGGGGTGATGGGCAAGAAGAGGGGCATTATATTCTTCACGCATAACTGCGTCAAAGTATCTAAATGTGATATTCGATATTTGAGAAAACGCCCCCCTCCTGCAGCCATTCATTTACGGTTTCGCGGGAATTAGCGCTGCAGGAAACGCTAATTCGCTTGGTCCTGACGCCTGCGCAGCAAGCAAGGAGCGACCAGGTCTATTCGGCGTTACTTTGCCCCTCTTAATGCGGTTTGGCGTGTATTTTATACGCTAGATTTGCCTGCGCATAAGTGGGAGCGAGCACTCGGGGCAAGGCATTAGCGCGGCATCTTCACATGAGCACAACTGAGCGCAGCGCCAGCAAGCGAGGTGCTCCCTTAAAAGGGAGGTAGATGAGCGTTTATGGTTCATGCCTACGACCAAGACACAACTGAGCGTAGCGCCAGCATACGAGGTGATTCTCCTATAGGAGAGGGGTAGAAGGTTCTTTAGAGTTTATGCGTAGACTAGGACACGTACGCTTAAGGGACTTAACCCTTCAAGCCCCATATCTTGGCCCTACCAACATAACGGGTGAATATATTTATTTTCAGATTTTCGCAGCGTCTCTAATATGTTGGCCCTGCCAACTAATATGTTGGCAGGGCCAACATATTAGAGACGCTGCGAAAATCTGGCAGGGCCAACATATTGGAATTTAAACTTGCTTTTGTATTAGTTTTTGGCTAATAACGAAAGCAAGAGTGAATTAAACGGGTGATGCACAGCTTGGTGAGTGGCCGGTACATTGCAGGAAGGTGGAGGGTACAGGGAAAGGAGACCGAGAGTGAGATGGGAAGTCCGAGATTGGTGGCTGCGTTTGCCTCTCATTTCCAGATTTGCCGGACGAGACGCAGATCGATGGTGGTGTCAGCAGGTCAAGTGCCAAGTGACGGCGGCCGAGAAAAGGTCTTAATTAGAGATGCACCATCGAGAGCGCCACCAGCATTATACCCATCTGTCTGAGTAGCGTCAAGCGTTTATCAAGGTTTGACAAGGCTGCTGCAGGGACAAGGAGACAGAGGCGGGTGATGATGCTGTGAATTCGAGGTCAAGACGACAGAATTGGCAGCTGAGGCTAACGGGGTGAGTCGACTGCGGAGGCCACCATGCGCAGACTTATTAATGCTAAAAAGGTGACCCGTGTTATGACAGCAGTGCAGCAGGGTACGAGTGCTGTAAACGTGCCATTGCCAGTACGGTCCGCAGCACGGTGGACGTCTAGATGTGCATGGTGGAACGGAACGCCGAATTGAGGTCTACGGATGATGAAGAAGCTAATGGAACAAGTCCTGCATCGACGCTAGCTGCAAAGGAGCCATATCGAAGTGCTAACCAACCTGATCCATCATACAAAGCAACATCGGCTCCAACACTGCCTTCTCCGATGACTTCAAGAGGGCAGATAAACAAAAGGCTTACCGTCTGCACGTCGTGTACAAGCCGAAGGAATACTACCATTCACTTTTTGCGGCTAGTTGACATGATCCTGGGAAAGGCGCTCATTGTGCACAGGTATCCTATGAGGGCGGCAATTCAGAAGGCTCCTGAGAACCGTAAATTTATTCAATGTCGTACGAGCAGCTACTAGCAGTCCACAAAAGTCAAGTTTGACGATGTTGAGGCTCTCACGCTTCCAGATTTGGCACAAAACGGAGCGGTCATCCCATCACGGCTCAGAGTGCATCACCGCATGCTGGATCGCTGGTCGGACTCAATGCGCAAGCGGTGGTGCCACTGGGTCGACATGAGCAAGGGGATGACAGCGTGGAGGACGATAGAGGCGCGACTAAGGTGATGAGAGCGCGGTGGACGACTGCGACGAGAGAGCTAACAGCGACGGATCTGAGGCTGCTATGGGGACGCTAGCAATGATGATGCCCTGGATAGTGCAGATTATGCGAATGATGAGTGCTGGCTAGCACCGCTTCTTCTCGGTTTGCGCCTTGTAGTGATCGACAACACGCACCTGAACGTCGTTCTGATTGGTTTGATTTTCGTGTGCTTTTAGAGTGGGAATGTTTTGTGCAGAGACTGAGTCGTAACTGTAAAAGGCCAGATTTCATGTTGACTCATCCAACATATGAAATTGTCAAGTTGACGAGCCGGCATAGGACTCAATATGTTGGATCTGGCACACCTATGCTCTGATGGACCTTCCACTTTCACACGTCTTTCACACGTCCCAAATTCGCACTTAGGGACACCCTATAAAACGTCTATATTCAATTATGTTGGAGATCCGACATTATGAAAAATATACCTCTCACTTTTCGTCTGGGGCTTGAAGGGTTAAGGGTTTGAGGATGTTGGGTGCTACTCGTCATTGGAGGAGGAACGTCACCTGCGGTTTAAGGCCCGTGCGCGCAGAACGCGGACTTAATCCCAGGCTCGTACCCACGTTATATCCCATTCGTACCTCGACGCGTGCCACTATGTCCTTTTCACATTCGCGCAGCATCGGCAAATGACAAACGTCCTTCGAGCAACCTACACCTACGTTAAATACCTGGACTGCACGAGAATGTATACAAACGCGCCCTGTTTTTTTCCTTACTGGACTCTATGTGATGTTTGCTTCCATACCCTGGGTGCGTTTGGTGAACGTTTGGAGAATTCTGTCTCTTTTGCGTTAGTGTACCCTATCTCACGTTTGGTGATGTCAAAGTTAGCATCTCTGATGTGTGTTGGAAGTTGCGAAGCCAGCCATTCCTCTTTTCCAGCCGGACGAGCATCTCGTGGCAAGATGGATGCTCGTCACTGGAATCAAGTCGCACTGATTGGTGGCAGCGTACAACAAACAACAACAAGGAGGTGGTTACTGTGGATTGCCCGATATATATCAGGCACTTCAACTTTGCAGTAATCAAGTGTGGCGTATTATGCATGTGGACTTGACCGACGACTGCACCAGCACCGGAACTCAAGAACTTCAAGAGCGAGACTCCTAGTGGTGAGGCAATGGCAGCGTTAGCTAGGAGCTTGATAACTTTCAATTCACTTTCAGATTTTCCTCCTTTACAACACTCGGTCTTCTCTTCAGCGGCACATTCATCTGCGGTTCCTGAAAGTGCGAAAGGTTCTGATATTTTTTTTTTTAATTTTTATTTTTTATTACTTATTTTTTTTACCTAGCCCAAACCGTCGGTTGCCGAATTGAAGCCCCTGTCAATGTCCGTCACGGGACGACTTGACTTCACGGACTTGGATAGTCCGCAGATCATACCTCCAGCTGCGAGAGCCGAACGGGAGCACCGTAGGCGTCTGCAGAGCGTGCACTCGGAGATGCGCTCCGAACCACCGCAGTTGACCCCCCACGAGCGACGAGCAGGCATGAGCACGCCTGAAAGCGCTCACAACATCTCGACGTATCCCGATGGAGATCAACCGGCAACGATGTCACCACCCCAGACACCAATGTCGGACGAGGACATGGTGGCTGTCCTGACTGCAAGACTGAAAGATGCAATGGCAATGATTGACTTACAAAAGCAACTCATGAAAGAGCGCAAACTGGCTGCTGCCAGACGTGAAGCTGACTACCTTATGAGCGAAACCATACAGCAGCAGATGGCGCAGGAGACTGCGACTCAAGCTGACAATACCATGCAGACGACAGCTGATGATAATCAATCGGTTGGAGAACTGTCACGGTCGGAGATCTTGCCGCTCCACTCGAACGACAACCAGCAACCTGTCGCTGTTGCGAACAAGCCCCCAAAGCTAAAAGATGTTCGTTGTCGAAAGGTTGACGACACAGAAGTGTATCCTGGGTTAGGAGCTGGTGTGGAAGACTTCTTGAATGAGTTTGAACGCGCTGTTCGAATCGAGCAGCAATTGAACGGGTCTACCTGGTCAACCAACCTAATGGCTTCAATGCTCGGGATTTTCCTGGAGGGTGAAGCGGGTAGATCATACCATGATTTCGCGGGCAACCGTGTCATCACCTATGACGAACTAGTCATGCACCTGAAGGAGGTCTTCGGGTGCACACTCAGCCAGTACGAGCTTCGAAAAAGACTTGACGCTCCAAAGCGGTCCGGCGATACGTGGATGCAGTATGTAACGTATCTGCAGTTCATCGAGCGTCTCATGGAGGGCAACCAGATGAAACTACTGTTGGAGACAGTATGCAACAACGCTTGTCCGGAGCTGACATCGACGCTGGTCAGTAAAGTTGATGAGAAGAGCAGGAACTATGCACAAGAGCTTGATCGTGTCATTAAGTTACTAGTACGTCTAAAGGGTGACGGGCGGCGAATTGGACAATCGAAGCAGAGCAACCACGGCAACCAAACTCGCCAGCAAAACCAGCAACAAAATAAAAATCAGCAGAACAAGAAGCAGGGCAACCAGCAACAACAAAAGCAAGGACACCAGCAACAGTCTAAGCAGTCGCAGGCAAAGCAGAACAACCAGAAGCAGTCCGTCAAAACAGAGTCAGCCCCGACAAAGAAAGGCTTTGAAAACTGGAATTGTGGAGAGCTAGGACACAGGTCAGCTCAGTGCCCCAACCCAAAGAGCAACACACAACATGTTTGGGCAAATCACGTGGATACGCAAGATGACGATGATGAAACCTCGGAAGTGTGGATGGCAGCCAAACCAGAGCGTGGACTCTCGGATCGAAGTATCAGTTGGATCGTCGATTCCGGTGCGTCGCACCATTTCTGTTCAAGTAAATAAGTTCTCTTCGGCACAACGCCTTCTGACATGAGCATCACAGTTGCAAATGGCGCTGAATTGAGTGCAAGTGTGAATGGGAGTTGCATCCTGCGCACGTGGATTGGAGATAACAAACGTGCAGTACTGTTTCATGAAGTGCACTGTATTCCCGGTCTCAAGCGAAACTTGCTATCAGTAACGAAGCTTGGTCATCGTGGCATCTCTTGCACATTCGACGGTGAAGTGTGCACACTGACGAACTCACGCGGACGAGTTGTTGCAGTCGCCAAGCGTGAAGGAAACCTATGGGTGCTGAACGGAGAGACTGTGGTCCCATCGAGCAACAGCGTGGCTCTGTTTGCCGAAGTCTCAAAGGCAACACTTCAGCAGTGGCATGAACGACTCGGCCACGTGAATTTTCAGGACTTGATTCGCATGTACAATCACAAAATGGTGGACAACATGGATGTACTTTCGAAATAGATACAGTTCTGTCTGCCCTGTGCCGAAGCCAAGCAGACAAAGAACAAACAGCCAACGGAAGACAGATCGGAGTCTGCCCCGATAGATGAACTTGGTGCGGTGCTTGGCGTTGATCTCAAAACGGACCTGAGGACTGATCGAAATGGCAACAAGCACATACTCACCATCGTGGACTATGGATCAGGATTCAACCGTGTGTACCTGTTGCAGCACAAAAATCAAAGTGCCAATCACTTGCTGAGTTTCATTCCAGAGTTTGAGCGCCAGTATGGAGTTACCGTGAAAGTTGTCAGGAGCGATGGTGGCGGTGAATTCCATAATGGCGAGCTTACAGCGTACTTTACGAGACATGGAATTAAGTCACAGTCGACATTGCCAGACAACTCTGCTTCTAATGGCAAAGTGGAGCGGATGCACCGCACTTTGATGAATGCAGGGCGTGCCATTTTGTGGGCATCGAAGCTCCTCGATCGTTACTGGGGCGACGTAGTGCTGTACGCGTCATATATTAGGAACCACTTGCCCACTCGTGCCAATGCCGACCACAAGTCACCACTCGAAGTGCTCACGGGGAAGACACCATCAGTGGATCACATACTTAAGTTTGGTTCGACGTGCACTGTGCACGTGGCGCACAAGACCGGAACTTCCGTGAAGCGCAGAGCCGAGAAAGGAATAATCATCGGCATCAGTGAAACACAAAGGGCTACAAACTGCTTCTCCCCAGAACGCGCAAGATCAAGATCAGTGCTGACATTCAGAACGTGGATAAATTGAGCTTGGACAAAAGGAGACATGTGAAACTCTCGACAAGTTGCATGGCGAGTCTACTACAGACGACGAACAAAAATCTTCGGATGTTCCCACCTCAGAGCAAAGTGTTCGTACCTGCCTGAAGCGCACAGAGCCCAGTAGCACGGCTAGTGACGATGGTGAAGACGAGTATCATGGACATCCCATCAGTGCTAGTGCACTTCGTCGAGTGTTTGGAGCTCGAAAGAAGTTCAAGAGCAATTCGGACTTCACGTTGCCGCAGCATTTGATTGAAGAATGTGCAGGTGAAGCCACCTTGTTGCTTTCGTGTGCCATGCCAGCCATTGAAACACCAAGGAGCCTCGAGGAAGCAAAGCGGACACCCGAATGGCCCCAATGAAAGGAAGCCATCGAAAAGGAACTTGCTGATCTCGAAGCAAACTGAACGTGGGACGTGGTGGAGGCCCCTCCTGGTGCTAAGACCGTATCGTCTAAGTGGGTCTTTCGCATTAAGTTCAACAGCCGTGGAGAACTGGAGCGGTTCAAGGCCAGGCTGGTGGCTCGTGGATTCTCGCAGCGCTACAAGATAGACTTTGACGAAACGTATTCTCCCGTGCTGAAGATCACCAGTTTGAGATTCCTCGCAGCGGTTGCAGCTCAATGGAGGCGTAAGCTGCGTCAGGGAGACCTTCCCAGCGCATACGTAAAGGCTGACCTCGACCGACCGATCTTGATGAAACCGCCCAAAGGGACAGCGGATGATGACACCGTGTGGCTCTTGTTGAAGAGTCTTTATGGGTTAAAGCAAAGTGGTCTGCTATGGAACAAGGAGATAAATGCCTTTCTCCTTTCGCTCGGATGCACACGCAGCAAAGTGGACCCGTGCCTGTATGTCCGACGACATGATGAAAATCTCACATAGCTCGGACCCTACGTGGACGATGTGATCATGGTCAGCGAAGAAGAAGCCGATAGCAACTGGGTCATGGAACAGTTCAGCCAAAAGTTTGACATCTAGGACCTGGGAGTTGCTTCAAAGTGTTTTGGCATAACAATCGACCATGGTGACGATGGTATCGTGCTGCACCAAAACGACACAATTGAAGAACTCTTGCGCACCATGGGCATGGATCAGTGCAAACCATCTCGCACACCGATGGATGTTGTCCGTCCTTTCAATGATGATGTCGCGATGGAAGAGACCTCCAGCATGCGTAAGGTGATCGGATCACTATTGTGGATTTCGAATTGCACTCGTCCTGACATCACAGCTGGTGTAAACTACCTCGCTCGGTATGTCGCGCGACCATTGCAGAGTCATTGGCAAGGCGTTAAACGCATACTCCGTTATCTGCGTGGAACGACATCCTATGGACTGTTCTTCAAGAGCGGACAAGGCACTGGTGTGAAGTGGAGTGCTGCAGTGTACTCAGATGCTGACTGGGCAGGGGACACTAAGGACGCGAAGTCAACGTCAGGAGCTGTGCTTATGTTGAACGGGATGGCCATCAACTGGGCATCAAAGAAGCAGACATCGGTCGCACTATCGACGATGGAAGCCGAGTACGTGGCCGCTGCCATGGCAGTGAAAGATGCCGTCTCTCTTAAGCAGTTATTCGTGGAAATCGGGCTGTGGACGCAAAAACAGTGTGATGCTGCATGTCGACAACCAGTCCGCCATTAAGTCTATGGAGAACGAAGTGACAAGTCAGCGGACGAAGCACATTAACATTCGATTTCACTTCATTCGCGATGTGATCCGTCGTGGAGATGTTGCTGTGCTCTATTGCCCGACCCAGCAGCAAATTGCCGACATTCTCACAAAGCCGTTGCTTCGCGTGGCATTCGAGCGCCTGCGCACGCAGTTGAGACTCAAGCCAATGGCGTAGTCTTCGAGGGAGACTGTTGGAAGTTGCGAAGCCAGCCATTCCTCTTTTCCAGCCGGACGAGCATCTCGTGGCAAGATGGATGCTCGTCACTGGAATCAAGTCGCACTGATTGGTGGCAGTGTACAACAAACAACAACAAGGAGGTGGTTACTGTGGATTGCCCGATATATATCAGGCACTTCAACTTTGCAGTAATCAAGTGTGGCGTATTATGCATGTGGACTTGACCGACGACTGCACCAGCACCGGAACTCAAGAACTTCAAGAGCGAGACTCCTAGTGGCGAGGCAATGGCAGCGTTAGCTAGGAGCTTGATAACTTTCAGTTCACTTTCAGATTTTCCTCCTTTACAACACTCGGTCTTCTCTTCAGCGGCACATTCATCTGCGGTTCCTGAAAGTGCGAAAATGTGCGTATGCATCTCTACAGTTTAAGATTATTCTACAGTTTATTACTTAAGTGAATGCTTGGTGGAGAAGAATCTCCACCTCCAGGACTCTCAAGTCCTCACTTCCGCTTTTGCCGCTCTCTAAGAGAGTCACTTCGGTTTTTGCCGCTATCTAAGAGAGCCACTTCGGCTTTTGCCGTCTCTTCGGCTTTTGCCGTCTCTACCGCCTGCTTCACAAGCTCCAATATACAAGCTATCCTCCACAAGAACCATCCCTCATATATATTATTAACGTATCTCTGCACTTCCTTCCGCTGTCCTAATCCTCTGCAAATCCCTTACTTTCACAGGTGACAATAACACGAGCCCTTAATTATGAGAGTGATTATTGTGACGGGAAAGTGCATTTGGGCTAACCCAATTCCATCAGACCGGTTACGCAGGTATGCACGTACGGTATACGCATTCAGCTAATGACTACTCTTTTTGGAAAACGCAGCGGTGGACGAAGATCAGCTAGCAAGAATGGAGCGGACTGTGAGGTGTCATAGACACTGGAGGCTCACGGCAGCTGCCGGAGCACTCGCAGCAGCTTGCAGTGGCTGGCGTGGCAGCGCCAGCCTTGCACCCAGTGACGACTGGATCGCGAGTCGCCGCTCCATCGCAGACGGAGGGAGCCGACCCGGAAGCACGCTGGCTTCTCGGATGCGTAGCTGTCTCATCCCAGCTCGGGAAACCGCTTGACAAGAGGTCGCTGCCCTTGTCGCCGTGCTGCGCACGTATAGCGGCGGCGGTTGCTAACCGCCGACTGAGTACCAGCAGCTACACAAATACACAACATAGCAGTTAGGAAACCACTCAATACAGCAAGGGCCCCAGGTGGTGCGGAGCTGCAGCGCAGCTCCACACTCACTTCCAAACTCACATGTTGGTGAGCACTGCCTTGGTTGTTCCCGCCACGGCATTCTGCCTGGCAAAGTTCGTCTTTGTCCTGCTTGTACGCCAACACCTTCGTACGTTGAACGTTGCGGGGGACATCAAGCAATACTCAAAACTTTGAAGAACTAATTTTCACCAAGTATTTGATATCCGGACAAGCGGCTGATATCCGGACAAAAACTATCCGGAACGTACAGAATTTCCCGGCAAAGGGAGAAAGGTGGTACCAATAAGAACTGAGAGGTTACAAACTACACGTGTACGCACAGAGTCGCGGTAATAAAAAGTGGTTGCATTTGTGTACTATCTGTGCATGGTGAATCAGGGATTGCAATTCTCCCTTTGCCGGGGAATTCTGTATATACGTGGGTAGAGTTGGTCCTGATCGTTGCAATCGGGCACAGTCGGAGGCGAGTCGGGCACAATTAGCCACAAATGGCTCGTCTCGTGGTCCTCCAGTCGGCCATAATAACACGTGCCCTTAAATATTCCTGACGCGACGATCATGGGAAGATACTGTACAGTATCAATGATTTTCGACCTCTTCTTTGTGATGGTATCACGTCACCAGAAAGGATGGCACTGCGTGAGCGTGAGAATACGGTAAGAGCACCAAATTCAAGGAATGTCCATATCACAGTTACTTATGCATTTTCATTGCCAACAACCACTACCAACGAGTCCTGTCTTAGCTAGCTGTGCACTTTAAGCAAAGAACAAAAACGAGTACAGCATAGTAAATAAATGGTACAGCATACCAATGGCAGTAATAATAAATTTCAAGCACTGATTCAGTGCTTTGTGCCTTCACAATCATAAAACAAATCTCAGTGCTTTTCACTGAGATATGCAAATTCCTCCACCAATTCAGAGGATTATCTAAAGTATTGTATTACTCACTGATACTTTTTAGTATTAATATCAATTGTATTAGTACTAATACCACGATTTTTGAAAGCTGATTGTGCATTACCGGTATTAATATGAGGTTTCGGATCTGAACTTGGTGTAATAGGTTTTAATACTTTGGCACACAGGAGGTTGTGATCGATATAGTGGCAACAATTCCGTTTCTAAAGCAGTCCACGAGTCAAGTGATGATCCAGCCCAGTTCTCCTTTGCTTCTACCGGGAGCTTATTAAACGAAATCTCCGCCGGGTTCTATTATTTCATAGATCTCATTCAACACGATAACTCTCCAGCGCATCCTATTCCAATTTTATTCGATCCTAATGTTTTTGAAACAAACGATTGGAAACATTAGCGAAGCGATCACCACGTCTTCGGAGATGCCTTGGGCGACGCGTACGTGACCCAAACATACACATTGCTGTAGACCAGACCGCCACAAAAGCGGACACTACGCTTGTCAACACGAATGTGGTACCACCACAGTGCGGCTGCAGCGACCTTTAGTCCCCAATTTTCGCTGACGACACGACTGACGCAACGGGGACCGAAATCGATACTTCCGTGCTAAGACTGACACATGGTGCCGCCGGAACTGATCACACCGTCCACACCTGCTCCCACAACACCGACGGAAGGTTCCGAGACGCGTGCTTGCCTCTGACGCAAGCAACTCTGACAGCGGACATAATAAGAGTCCAGTCTGTATGTTGTGTAGCCGTTGATATTATCAACGGCTACAGCATAAAGACTGGACTCGCCGCGAGGAGGGGGTATGACCTCAGCAATTAACTGTGCTCTGGTGTGTTTCTGGAAAAGTATTATCGCAAGGATTAATCCATTTCATATTTTAATAGAAATACTTACTTTTAAGAGGGTCTAAGTATTACGGCATATTAATCTTGACCTCGGTATTAGTATTCATATTACTGATACACGATTTTTTCGCTAATCCGAACCTCTGACCACATTACATAAGAGTGATTACCCGACGCTTTCTTGAAGTCAGTTCGAATCCTCAAGAGCTGCATCAGGAAAACATGGTCTTGTTACGCACCCCAACAACGCCAAACTGCGAAGTCTCAATATTTATTTTCTTTAAACATCTATCGGAGCAGACTCGGCAGCCGAGGCGCGTGATTCAGACTCAGCACTTTGTACTGTAATACGCCATCAGGGAAAGGTGCTGGACGTGTACCGATGAATCGAAGTGCGATCTGACGGTAGGGTCCGCAAATCTCAAGAGCAAGAAAAAGGCGCCATGCATTACAGATTATCCTCTTCTTATGGGTATTCCATTTAGTGATAACCTCTAGTAGTGCTGAGAGAGATGACCGTGGCATACAAAACCAAGTCAAAACTTCCTCCGACCTCTCGATTGTGCTTTGTGATACAAATACCTCGCATGGCACTAAATTGAGGTGCTTAACTATTGATGTCGGCCATTCCGTGAAGCACGTCCGAAGAAGTTCACAAAGGACAGTTGCTGTTTGTGCCCTCGCCTTCTGCCTAACTTCTCTCTAAACACAATTTTTGCACCGACCGGAAGCCTCTCGTTGCCATGGATGGCACGCCTAAAGCATCAGCGTGAATAACGGCTTGACCATCCACTGCAGTCGCTCCTGTAGTTCCTCGGTAGTAAGGTTTGCGGCTGTCACCACCGTATCAGCCATCTCTTGCAGGTCTTCATCCTGCTCGTTACTACACTCAAGGCTGTCCTTCTCTACCTCAGCCGAAGCCATAACCTAAAAATGAAGGTGCGCAAGCTGGAACGTCACTGGGCAAGATAACTTTGACTGGCAGAGGGATAGTCGTCCTTATGACGATGCGGGTGCTGGGTGGCTTGGTGGGCGATGGCACTGTGTGAGCTTCAGAAATGAGCTTCGGCCAGAAAGCTGAACCACGATGTCGCCGTTAGTGCTGCAGAAGAAGCTAAACCACAGCTACCAATGCCAACAAAGTCAATTGTACATCTTACACGTGCAATCGATGATAGTGATACCTCTTGATAGTGATAATAATAGCCTCTTCCCAAGGCTATCATTAATAAGAGGATTGTCTGTACTAGTACTGACCTGAGCCCCACATATGTGGGCTCGGCTCAACTATGTACAATGTTGGGCTCAGGACGTAAGGTCGCAATCCCATTCCTTTTCCTGCTGGCTTTGCGCAGCGTGGCTTGACGTCTGCGAGCCTGGTGGCCGATCTCTTCACTTTCGAGTTCGCCGCCTACTGCAAACGCCGCAGTCCCCTCTATAAACTATTGTGACGCTTGTGCGATCAAATCGGAAGGTATCATGAAGGTACTCGCGTGGCTGGAGGCTGCTACGGTAGTAGTGACTGCAACTCACATCGCTTCGGTGAGCGGTGAGACTGAAGTTGGAGACGGCTACAACTTCCTGCATGGAACTGTGCAGGGTGTCACCGAGAAGTTGGTTGGAACGATCGCTCCATCAACGAAAACACAGCAGGATTCTACGAGGACCAATGGATACTTCGCCCCGTTCGGCACCGAAACTCCGTCTGAGGAGCTCTTTGTGCACAATGACAGCCTGTCAACAATTGTACCGATCATTAACGTCGCTAAAGAAGCTCTCAACCAGCCCATTCCGACGAACGATTGGTGGGGCAACTTGATCCACGTCACGGATGAGAAGAACCTCACGAACTACCAGGCCTATGCTAATCCGTATGCCGTAAAGCTTCCTCGCGAGGTACCCTTTGGCCTCCAAACCTGTTATTCGTTCTCATATCGCGAGATTGCACCGGAGATCAATGGCACTGTAAAATGGTATAACCATTCGTTCCACAACGACCTCACACTCTCGGCAGAGGAGTTCTTCGACTATGAACCGAAGTACGAAATCTACGCGTGGGACGAAGGCGGCGCAAAACTCCGCGCGTGCGACGCAGTCGGTGGCAAGTGTATGGACTCTGCGCTCGTGAGCGGCATGGGCTTCGTCTCCGCCACGTACGACGGTCTCACACCGAGAATCGACACGGAGCACAACATCACCCTCGTGGACAACTCTGTGTCGGGCAAGTTTGTCATTCACCTCAACAACAGCCAGACGTGGGTACTCTACGCCAGCGACAACACCGTGTCGTTCACTGTTGAGGACTCGGTCGTGTTTTCGGTGAACGCGTCGGGTTCATCTCTCGTCGCGAATGGAGCTTACTCGGGCACACTTCGCGTGGCTGTGCTTCCCGAAGGCGCGGACGACACTGTCTACGACAAGTACGCTTCATGCGTGATTCGTGGCGGCAGCGTGTCGATGGAGTCACGCACAAGCTACTCGCTGACTTGGGATACCGAGGGCAGTGGGTGCGACTCGGCGGGGCTACTGCACTTCGCGTTGCCCCATCAAGTCGACTCGATGAGCGGTTCAGCTACGACGGCCGACAGCAGCGGAGCTATCGTACTGCACGCGGCCACGCGCGGTCAGATGGTCGGTCAGGTCGGCACGAAGTGGACCTTCGTGGAGTCGGAGGCCGACTTCGAGATCGACTTTTACCCGGCGAGGAAGCCGTCGCCTCTAGTCGTGTTGGAGACGGACATGCTGAAAACGCTGCAGAAGGACATCATTGGTAACTGGAGCATGAACGCCGATAGCTGGTACTACAACGGCAAGTACTTCCAGAAGTACGCGTCGCTGTGTTTGATGGCGTCTGACAGTTCGGTGGTAGGTGCGGACACGACTCTGTTGACGTACTGTTTGGAGAAGCTGGAGGCGATGATCGAGCCGGTCCTGAACAACACGTTGTCACCACCTCTCATGTACGACACGCTGTACAGCGGGATGATTTCGAGCTCGATTTTCAAAACGGGCAGCATTTATACCGAGTTCGGAAACGGTATGTACAACGACCACCATTATCACTTCGGATATTTCATAACGGCTTCAGCTATTTTGAAGCTCCTCGACCCGAATTGGCCTCGCATGCCCGAGCTAGAGAAAATTATCTGGACGATGCTGCGCGACGTTGCCAATCCGAGTACCGAGGACGTGTACTTCCCACGTTTCCGTCACTTTTCGTGGTATCTTGGTCACTCCTATTCACACGGTGTTACATCGATCGACAATGGCAAGGACGAAGAGAGCACGTCAGAGGATATCAACTTTTTCTACGGCATGACACTGTGGGGCAGAGTGACGGGCAACAAGAACGTGGAGGATCTAGGAAGCTTGATGCTGCGTCTTGATGCTCACGCTATTCGCACGTATTTCCTCATGAAGTCTGACAACACCGTCCACCCACCTGAGATCGTTCGCAACCACGTCACAGGTATATTCTTCGATGCCAAGGTCTACTACAACACGTGGTTCCTCGACGAAAAGTATGCTATCCATGGGATCCAGATGATTCCGGTGTCACCAGTGAATGAACTAGCGCGCACATCAGAATTTGTGGAGCAGGAGTGGAACGACATCTTATCCAAGGAGCCGATTGTGGTCGAGGTCAACACGACCATTGCGTGGCTCTCTTTGCTACTGGTGAACGCGGCGACCGTCAACCAGACCGACGCACTGTACAAGTTGAAGAACGCGACGATGGATGATGGTCTGTCGCGGTCTTGGGCGCTGTACAACGCTGCCACTCGCTGCCGCGATGGAGTCAAGCTGGATCCAAGCATGACCCTGGACACGTCGATCCAGCTACAAAGTGCGTGAGTACATACTGCAGCAGAGAGCAATGGGACACTCTGCACATGTATGATCGGTTGACTAGTGTAGTAACTCAGTTGGGAAGCACATTGGTACTTCTTTCAATACGAACTTCAGATTGTGCAAGCTTGACGCATACTTACAGTAGACGTAGCACGATCACAGTGAACACGTTTAAAAACACCAAAAAGCGTTGAAACTGTAACTTAAGGTGACCAAAGACTTACCAAGTGCGTTCGTCACTTTGGCTCTAAGAATCTTTTTTTAGCCAAAGTGACGAACGCACTGGTAAGCCTGTGAGTGTATCTGATACACTCACAACAGGAAGTCAGCACGTGTCTTGGTCCACTCGCCATTTTCCAGGTGGATTTCGTAACGGTGTACAGTATCTCGTGTACGTCGCTCAGTTTATCCACGATCCCAAACCCACAGAAAATCCAATCCCAATGATTCAGTCGTTTGTTCTGTACCGAGTAATTTCCATATCTCAGTGAAAAGCACTGAGATTTGTCATTAGGATTGTGAAAACCTTTCTTTCTGTCAAGATCAGTGAAAACATATTTTATAGTAAGTTCTCAAGTTTATACTATTTTTCGCATCGTATACTTAGGAAGGAAAATAAGTTGATTAACTAATTAGTGGACGTCTAGTTTTGCTGGCGGTTGTTTCATAGCTACGGTTGTGGAATCCAAAGTCCATGTTCAGGTGAGGGCAGTCGCGATGGCGAGGGCTCATTAAAGCCCAGGCGCCGCAGGACTGTGGTCACAGCTTCACCGTCGATCAAGTGTGCTGGAATATAAAGATGCAATGCCGATTGAAGGAGCTTGTCAAGCTTTGTGTGCTTGGCTGGTCCGCATCGGCTTCACGAAAATAAATGGTATTTCGAAACCTCCATATTGCGTGGACAGTGATCGCAGTATGTACTCTCCACAGTACAGTTTATATCGCGCGGATTGGGGAAAAGCAACAATATCCATCCTTGTCGTGACGCAAACGCCTTGCTCCATGGTAACCACAGCGACTACCACACAACTTGCAACACTGGGCACGAATAAAAACAGTGTTCTACAGTTTCAATTGCGACGCACGACTCTCGGGGTTCAAGCTCCTTAAAAAATACAGTCGTTAGCCTACAATAATGTGGCGGAGCACTTCTCACAAAATTGCTGATGCGATTAACGCTCGCACACTTGTGCCTAGACTGCCGACTTACGGAGGGGTACTCCGTTGATCCAGGTGATCAGTCGCCTTTTCCCCACCTTGTGTACCCGACGGCTCGGCGGGTTACGCTCCTCTGGCGGACTCGGAGAAGATGTTGGGGGCTTCGTGGGTGTACGGACGGTACACGGGAATAGGGGTTGACGGCCACGCGGGTATTCTTCACGCAGCGGTCGGAACTGGGTCTCGCTCTTGCCTCGACTTGAGCGGACCCGTGGGGTTGTCCTTGGGTGTATCCTTTTCGTTGCTTGCCACCTCCTTTGGTGGGATCTTGCGGGGGGGAGAGAGAGCGGTCTCGCCTGGCCAAGCTATCCAGGGGACGTCTTGTTCTTGCTGCCTTTGGTGCCTTGTCGTCGGGAGGGCCAATATACTTCCCTACCCGGAATGAAGGTCACTTGTGGGTTGCAAGGAAAATCTATCTCTGTTATGCCTAAAGACCTTCTCTCCTGCCTAGCTCACCCAGATCTGTCTCCCTCTCCCAGATACTGCCTGTACATACCTCGGTTCCTACCAATCACTGGCTCTATCCGATCTGGTTGGGTATGTATACCAACAGGTCTCCCGAATCTGCCTCCCTCTCCCAGATGTTGCTTGCGCATTGCCTGATTCCTGTTGCTCACTCGCTGCATCCGATCTTGTTGCGTACCTGTACCAACAGTTGGGTACCACCTGGTTCCACCTTGGTTTGACTTCGCCTTTAATTATACTCACCTTCGCAACACGGGAGTTGATCACCGAAAGTTGATCACCAAGGTTGATCACCAAGGTTGATCACCAGAATTGATCACATGGGTACACTTTTGGATGTTCCTCCAGCTGGATGTCGTTCCAACGACATGTTGCTCCAGTTGACCACAGCCTACCCCCAAATCAAGTAGATTGGTCTGCACTGGTTTCTTAGTCGCAATCCCCGAAATTTCTCAGATCACTTCACCACAACCGCCCCTCCAACGGAGGCTGCCGCACAACGGTTGACTCCGGCGGTAGAATATACCCTCGCTCATCGTCATCACATCCGCACCTGGCAGTTGCCCTGTCGGGTGTTGATAGGCCAGCACCTGCCGCGGACACTCCCTCGTCTGCGCCAGCCACCGAATCGACGGATCAAGCACTTCCAGGTACACGGCCTTATATCACTGCCTGTGCAGTCGGTCGTCTAACACATATATGCATTTCACAGCTCCAGACACTTCTTCGGCGTCATCGCAGTCCGCCCCGTGTGCATTTTCTCTGCTGCTCCGCTGCTCGTGCCGCGATGTATTACTAAACCGTGCTTGTCGATGTAGATCCGAATGTGCCAGTCACTCCTGCCAGAAATGACGCTGCCGCCACCCCTTCACCAATTCCAGCGGCCGCTGGATCAGGTACAGGATGTTGTTCATGCGCCCTTGTGACTGTCATCTGTGTTGATCACGGTTCGTGGTGATCCAGATCAAGTTGAGCCAACCACAACTCGAGTTGATCCTAATCAAGCAGCTTTTTAGCGACTGCTGCGCCAACGTTATCAGCTTCTGCAACGGCCTCAGGTTCGTTGGCCGCAATCCATGTACTTCTAGTTTCACGTATTAATCTTGGCACGTGTTGATCGTCCTCATGTAGCTGTCTCGGGCGAACGTGGAAACATTGACTCAGCTTTAGCATTTCCTGTTCGTGCCTCGCCTGACCCAGCTGCATGTGATGAGACGCAAAGTGATCGCGCCGTACGGACGGATCAAGGCAACAACGCTTCCGTCGCGCAGACCTTGAACCTTGCAGCTCCTGGGTTGGATCAAGGGGCGATCGAGTCCGCGATGACTGCGATAGAGAACGCTCTAAACCGCGAAGGCGCTTTTCAATCTCTGTGCGTTGAGCACGAAGATCTGCAGCGTGCATACCACTCGCTTCAAACTCGAGCAGATATGCTGGATCAGGAGCTGCGGGACGCTGCTGCCGCGGCTTCGCCGTTTGTGATATTCTGCCAAGAGCAGTACGACCGTGTCAAGCACGAGTTGGCGGAGTCTCAAGGCCGTGTGTCAGATCTCGAGAACGCCTTGGCAGAGCTTCAGGGTGGCATGCAACGGATTGCTGATCTGTGTGATCAAGTACTACATCTCGAGAGCCAACAAACTGTTGCTCAAACAGCAGCTTCAGCGAACGCCGCGCCAGATCTTATTCACTTCCAACAATTGTCGAAGATGAAGGCCGATCTGGATTTGGTGATTGCTGAACAAACTGCAGCTGCACGACGAGCGGACGATGCACAGGAGACGATTCGAGCCTTGGAGGTGTCCCAGAAGGCCCTAGACGAAGGTGCCGGTCGTTGTCACTGCGCTGCAGCATCGATCAGCGGATCCGCAAACACAGCTGAGCCAACAGAAATATAACTCGCAGCGCGTGCTTGACGAAAGGGATCGACTTCAGCAAAACTTCGATCAGGTCGAGGTTCGTGCCCGTCGGACGCATGCACGTCTCCAGAAGTGTACTGCTGAGCGCGATCAACTGAACGGAGACCTCACCGTTTACCGTACGTGTTAATCTTTGTCGCCAAACATTGTGTGAACGTACTCATAGTTGTTGATCACATGCCAGGTAATCAAGTCAACGTGGCCCGGGGGTCTATTGCTCGCCTGGAGAGACAGGCAAACGCCCTTCAAGTCGATCACCGTTCTTTGCAGCAGCTAAGGCAGGAGAACTCCCAGTTGCGACGCGCATTACAGGTGTCACGGGATTCTCAAGCCCAAGCTGAAGCTGATCGTGATCGACTGCTGGCGGAACGCGCCAGTATCCAATCTCGCTGGGTGGGACTTTCTTCGTTGATCTAGTCCAGCTCGACCACTGCTTCGACGTCAAGATCGACCCACTCACGTCGATCACGATCTGCTTCTCCTTCTCGCTCGTCAAGCTCCAGATCTGCCACGTCACCTCGCGGAGCTCGGGCTGCAGCACCAGGTCGACGTCAGCTGAGTTCGCCCTCGGACCGATCGAGTGCCGCAGCACCTAGCATTTCACGCAAGCGTCGTCGCATTTCGTCTGGAGGTTCTCCAGCTTCATTTACGCGTGGCCGCCAGCGTGTATCATCCTCTCCAACGGGGCAGCCAGATCGACATTCAACATCAGCGTCAGAACGTCCAAGAACGCGTCTAAGACGAGCTGCGTCTTCCGTCTCTTCCGACAGTGACAGCACCTTAGCAGCTTTGACAAAGCCTCGAGCAGAACTAAGTCGTTCAAGCGCTGGCAACGTGTCAGCGGGCGCCGTTTTGCGGGCTCGTCGGTTCGTCCTATTTCGGTAAACGCCGACAGCGAAACCGACGATCAAACCAAAGCCACCGGTGACGGTGATGATGATCACGTCGGCGGTGACGCGGATGGTAGCGACGATGGGGACATCGGCTCTCCTGATGGATCGTTCAGTGAAACACCTGCCGGCTCGCCCCCTGCTGGATCTCCACCTAGTTTGGGCAGCGGTGGTGACAGTGTTCACGATAGTTCCGACGGGCCTAGCAGCGGCGAAAGTGATAGCTCGGTCAACATCATGTTGTCGGATGCTACACTGGATCGCCTTGATCCAACCGTGGTTGATCGAGACCGCTGGATTCCAGCATATAAAGTTCCGCGACGCGTCGTACGTAACACCGACGTCCGCCCGTGGCCACGGCGACCACTGAGTCATTTGAGCGTCCGGCGACTCTCCGTCGCTACACTGTTTCATAAGTGGAGCCGCCCTGACTTCTGGTTGTTCCCAAAGCGATCGAAGGCACCTCGCAAATCCCGCTGGATGCCTGAGTTGATCACTGAGGCTAATATGCGCGCCCTTATGGCCACTACTCCTTGGAATGCACTAGATGCACAAGTGACTCCAATATCTTTTGAATTGGCTGGTTGGTTCGATGCTTTCACTCGACTATATACGGGCTTCGCAAACGACTCCCGTCAGGTGTATTGGGAGTCCACGCACGTTTTCCCGATCGAGAAGAGCTTGAAAGACAACAATTCATTCTTCAAGCGCTTCTACTCCGAACGCAAGAATGGGCGATCCCACGTTAGTCGCCGTTGGAAGGAAGTCATCGCGATGTTCCTCGAAGGTATGGTCGCGGGTCACTGTGACCTGGATATGCTTCTGGATCCCTTCTTTCTTCACTTCACCCGCAAGTCTGAAGTGAAGGACTGGTACCCAGGGCTTGACACTATTCAGCCGCCAACCGATCTCATCGAAGCACTGACCATTGTCGGTCAGGCCAATCCGTGGCGTAACCAGTATCGTCAGCGCCCCACTGATCACCCCGCTCTTTACATCCGACGTCTGAACGGTAAGTTTAAACCCGTAACTAATAGCGAGTAAGCTCGATGAGCTCACCCGTCCTATTTTCCAGCATTCCATCAAATTATTTTCCTTGTCGAGTCCTATGGACCCTGATCATGTCGCTCGAGCAACTTGATCTACTCACTTTGTTTGACATAAAGACCCTTCCACCTAGAGTGCGACCTTCCCGCACAATCTCCACACCACTTCTCCCAACAGCAATCGGTTTGTTGTCGGTCTACTCACCCTCCTCGTGGGACTGCATCACACCAAAACGGTTTCGGCTCGCTCGACCACGATCAAACCCTTGCAGTAGTGCTCCACAGTTCAAGTCTGCTTCGTCCACCCAAGTCGGCTCAGCGTACCCCTTCCAATACACTAGGAAATCGCGGTGAACACGACCATATCGTGTCCGGCGTCCTGTTCGGACGTCCCCAATCCGCTCCACTTCGTACTCGTCTTCGTCCAAGTCGGTTTCCCAGCTGTCCTCTGGCAGTAGCGCCTCATCAAAGTCGAACCGATTCGCCTCTTCCACCTCAAGAGTCGACGTGGGACGATCCGGAAATGTTCGCACTGGCTGCAGCTTTGAGGCATGCACTATTGGGAACAGACGATACTCCGATCCCGGCGACTTCCAGGCGCGCCGCGTGTTGGCCGATCATCTCAGCTACACGAAATGGCCCGTGCCACATGTGCGCGAGTTTCCGCGCATAGCCCTCCTTGACTCGATCCAGATAAAGCCACACTTGGGAGTCCGCCTCAATCTCATGCGGCCGGAGAACTTCGTTGTGCTGATCGGCTCTGTGTTGGATCGCCTCTCGCAGCCGCTCGTTAACTTGCTCGCGCGCCTGCTGGTAATGCCTCTGGACATGGTATCTCCACCGCCGGGGTTCTGGATCACGCCGCCGCGTGCTACCCAAGGGCAGTGACGCCTCTAATGTTGACCGCGGATCCCAGCCGTGAGCCAAATAGAACGGCGTGTCGCCTCGGACGCGATCTTGGGCAGTGTTCAGTGCAAAAGTGAGGCGTTCAGCATATTCGTCCCAGTCTCTCTGGTTTACGTCTGAGACATACATTTTTAGTGCACGCGTCAACGTCTGCACCATCCGTTCTGCCGTCCCATTGGCTTGTGGGCGGTACGCCATCGTTGCTCTCTGCCTCTGGCCCACTATCCGGTTGAATGCACGGAAGAAGTCGGACATAAAACCGGGCTCACGATCGTGCCGGATTGCCTCACTCGCTCCAAAGCGACGAAAGACGCACTCCTCGTAGTTCTCCGCGATCGTCTGCGCAGTTCGCGACGCGCTCGCTTTCGCGATAACATACTCGGTGAACAATCGATCCATATCAAGAGTTCTGTGTTCCCTTTGAACGACTTCGGCAACAGGATGTGATCCATGGCGATAATCTGGAACGGGTACGTAGCTTGCAGGTTCCCAGGCGATTCCCCTTGAATGGTCGGTCGCCCTTCCCTGTCTCACAATCGATGCATTCTCCCACGTAGCGCTGGACACTTCGATATAGGCCTCGCCAGTGAAAGTGCGCCCTGATCCGCTGGTAAGTCCTACCAATCCCTTGATGGCCACCTTCCACACTCGTGTGGTAGTGGTGCAAGAAATCTTGCTGCAGCGTCTCCGGTATGACTAACTTGGTGATCATATCTCGTTCTTCTTCTGATCGGGCTGTTATCGGGCAGTAGAACAGCAGGCCATCTTCATCCAGCTCATAGTCGTGTGCTATCTTGGCAGCGGCCTTCGCTTCGCCCTTCCTTCCAGGTAAGCCTTCAGATTCTTGATCCAGCTTTCTTCGTCCTGGGCTTGAAGGTTCCGCTCACCTCTCATGCGTTGTACAACCTCTTCTCGCAGGGCTTCAAGTCGAGTACGTCGGTGTCGAGCCGATCGAGTCACCGCACCCATGAATACCCGATGCCTCTACATTGGGTTTGATGAGTTCACCCAGTCGATTAAGTGTGATCAAGTTCCGGCGCTCTGCGTCTGAGGTAACCACTGCTCCTTGCTCTCGCTGCAATGCCGCGCTTGCTAAGCGATCTGCACTTTGATTCCAATCTTGCTTCATGTGCAGGAATTCAGGTTCCGGCCATGACCCAAGTTGGTCCAGTGCTTTCTGGCGAAGCAACTTCAGACTAGGTGCCTTGCACTCAATCTCGCCACGCATCTGCCGGATCACTAAGTTGGGGTCGCCGCAGACGATCAGTCGCCCCCTGTCCATTCCGGACAGAAGCTAGAAACAGAGCAACATACCGTTGTACTCTGCTTCGTTGACCGTCAGATCAGCTGCATACTCGGACGCTGCCGATATGATCGACCATTCTGGAAGCTTCCAGACAATTGCACTGTACGCACTACCACCTCGCAACCCGCGCCGACCCATCGAAGCTAACAACGATCAAATGGTCTTCAGGCTCCACCGTGGGAGGCAACATGGTAATGATTTGACGGGGTTGTTTTACCGGCGCGATCGCGATCAAGGCTTGATCCACATCTGTTCTGGGCGTGATGCTTGCGGCAAGAGTTCCAAGAATTTCGTCTTCGCCTTTCCGGCGTTTCACAATTTCGAGCGTCCATGGGGACAGCAGGGCTGCCCAGCGGCCAAGCCGTCCTTGGAAACCTGACGATTGCCAGAGCCAAGAGAGCGTCGAGTATCGAGTCAAGACCTTAATCGGCCTCGTGATCAAGAGAGTGGAGCACACGTCCAAGATCCGCAGGAGGGCCAAGACTTCTTTGTCGACGACCTCATAGTTAATCTCATTGGCCTTCAACGTCCGACTGGTGAAGGTCACTGGATGATACACTCCATCGTGCTCTTGCATTAAGGCTGCGGAGATTGCCCACTTGCTCGCGTACACCACAATCACGGGCGTCCGATCCGGGTCGAAGTGACGCAGGATTGGGGTTGAAACGAGCTTGGCCTTCAGGGTGGTGAATGCAAACGTCGCTCGTGTCCAACGTTCCTACTTGGCTTCCGTGAGTGCATCGCCCCCAGTCTGAAGTGATCCTTCTTTCCAGCTGGTGATCTCGTGGAAGTCCACTTCCCGTAGCTCGTACAAGATCGCGGCATAGATCGCGAAGTCTTCGATGAAACGGCTATAGTAGTTCAAGTTGCCCAAAAAGGACTGCATCGATCGAAGCGAACGCGGGAACGGCAAACTCACCAACGACTCCAAGTCCTTTGGTGATGCCTCCAGCCCGTCTGGTGAGACGTGATGACCAAGGTAGTCGACCTTGCGGAGACCCCAAAACTCTTTACGACGCTGATCGACAAATTCCATCGATCGCAAGCGTCCAGCAGTCTTTCAACCTTTTCGCAGAGGGTGTCCCAGGAGTCAGCCGTCACCAAGATGTCATCAATATATGAACGACGGCCTAGCACCGATGGCTTCATATCCCGTTCTGGTTCACCCTCCTTAAACAAGTCGATCGGGCCGTTGAGCTTCTGGCTAGAGCTGATCTGGAGGTGACCGTACAAGGCATTGTCGATCAGCCTTTGGTAGATCTGCGGTGCGTTCTTCAGTCCGAAGGGCATTCGCAGCCACTCGAAGATCCCAAAAGGAGTAATGAACGCAGAGATTTTCCGCTCTCGTTCCGTCATGGTAACTACCCAAAACCCGCTCGCCATGTCAAGCGAATAGTACCAAGTACTTTGTCCAAGTCTTCCAAAACATCGTTGATCAACGGCATGGGGTACACCATCAGGCACGTCAACGCATTCACTAGTCGGTAGTCAATACAGAGTCGGATGTCGATCCCGTTCTTCTTGACGATGATCACAATCGGAGAAGCCCACGGCGACGCCGACAGCTGGACGATCTTTGCAGATAGCAAGCCTTTCAGGAGAGCTGACAGCTTTTCTCGAAACTGTGGAGCTACACGTCGACACCGTTGAGCGATCGGGGCAGCTCCTCCCACGTCGATGTCACAAATTGCACCCAATGCAGCTGGTGGCAATGTATTTCCCTTGCCGATCAAGAGGTGCTGTCGTCTCCAGATGATCCGACGCAACCGATTGATCTCCTCAGCAGTATTCCACTTTGGATCGCCAACTTGGATGTCTTCGAGCGTCACCTCCGCCGTAGTGCTTGATACTTCAGGCACTACCGCCATTTGTTTCTCGACGTCTTCAGAAAACAACTCACCGCCTTCATGGATACACACTTGGTCGTCTTCGAGGTTATCTTCTTGATGTCTACCTTATCAGCCTCTTTTGAAGCTTCAGCTGGATCAGGAGTTGGGTCGCTAGATCCACTTGATCCGTCGAGTTGAATTTTGGCTCCTGGTGGTGATGCCTGGGGTGACATTACGTCCACACCGGTTTCGATCCTCTGTGTGACTTCTACTTGAGCCCCCTGAACCTTGCCAGAGGTTTCGCCCTTTGGCTCAATTCGGGTCATCTCCGTGGTGAGTGCATGGACCACTACGTTGGGCAGGGTCAATCGGGCGTTTCAATATGGACTTCGGAGTGACATACTGACGATGCTCGACTTGTGGTCCATTTAACTCTTCAATCACGGCTGTAGGTTCCGGTTGATCTGTCGTGGATTGATAAGCCAGGTTCTGCCACTCATTGTATCGGCGGGAGCCGATCGAGACGAATCCCGGCTTTCGAGGTACGAGGTTTCCAGACAGCCAGATGTAGACCGGGCGAGTTTGACCCTTTGATCGCTGACATTAGTTATCCGCAGGTACTTGGTTCTTCCAAGCCCCGAGACCAAACTTGGCACCCATCTTTCTCAGTGAGTAACCCAGCCCTTTCCGATGCTGCGACAATATGAACCCCTTGTGGAGCTCGATCCAATCACCGGCGGCGATGTCCAGGATATTCTTGCGTCCGGACCTCTTCAACCTTCTCTCCGTAGAGAGGGCGTCGTCCAGCCTTTTGGATCCGCACTTCATCCAGGAGACAGATCGAGCCGTCTGCTAAGTCGAGTCGTATCCCTGCCGGAACCATGAAGTTCATTCCGAGGATGAGGTCTTGGCCGCCAGTGGGCGGACCAACCCAAACGTCGAAGTAGTATATCAATGATCCAGCCAACGTGAGCTTCAGACGGGTACGTCCTTCGGTGATGTATGGGGTCTTGCCTACACCCTCACATTCTAACACTTCACTGTCATCTATGTAGCACCCAATCTTACGAGCAAAGGCAGCGTCCAAGATGGACACTTCGGCGCCACTGTCAAACAACAGTGTGGTTTTCTCATTGTTGATCTTTCCTATGGCTTTGGCTTGCCGGAACTTCTTGTCGGGAACGTGGTACTTCCACTAACCACGCGACTATCCTGGCAGGATATCTAAGGCCATCATCACTTCCAATCTGGCGTACTCATCAGCGTAACGCAAACTTGCCAGAGCAGCGGTACGTTCTCCATGAAATTCACATGTATTGTCGATCGGACTTGTCAGTCTGCTTACCTCTGACTTCTTCTGCTTTTCGACATATGCATAGACGCAATACCTAGAGCGCTCGTCTCGTACCGGATTCAATCTCGGCGAACGTTCTCGTTTAACATCTTCTCCGCATCTTGTACAACATCCCTGAGTGTTTTGTGGGGTTGTACCATTGGCTGATCATGTTGTAGAAGTACTCCATCTCGCATTCACCTGGATCATGGATCTTCCCGCAAGCCTTGCACACGAAGAGGCATCGATCGGTCGGGTGGCCCTTCTTACCACACTTCTCGCAGGTCAGACGTTGCCAGCACCCAAGGTCGTTGTGCTTGTTAGATCCACAACGAGAACTGTGCTTCGGCTGAAACCCGTCATTCACTGGTTCAGTTGGCTGATCCGATAGGTGACGCAGAGTAATGCGCTCCTGCCGTCCTCGATCCTGATCCGACCTAGAGCGGTGAGCTTCCCTTGGCAGATCAGCGGGCGTGGATAGATAGATCTTGCGCAGATCTCCTTCGCCTTCCGATCCACTCGAGTCCAACTCTGAGTCACTTAAGTCCGCAGCCATGCAAAACCGCTCGGACTGCGCGTGTATTAGCAGATGGGCGTGCACCTGAAGCTTGCTTCGGTTTGGACTTGATCGACCCGTACACAGTCTTGCTCTGGCGGGCCTTTGCGCGTTGTCGGGATCGCAGTGTCTCTTCCAGCATGTCTGCGTCGGGGATCCGAAGCAAAGAGAGCTGATCAGCGAGTTCACGTTCATCAAGCGTTTCAATAAAGTGCTCAACATGTTCGCGGCGAACTTCTGAAGATCCATCCTTGATCTGGAGGCGCGCCCGCATTCCAGCCACGTTTAGCCGGTGCAAGTTCTCTAACGGTGACTCTTCCGATCGTTTCCGAGCATGGTAATAATGTCGACCGACAGACACTCCACGGCCACAGTACTAGATCTAGAAACCGGTGGACAAGTCCTTCCAATTGCTGCGCATTGACCGTCTCATCTGGCGGTACCAGTTTCGTGCCGGCCCGGTAAGAAGATCACCGAACACCAGGCAGTTCTCACTGTCAGGATCTTGATCGCGGACGAATGCGGATTTGACTTTGCTGAACCAGCTTCTGGCGCGTTCTTCGTCGTGATCTTTCCCGGAGAATTCTTTCAGCTCTGATATGGCTGAGACTTGGATCCGTGCGGCCGTCTTGGTTCGACTGCTTGTTGTTCCAGCGGCAGTACTCGCTATAGCGGCTCGGAGCGGTCCACCGACACTGAGGTTGTCAGGGTCGTACTCACTCGTGTGAACAATATCACGGCGATACGATCTGACCGACTCCATATCTACGTATTGGGTTCCTGGCATCTCGGGTTGATCAGTCTTCACCTGCCTTAGTCGTGGTGCTGCAGTACCCTGCTGCTCCTTGAGGAATCGCTCCATCGCTACATTGAAGAACGTCTGCATGCGTCCGGTGGACTCTGCGTTGTGCTCAGCCCTGCAACAGCCGGCGCACCTGCTTCCGATTTGCGAGATGCAGGATGGCAGACCCGGACGGTCCTAGCGTCATACGCTGCAGGCCAATCCCGATTGAGCTATCTAACGCGTCTTCGTCGATCACTGACTCGAACTGAGATGATCCGGATTGACTATGAGCCGACGGCGGCGCAGTTTCGCTCTTGATCACGGTAGTGCTTACCAACGTCGTCAGCTTTCGCACAGAGTCGTCTCTGCTTGAGTAATCGAGAGAGCGGTCTCGCCTGGCCAAGCTATCCAGGGGACGTCTTGTTCTTGCTGCCTTTGGTGCCTTGTCGTCGGGAGGGCCAATATACTTCCCTACCCGGAATGAAGGTCACTTGTGGGTTGCAAGGAAAATCTATCTCTGTTATGCCTAAAGACCTTCTCTCCTGCCTAGCTCACCCAGATCTGTCTCCCTCTCCCAGATACTGCCTGTACATACCTCGGTTCCTACCAATCACTGGCTCTATCCGATCTGGTTGGGTATGTATACCAACAGGTCTCCCGAATCTGCCTCCCTCTCCCAGATGTTGCTTGCGCATTGCCTGATTCCTGTTGCTCACTCGCTGCATCCGATCTTGTTGCGTACCTGTACCAACAGTTGGGTACCACCTGGTTCCACCTTGGTTTGACTTCGCCTTTAATTATACTCACCTTCGCAACACGGGAGTTGATCACCGAAAGTTGATCACCAAGGTTGATCACCAAGGTTGATCACCAGAATTGATCACATGGGTACACTTTTGGATGTTCCTCCAGCTGGATGTCGTTCCAACGACATGTTGCTCCAGTTGACCACAGCCCTACCCCCAAATCAAGTAGATTGGTCTGCACTGGTTTCTTAGTCGCAATCCCCAGAAATTTCTCAGATCACTTCACCACAACAAGATCACCGAAGAACAGCCGCAGTAGCACGTCGTGTACAACATATATCAAACAGCGTCGTAGCCATATATATATCGACAATGTCGAGTGAACGAGATTTTGTGGACATCCCAACTCAATCATCGGGTGGTTTTCTATGGCTGAAGTAGACTGGAGCAGGAAAGTCCAGCCTTGCTGGCGCAAGTTTGGAAAAAATATGTTTCATTTCCACCAACTACGCCGTATCGTGGTGGAAACATTCCACGTGCTTAACCCGCCTTCTTCTGGGTGAGATAATAGTCGATGGAAGACTTCCGGTAAAACACAAAAAATCACTGATTTGTACTCTTGACCCTAGTAGATCGCCAAGATCAGTGGAGACTTGTCGAACAAATGCAACGGGCGTTGGCCATTGTTGAGTATCGTCCAAGAAATCAGCTAAATAGAGCCTCTGTCTTGCCGCAAGCTCCCGACAAAGGTATCTAACTTTTGTAGACTGGCCTTCGCGTTGGGTCTCTCCTGGTACAACATGTAGTGTGATGGTATCGCAGCAGGACGTGGACGGAGTGGTCGCAGACGGCACGGACGTTGAAGTTGGAAACGTGAGCAGGATGGACTGCAGGATCGGTGGATCGAAGCCGGGTACGACAGGGAGTGAGACGGATGATTCGCAAGCAGTCAGTCGTCAGGAAGTGAGGCAGGTCAGGAAGGGTTGCGATCCTACAGGGTTGCATGTTTAGGGTGAGGAAGCGACGGTTCGCATGGTGGCGGAGTGATCGGCGTGAGCCGGTCACTTCTCGATTCGATGAGCAAGAAAGACTTGTCGAGCCGGCACGAAGAAAACAGTTGGTAGCTTCTCGACTCGGTGAGCGAGTGAGAGGTGCCTGTAGCAGTAAGCGGACGGACGGTAGCTCCAGGTGGCACCGACGGGTGTTGGCTGTGAGTGAACAGGATGGAACAGGAATGGACGGAACTCAGGGTGAGCTGAGGCCAGACGGACGGAGCAATTAAGGGGAGTGTGCAGTCTGGCGCGCAGGTAGGGAGTCAGTGCATTCCCGAGTCTACTGAAGGTTACGTGTAAGGGGCGATAGCAGCGTCTACAGAGCACCAGCGAGTGTCAGTGCCCAAGTGACTAGGTAAGGCGGTGCCGATAGCGATAGGTAGCAGCCAGCGCGTTGCACCTGACGCTAAGGCGGTGAACTAGTCTACTACAGCTTGGTAGTTGGAAGGACGGAACGTAAACGGACGGTAATAAATTGGTAGTGAAGTCACTAAGACAACGCGGCCGGCGCAGATAAGGGCAGTTCCCCCACAGCCATCCGATGTACGAGACGATCGTTGACCCCAGGACGAAAACAGAACAACACGGACTGTAAACAGCTTGGATCCGGCGAAAGTGAACCCGGCCAGTTTGCAGGGAAGCATTGCGAGCGTTCGACAGCTCGGCGTGCAGAGTGAACTAGCATCGTTACACACATCTAAATTTCTGGCAATACATTCCACCAAATGGGACTGAAGAGTACATGTTGAAGCGTTTTCACCCTCGTGAAAAAAGTTAGTAGTTGACCACTTGAGTCATTTCCATTCTTACAGCAACTTCCGCCACCACAAGGGCAGATATTATCGCTCTCCTACCTGGCGGCCGCGGCGGGTCTTAAGGAGCGATCCCCAGGACCATGTTCGCGAAAAAGCGCCGTAGCGTTATCGTAGCAACTCGGCAATGGGTCGGTACCAAAGTAATGCGCTTTCATTCGTGTGCGCCCTCAACGCATGGACAAGCTGTTTAAAGAAAAACTAATATCTGTGAATCACCTAGGTAAGAAGCGGAACTCCGATTCTGTCTTTATTCTGTGGCTGAGTCGCTAGGCATTTCGAACAACGTTAATTCCTGCGCGACCGGCAGAAACTCGGTTGTACATGTATAATACATATCGTGTTACAATGCATTGCCAACGATTAATTAAACGAATTGGAATATCTACCGTCGTCGTGAAGTTCCGCAACAGTGATAATATCACCGCTTGAAAAATACGGCATCGTCTCATCAGCGTCCAAGCTCTTAGAGAACAGACGCTTCGTTTGTGGAAAAGGTAGAGCGCTGCTCAATCTTTTCAAAAACGAAGCCTATTCATCAATTTCTCGTCAAGCTGTGCAGCCAATATAGTCCTTGTATCAGCCTTTCCAAGGGAATACCCAGATACTTCACCGTTTCACCCGGAAGCAAAGATCGAAGTGGCTCCAAGAATGGGGCCACTCTATGCTTGTTCAGGCTCATTACCACACATTTATGAGGATTAAGGTTGGCGCCCGATCCCGCACAATAACAGTAAACCAACTTCAGTTGTTCTTGGAGCTGAAACCCTTCAGTAGAGAATAGTACAGTGTTATTCGCAAGAAAAGCCAATGGAGTGGAAGCGTCTCGTCGATTGCCACACCAAGCTCGCCTTTGTCGAAGGAAATTCCCAAGTGGTTCAAACTAAACAGGAAGGGCGATAGTGGGTCGCCTTGTTTAACACCGCGAAACGGTTCGAGGATAGCCTTCGGAACAGGTCATGACCAGGTCAGGTCATTTTCATCAGATGGCTGCTAGCAAGTTTTTATCCGCACCATGTGATAATCTTCGTTGACAACGACGAATCAAAGTCTACGATCATGTACAGTAATGCTATTTATATATATGGTGTGAAATGGTTACGAAACTACTGAAAACGCTGCGCACCAAGTTGTCGACACAGCTTGCGCTGGTGCGTTTCCTCAAAAACTACTGGGAACACAGGAGACATCTCAATCTCTTGTTGACTGAAGTGACACGATGTGATTTGAGTTTTCTATGGGAACTCCCCTGGCCAGGATCTCTCGACATCTATTGGCTCGCGGAGGAATCCAAGGCGAAAGGCCATCTGGGGGCAATGTCCCAGATTGAAGCTGCGCGAAGATGCAATACTGGTGTCACTCAAAATGTTCCAGGTCCAAGCGTTCCAAGTACACAATGTTCCAAGTACAAGTGTTTTAAGTGGCAGATGACCAGGAACAAGTTTCCAGAAACAAGTCACCAGGAACAATTCTACCAGGATAGAGGGTCGCCCGATATATTTTCAAGGATTGCCTGAAAGGCCATGAGATCCAAGGATGTGCGAGATCGCTGAATGCGTGTGTCCTGGACAGCCATACTGAAACCAAGTCAAATTTAAGGAAGTGAACGAAATCCAAGGAAACGCAAGGTAGCTGAGCCTCCGCGTCAGATCCCATACTGAAACCAAGTCCAAGTCAGCGAAGTATTTTTGTACCCACCAACAGATAGCAAAGTTAATATTCAATCAGAGTCTGTTTTTCCCTCAAGCACGCAAGTGGCCTGGACAAGTGTGCCTGACGAAAATAAATCGCAGGACACCCAGGCTGATTGCTAGCGAATCGAGGCACGCCGGCTAAGGGCTAGTCGTCATTGGGGCTCCGCTTTCTCAAGTCCAATCAAGTGGGGACCAGGAGCGGTGCTTCTGGAGTGAACCACTTATTCCATATTCTAGTTGGTTCATTTGTTAACGCTGGTGTGCCATTTCATGTTACAGATTTTGGGCGACTATCTGTAGCCGTTGCCTGAGGTCTTTGTGATCGATTGACTGCTGTGTGCAGGGATTGTACGTGGTTTGTGACTCGAACAATCCCCCTGCTTCAAAGGGGTGGTGCGCGTATTACTACGTCTGAGCGCCTAGGGACAATTTGCCAAGGGCCCTAGGATCAAACGCTCAATTGCGCTTGGCACTCTCTGCCCGTGTATCTGGGCATTGATTAAACAATAATAGACTTGTATATCGTTTTATGTCATTTTACATTGTGGTTGGTGGTTATCTAACCTCGTTGATACAGACGAACCAGGAAAGGCAGTATCAGCACTAACCTCACTCGTATATTTCTCACTGAACAGAGCAGGAATCAGGTGGGTGGAAGCCGCAAAGTAAACGTATCTAAAGGGATTGACACAAGGAGCACACACCACCCTGGAACAACTGTTCCAGGGATACTTCTGACCGTCGGTGTTCCACGTCTCGTACGTGGGGTACCTCGACCTCTACCGGAAGGCACCTGCACTGTACACATAGGGCGATCAAGGTTTCACCGCCTCGCCTCAGAAGTATAACTAGCGTTGGGCAAATGCACGCATTATGGCATAAATGCACTGCACGAAATTCATTAATGCCATCGATGTACCGCATACTTCCAAATCTGCGCATCCAAAAATAGATTCTCATGTAGGCTAATATTCACGTTTCTGTTCCTTACTACCGTCGTACGAGAAAGCGAAGTCGTCGTTGTAGCCGGTGGATTCCTCGCTACCGTCCTCCTCGTCGTTCATCACTGCATCGTTGTCTTCATCGTCATCAGTATCATCCATACACTGTTAAACCTGTCCTAATTGTTCCTGTCTTGTCCAATAACTGCTGATACTTAATTGATTTATGATCCACCGAGTTGGTAGTCAATGTTTACTATGAAGCCTAAGTATTAACCGTTTAAGGTCAAATTTAATTCCCCGCTGGGACTTTATTAGTAATCAACGCGGCGTCAAAGAAGCCTCGGATAGACGTTCGGGTCAGTGCCGCTTCTCGTTCTACTCGCATTTGTTCATGCACTCGTTGCCGTAGCGTGCGCAACCCCTCCGTTGCTTTCTGCTCAACATCAGGGTGCACAGCCAGCATGAATATAACTGACCGTATCACGTCCATCTTGCCCATTGTCGTGAGCGCTTCGAGTGGGTCGACGATCTCATCTTGTTCATCGGTATCATCGTCATCGTCGGCGTGTTGTGCAGATTCAGCAAGAGCAGCATCGCACACATTACTGAGAAGATCCTCCGCCGACAACACCTCCATCTCCGTATTCTCCTCAGCTGGGTTGCATATAAACTCGTCGACGTTCATGGGGTTACGGATGCGAAGCGAGCGCATTTGATTCAGCAGGGTAGTGTTCAGCATTTCGTCTGCTTCGCGTTCAGAGCGACGAGATGTTGAACGCCGCAAGACTAGGCCGGTGTGTCTAAAACAGTTCAACACGACGCTGGGTGGAACCTCGTACCAGCATGCCTTCAACCAGCGCATTGCCGTCAATTGATCAACTACATAAATATCTGACGTAGTACCAGACTCATCAACGTCAAGAGCATGTTGCAGCTGCCGGCAGCGATAGCGCCGCTTAAATGCGGAAATAATTCTTGCGTCTAGTGGTTGTAGACGAGCTGTGGTGTTGGCAGGCAAGAATAGAACAGTGACAGCTCGAAGCTCCAAATTGCGGGTTGTATGTGACGAGGCGTTGTCTAATAGTAAAATAATCTTCCGCCGCTGCTGATCCATGTCCATGTCCAACTCGTGTAGCCACTCGATAAATAGTACACTCGTCATCCACGCCTTTTTGTTGCTACGATAATAAAACCCCAGCTCAGCTCCACTTTTCTTTTGAAGCAGCGCGGCTTCATTGCATAATCGATGACGAACGGCTCTCGCATGTCACTGCCGTCAGCATTACAACATAGCGCAACAGTAATGGGCACTTTGCTCTTCTTTGACCCTTCAATTTGTCGGCTGGCAATGGTCCTGTCTGGCGCAAGCTTATAGAAAAGGCCTGTCTCATCCATGTTATAGATGTCGGCGAGTCGATAGCCTTGGAGGTGGCATCGCAGCTCCACACGCTGCAGTGGCACGGCCGAGTCGTCTACAGATCCACCCTCGCCATGCAGTTTGAGGCTCTTAAAGCCATGGCGAGCCTGAAAAACTGCACCCACCCGTTGGAATGATTCAAGCGCAGGTCCGAAGGAATGCCTAGAAGCTCCTCGAGCCGCCGCGCCTTCGCCTCCAGTTGGTCCCCGCTCAGACTGATCCGCCTTGCTTGGCACTGATGCACCCAGTTTGTGAGAGCATCGTCGACGGCAGGATGCTCGTCGGTGGCTGTGCGCCTGCGCAGGAGATCCGTGTCTCTTGCCCTTAAGAACTTGATCTTCTCTTTTAGGATGTTGCAAATGGTGCCTTGGGTAGGTGCCTTGACTAAAGCAAACTCGCGAAGGGCTCGTTGGGCCAATTCACGCTGGGTCAGAGATGGGTGGGCTTCCTTCCACTCGCAGTTCCGTTTCTTGTGCTGGAAGGTGAGATTTCCGACGTGTTTTGGTTGACGAGGCATTGCTTGCTGGAGTTGCTTGCTGCTAGAACGATAATGACTCCGATAGCTGCGATGGAGACCATTGAGCCGTCGAATGAATGGTGAACATTACTTTCCTCTATTGACTAATCAAACAGCTGTACTTAATCAAATCTCCCACCACGGTTAGCATTAAATAGGACAGGTTCAACAGTATTATGTAATCCTGTATCATACAGGATATTTTTGCCCTAAAAGTCGGGGCTAGAGGGATATTTTTGTTGTTGTAGCGAAGCCAGAAGATGTCGAAGAGCCCCTGAACAAAACATGGCGGGTGTGAAGAATTGGGGGATTCTGATCAGCATCATAACCAATTACTTGGTACATCTCTCTCAGCGCCGTTGAGCTGTTTTCATAGAATTTGCGAGCTTTAGCGATCCGATTGTCACATAACTCATCAGTCGGGTGATTTTCAGTATCGTAAGGCTCTGGTCTCCAGAGGGATATCCCTATACTGACGCTAATACGTCAGACACTCTGCCGCAAACCGATTCGATGCTTCCTTGCGTTACCTTAGCGTGGGCGAACAAGAGAGCATGTTGGACGCTAACACCAATAGATCTCATCACGCCCAGATATGTTGCTATCGTCGTACGCCGTCTTCATACGTGCTAACTCTTCGTCTCATACAATTGAATGATAATAGGCTTGATTTCACGACAAAACTAAGTCGAGCCTCCGTGATATACATCGCACTGCGTATATACGTACTGTGCTGGGCGCGAAGAGAACGTTCCTCTGGTGTCGGCATTCCAAAAGCAATTGATGGTTCTTCAGTTTAGACCAACGCCTCCATCAATTTAATCCTCTTTGTACCTCTCGAAAAATACGAATTTCGTCCGACTTAGTTGACAAAGTCCGTTTAGTCAATAGTGCGAGACCACCTGCTGCTTTAGACGTAGTTTTACCGCCTTCCATCTCTTTTAATGTGCACGTTATTGATAAAGTTGTAGATAACACCCTTTGTTTAGGGAGAAATCGTAAATGATTCTTGTCCCTCTGCGACAAAAAGCGTAATGCCGAAGATAGTTATGAAATAGTAAGGTATGCTCATTTTGTATACTAATATTATATACTACATTGTTAAATACTATCGTCCCGGTGCATTTGATTATATCTATGAGATCCTTAGATATGCATTTGTATTGTCGGCCAAATCAAATAGGTTATTTACAGCACATACTTGATTTAGGCGAAGTAAATGCATTTGTTACTAGCTTCTGTGACTTGCACTACTTGCTAACCGGATTCTTGCTATGGATATGGGACGGAATACTTCCTTGAGTGTTGAACTTATCAACCTTGCACAGCTTGCACTAATAATTCCCTTTTGGTTATCCAGTTTGCGCTTCTCCCGATTCATATCTCCTATTGGGTTGTGAAGGCAAAAAAACGGTGTTTCCGAATCCCCGTTCCTTTTGTCATTTTCACCGGACAAAATATACAGACTTCATATTGGGAAGCGCGCTCTCCACCACATCAGGAATACACTTAGTCCCAGTATAGTTGAGGTAATGATGGATGCGATAGTTCTCAGTCCCGTAAGTTCCATTGTAAATTAAATCACCTGGAAATAGCATGCAAAAGCCGACCGTACCATCCACTGTCAGTGTCTTGAACTCATTTTTTGCATGAAAGCATCCGACATACACTTTCAGGTTGGTTCCCGGGTGCATAGCAAAAATCATACTGCCAGGGACGGCACCCGATCAAATTCTCCTTATTTTATCAAGGAATGTTTTGTCGAAATCTTATTGTGGGTCCTGCTCATATCCGCCTTTCAATTACTTTAAAAAGGAAAATGTGGTTGGCACCCAGCCTAGATGCACCATTGCGCACAACTCCTTCACCACTTTGAGCAGCTCTCTCAAAGCTGCAGACATGCCCATCTCCTTCACTCTTGATTGTTGGCGATATACACTAAGAGGACCCCGACTTCCCTAAAGACTGGTTTATACATGCGCTGTTTTACTTCGTCTAGCAACTGCGGCAACACAGCTTCCGGAAGGTCGAGGCCCGCTTGCAGAAACCCATCGGAAAACAAGGGCCCCTTGTCGGTCATCTCTAATTCGCCATAGGCGAGACTGTACAGAACCCGTTTGCAACGAGAACGGTCATCGCAACGGGAACGACCAGTGCGACGGGAACGGCCAGGGCAACGGGAACGGTTATTGCAACGGGAACGGTCATAGCAACGGGGACGGGAGCGCTCGTTTACACAAGATCACCGGATGAGGATGGCGTGCTTTTTAGATTTTAGGCAAGTAGTTAGGTCAGTCATGACCTGACCTAGGCATGACCATGTACGGGCGGTTCCGGTTCGAGCAACGTCTGGGCTCAGCCATTTACCATCAAAGAGCATAACGATTCCTTATACAGCAGGAGAACCCATTCAAGAAAGTGCGGGCCAAAGTTTTGTCGCTCCATCATCATCTTGAACAGGAGGTCACGGTTCACACGATCTGCCATCGCGAAGTCAAGAAAAACCGCAGTCGCTTTCCCGCTACGGTTGGTAACTAAGTCTTGCAGATCTCATCTCAACATTACTTGATAGTGAATGGATATCTAGGAATAGCTTTCTGATCTGGATGCACCAACAAAGGCATCGGGGGCTTCAATCGACCGGTCACCACTTGGGACAACACCTTCACTTCCACCGGCATAAGCGGTGTCGGTCAAAAATTAGCGGTCGCACGATCGCCCTTTTAAAAATGAGAGCAACCGATGAGTATCGCTGATGACGCAGTAATTCACCGCTTTGTAGCTGATATTGGAACACAATCAGCAGTATTTCGCCAAAAGCGTCAGGGTCGACTTGATAGGAAGCCGTAGTAAATTCATCGGGGCCTACAACTGAGTGTGAATGCATTAATCGAATCGCAGAAGCAAATTTCAGCCCAGCGAGATCAAGACTCTCATAAGATTCTGCGTTTAGTTTCTGATTGAATAAATCCAAAAGTTGCCGCTGCGCAGATTCGGACGGATGAGTTTCATTTTCAAAGTAGCGTGGATCCCCAAAATTCGTTCCCCAATGGGTCTGAAAGCCTAGCGTTATTTCAGCATTTGACTCAGTTCCATCTGCACGTTGTATGGATTGAAAAGGTACATGTAGCGTGTACCGAGGCGGCCGAAAGAAAATGAGGAGCTGCGCTCCGCTTCGTTTTTCTGCTCAAATCCAACGCCACTTCGAAACTCCAAACATTCCTCTTTGCATTCCGCGTATCGCTGTTTTGCAAATTGCAGGTCTACTGCATCGCTTCCATTGCGTGCTACCACTGCCGCACAATCTTCCAATTGCTTCCGGGCTTGAGCCAATTCAGAAGCCGCAGTAGACTCCATACTACGCTGGCACTTTCTGAGGTAGCCCTTCATCTTTTGATTCAAGGATTTTCACACGATGCCAGGATTATCAGACTCACATAGTACGCAAATATGTATTTTATACGAAGCTGGGGGATACGATGAAGTCAATGGGGAAGCCGCCAGAATCTAGGGCCTGTCGGATGATACCACGATGTCAGCTCAACGCGGTGCGCTTTGTGATCACTTCCATCCCAAACTTCACATCCGCATCGCGATAGCACAGATATATCAATGCGTCAGATATAAGTATAAAATCTAACCGATTTCGCCGAGATATTGGGCCCATGTCCGTTTTTGTATCGGGATTATGAAGTTTCCTTGCATCTACAAAATTGAGCTAAGTCAACCACGTGCTTACACAAATTCTGCTTGAATCAACAGGAGGTTGATGCAGAATGGCATATCATTCTGGGTCCACCGCCAAGGTCAAATCGCCACAGACCACATGGATTGCAGCTTCATCACCATCAAACTCATCGGGAGCAGCTCAAAGAAATTCTTTCTTGCTACTGGTTCATTGGGAGCGTAAATATTGTGACCATAACAGGTCGTATCACCCCACCGCAATCGCACAAGTATATACCAGTTCGGTATTTTTGCCGAAGCGATAACAGTTGCCGTCTCCGCTCCAGGGCAAGATCCAGGAATGGTCTTCGCCACAGCCCCACTTCTCGAGAAAGGAATGCGCTGCGACGTTCCATTCTTGTCAGATACGAAGACCCTACCGCCATAACACTGATTTACCAGGTAACTGAACCGTTTTGCATGGGCTCGGTCTCGAAATCTGGCTTCTTGAATACACGAAAAATCAAAATATTTGGGGCGCCGCGTTATTAGAGGTTAGCTATCCATTTTCACGCCATGCCCGTTCCAGGTCAATATTTTGCAGGATTGACCTATGTCCATCATCGAGCTCATACTACTTGCTCAGGGTCGCCTCCACTGCGGACGACAAGCATTCCAACGTGATGATAGGAAGGTCGTGCAACGAGATGTTCCTGGTCCTCAAGGCATTGATGTCTACAAGAAGTGTACTTGTTGGTAGCTTTTCAGCCAGTTTAGTGAGCACTTGTTGGTCAAAAGCGACCTTAACAATTCCAGAAGTCCGCATCTGACAAGAAGTACCTGCTACCGCAGGAAATTCAGTCATCAGTCGCCGCAACGACATAATGAATCCATTGGTCCAAACGATAAAGACACAACCAAATCGTCAGAGTCAGCAGTTCGAACGCTCTGAGTAAGCGCAACGTCTCCCACAGGCTCTGCAGTTGCGCAGGCAGTTGTCCTATCTCAGTTGCCAGGAACTGAACGTAGGGTTTTTGGTGATTTTCCCAATGGAATATGAGAATCAACAGCGCGTGTGTTGAAAGAATGAGCGTGTCCCGATTCAGCCTTGGTAGCAAGTATGCTGTTTAGGTTCTGGACGCAAGTTCCTCCGTACTGCCACCAGCGACATCGACGTCACTACAAACTGCAGTAGACCAGGCGGTGGACAGTGCTTTCATGGACTCGATAATTATGTCCGTGTTCCTGAAGCTGGTTAACCTTGCCTTTTCAGCTTTTAAATACTGCATATTCAGTGTCACACGATCTTCGCGAGTTTCAAGCTGCACTTCTTCAGCTGAAATCCAGACGGCTTCAGCCGCAACTAGTTTACCGCTTGTAGGCTTGTTCAAATTTGTTGAGCACCTCTTAGTCGGTAGAGGCTTATTCGTTTCCTGTGCTGTAGTTGTAGGCAGAGGCAATATCATGAGCATTCCAAGTGTCGCATCGGACGGAGTATCAGGTTCAAAAGACTCGAACTGACAGTCCAAACTTTCAAGATCTGCATAAGGATTTTCATCCGCAAAGTACGGCTGGGAACGGTCCATACGCTTGAAACCCGTTTCCATCTGACGCCCCATTTCTACATCTTCGTCACTCGATGCAGAGTCGCTAGATGCAGAGTGCGTTGCCGCGTCAAACTGGCCAAAGTCCGGAGTTACTTGGTGCTCAAAACGCTATCTTGCAACGTCGCACCACTAGAAACACTTATGTGCTCTGCAGCTAGTCTCGTAGCATCTTGGTGAAGGGTTAGATCCCCAACAGACGTCTTATGCGCTTGTCTCGGTCCTGACGTGACAGAAGCCGTCACTTCCGAAGATGCAACTTCCTGATGTCCGCCGTTTGCCACGGCGGGATGCGCCGGACGAGGAGTCGTCATGGGACGCCGCGGGGGCTCGTTGTTCCGGGTCTCAACTTGAGATTGCAGTTTTACAACATAATCGGACTTCTTGTAGCCAACAGCGCGTTCCGGTGGGGCCTCAGATCGCTTTCCCCGCGCTATAAAGAACTTGCGCTCATAAACCAACTGGTTCATGACAAATCCATGCACCTTAAGTCTTGGCGGAGCGTCTTCTTGTCCAAAGTAAAAGCATTTCGTTGGCGTAGATACATGGACTTCTAGGTTGACGTCTCGTGGTGTCATAAAAAATGGAACGATCGTGCTCTGATCGCCGCCAGTCCCGGAAAAGAACATTGGCTGACTTCACAGAGCGTAGCCCGAGCAAGGTCAAGTAGAACTTGTTGTCGAAAGGAGATTGAATCATGATCTTGCACTTGTGGCCAAAAAGTTGAATGTCCTGGCCAACAACCTTTCTTGCCGCCTCACCGGAGCGGACATGAACGAGAATGCCCCCGGACGGAGCTTTCTTAACCAGATCCACTTCGTGGTGTGATGCAGCCCCCCACAACAGGCTTTCCGTGATCTTGACAAAAGGAGTCAAGGACGACAGGCATTGCTGCTGTGAAGCACTAGGTCCCGGTGTCGATGACCACCGCGTGATTCGTCGGGGACGGCGTGAAAGGATGGTTCTCCGTCATTACCGAAAGGTATTCCGTCGCCGAGGTTCGTACGCTTCCAGAATACATCGTCGGACGGGCGCGGCTCAGACAGCATCGACTTCGTTCGACACAGACGCTCGTATTCCTGCGAGCGGAGGTGATCCACCATCGATGCCATTGTTTTCAGAGGGAGAGAGTTTTGGACGTTGCCAGCAAAAATGATTATCTAGCATCGTATACAGTTCCCCGTCGTGTTTAAGACGTCTCACCTACACGCGAAATAACTAGTGATCCACTGCGGTCTCTATAATGTCACACCATTGCACTGATGCATCGGTGACCTCCCGATAGTCTCACGTGTTCGTAATGTTAACCCCTTGAGCACCAAGGGATTTAGGCTTTGGTGGCCCTATCGCTAGTGGTAATAAGATCGGCATTAGTTGCATGGGAATAAGATTGATTTGCCGATGAAATGATGCCGATCAGTTCCGTGGGGCTGCCCAGTAAATGTAGCGAAGCAGCCTTCTGTAATCGGCGTGGTTATTTTTGAAAACGAAAACAACATACGGGGCCCTAGAGAGGTACGGTCTGGACCAGCAGAGCATCAGGACTTCCTGAATGATGAGTAATCAAATGCTAGTTATTTATGCATTTCTGTTGCCAGCAACCACTATTCCAACGACTATTATCTTAGATAGCGGTACACTTTGAACAAAGAGCAAAGTAGTATTAATAGTCATAATTTCTAGCACTGACTCAGTCGCTTGTGCCTTCACAATCCAAATAACAAGTCCCAGTGCTTTTCACTGAGATATGGAAATTCCTCGTTCTGTACGATTTGAGGTACCCACCTCAGCAGCTCGCTTCCTTGAACGCTGGATACCGTTACCTCGCAAGTCGAGCCCAAACGATCGATGTTCGTTTGAGCGTGCACTCCAGCCTAGGACTGGTCAATACATTATGCCCTCGTCCATTCTTACAAAATGAATTGGGGCCATCGTCCTTAATTAATTAATTGAGAGTGTTTGGCAATAAGCGCAAAAATCCAATATACTACATGCTGAATAAGTGCCATATCCGTAAAGTACGGGTGTGTATCGTGGATACTAGTGTTATTTACCAGACAATACGGCAGGGTGCAAACATAAATGCTTTCATATAATAGTGCCATAATCATGTAAGTGGCGGTATTTACGGATCTAACTCTGTAATATTGTATGCAGATAACTTGCATCAGCAAAACTCAGAAAACCTAATGTGATCAAATTATTTCGAGAGTTCTTGATCTGAAACGAATAAGAGACTACGGTATCCATAAAATACCCCATAATCTTGAAATTCCAGCCATTGGTCAAACGTGTCGAGATGCCGGAGCTGATGAAATCTGGCAACACCTTCATCAACAACCCCCATGCTCTCTACGCTACCGACGTCAAGTTTCAGCCGGCTTATCACCCCAGCGGGCGTTTTATGGAGCAAAAGTGTACTACTCGGCTAAGCACAAGCTGTATGGCTTCAAGTTCGAGTGTTCCGTTGCACCACCAGGTATCGCCGTTAATGTTTCGTGTCACTCACCCGGGTCGACGTCGGATCTCACGATGATGCTTGACCGCTCTATTCATCGGGAGATGCTACGCGAGAAAACACTACGGATTCTGAATGGGGTGGTGAACCGACGCGGTTTCCCCAGATGTGGGCTGCCTTAGTAGACAAGGGATAACAAGGCGCTGGGAGAGTGCTTCGTACGATCCAGGCAAATAAGCATCCTCGAGGAGGTACCCTAGTTCGAGACAACATTACACATAACACGGCGGTGTCTTCGGATCGTGTTCAAATCGAGAACTACTTTGGCCGAATGTACGTGCGTTGGAAGGCTACCTACGCTGCATTCAAGTGGAATGAGTATCGATCTGATGGTGTTGCTCGCAGATGCACTATCCAACTACCACGCGGGTTTAATGCGCTGTGAGCTCGTGATAGCGAGCATTATGACATAGTGCTTTCAAAGTACCAGGCAATGGGCGAACGTGTTCGGACGCATCGTGTAACGGGGCCACGCAGTGCTAGCGCTGATGGCGTGGGACCAGGACAACAGGGTTTGACCCGGACAAACCGGATCGGGTCATCTGATTAGCCAGGGTCTGTGTGGTGCACACATCAGCTGTTATGTACGCATCAATAGCTAAGTACGGGAGTGTGGCACACCCCGCGGCTTCATGTTCGCGTAGTTAACCTAAAGCAGTAAGGTATTTGAGGGCCACTCGTTCGGATGAGTGGCGCAGATAGCAAGGAAAAACAGCCAGATAGTGTTCTTAAATAAAGACAGTTTAACGCTAACCCGGAAGTTCGCAAGTCGCTTTGGTACTAGGTACCATAGGCGACAGTAAAGGCAGGGTCTACTTCACAGCAGAGACGCCTGTCGTCTGCTGCGGTTAGCGCGTTAACGCATCCTCTCACCCAAGGTGCGTGTGACCCGTCACACCTGGTAGCAATTGTAGTCAATCCCACGACCGACGCGGATTGTGCGACGATCAAGTTCTCGATGAGTATGGAAGACTTACCGAGTCGGCGGCCGTCCCGTCAGGACTTTCCTCATATCACGGATTCCACTAGGCTACGATGGAGAAGATGGTCAGCCTCTTGGGGGTGCAGCCTTTGCTGGATTCACCTTACTTCCTGCCGAGCAGCAGAGGGCCCGCGTGGAACGCTTCGAGCAATACGAGTCGTCCCTGATTGCCTACTTGAGCACTGCAACGCAGGAAGCACCTCGTGCGACCATGCGAGCAGTAGCGCAAGGCGCTGCTGAAGCCGGTGCGGCCGAGCCGGCTCATTCACGCCGCGGCACGGCTCCACCAAACCCTTCAAGATGACGGTGCCAAAGTTCGATGGATAGAATCGGACAGCCTGGTCTTCTGGATCCGAGAGATCGAGATAGCGCTGAGCGCTGGGCGGATCTACGAGATAAGGGCGCAGGTCGCTTTCACCCTGTCCAATTTTGGAGGTCGAGGTCGAGCATGGACCATGGCACGAGAGACTTCGTCTCCAGGATACTTCCACTGGTGGGCGTTCATGGAACAAGAGCTATGTTCAACCCTCCTCCTCGCCAACGTGGCGGATCGCTATTTCTGCGATGCGAGCAAGGCAAGCGCACGCTTCAAGATTACGTAATGGTGCTCCAGAACTTGGAAGCTGTCATGGCTGGCACTCCTCTCTCCGAGGACGTTAAAGTCACGGCTTTTATGGACGGTGTCCGTCCAGGTCCGCTACGGACAGAGCTGTTCCGTCGCCAAGCGAAGGCATTCAACGAGGCGGTCCACATCGCCATGACGAAAGTTCATTGTGTCTGCTCGGCGCAGACTCACTCTGGGAGTGGGGATGCTCCTGAAGGACCGACTCCCATGAAATTTCGTCTGCTGAGTCGCTCCGCGGACCACGCAAGCAAAGGGCCAGTGGCCGCTGCTTTGGATGTAACGAACTGGGTAATTTCCGGCGCGACTGTCCGATCAACCTATGGCGCCGAGGCCGTGGGCCAGTCACGTTGAACGCGCCCGCGCTCAATGTCATTGAGTCCGCATCGGCCGAAAATGAAGGCTCCCAGTAGGCGCGGAGCGCCCTGCTGGGAGGCTCTCCTCCTCTAGGAGGGCGGCGGCATGGTAACCTCCTTCTCCGAGAGAAACAGCTCCAGAGACAATACTCCTGTATCTCTTGGAGGCCTCCGCGAGATCAATCTTGTGGTTGTCACCGCCAGCGTCAAAGGGTATGAGGAGCCCATGACTGTCCTGATCGACTGCGGTGCGTCGTGCAACTTCGCAACGAAAGTCAGTGTGGCTAGAAACAAGGGATTTTACGCCAGAGCCATGGGAGACTCTAAACGTAATGAAGATATATCTGTTCACTTAGTGACCGGGTCGATTGTATCGACACGAAAGGTTCTTTATCCTTTGACGGTCAAATTTGACAAATTTGACCAGGTCGAACCGTTCATTGTCATAGACATGGACGACTGGTACGACCTGATCCTTGGGATGCCGTGGCTTATGAAGCACGAACCGTGGATAGACTGGCGCAGTCGCACCATAGGTGCTAGTCATAAGCCTTTTGCGGATAGAGCATTGGCGCGTCGTCCCTCCTCTTCCCGCGATGGGTTTGTGTACGAGCACCTGGTTCCCCGTGGCGAATGACATCGGCCAAGCAATTGTTGTCCGTCTCTCCGCCCCCATCTTCTCGAGTGCAGGGCACTTCTGTAGACGTGGGAGGTGTCATCACAAGAGACGAGTCTCGAGGAGTTCTCCGGAACGACGGTGTCGCCGTGACCTGTAAGGCAAGCGACGCGCAGAGTGCTGAAGCTGTGGCTCGCACAACTACAGGTGGTGCTCCCACAACGCAAGGCGTTCAAGCTGAAGCCGCCCACGCGAACTAGGGTGGTCGAGCTGGGGCTCCTACAATCAAGACGGTCAAGAGCGAGGAGCTATCCGCCAGATCGGCAACGAAGGTCGTTGTTCCTGCGTCCGAGACAGAGTACCTGGTGGTAGTAGATGCCCCACGAGTCAGCGGAACGAAGGAGTAGATTTGGCCTCACTTCTGACGGTATCCGAGCTTCTGGAGCTCGAGGAGCTCTCGTACGTGGACTTTCTGAAGTCACTCAAAGCGGGAGATTACGAGGAGATGGTCCTTATTCGCAGCGAACACGACCTTCTGGACCTCAACACATCTTCGTTCATGGACCCTGAAATGTTGGAGGAGGAGCGGGTCTCGCAGAGACAACAGCGATATGGCTCTGCCATTCTCAAGGATCTCACGGATCCACACTACCCTCTCTTGAAGCTGTTCTCGGATTTGGTCAGCGATGATCCTCCTACCGAGCTGCCACCGGATCGAGGTGTGCGACACGAGATCGATCTCGTACCCGGTACGAAGAACTGCACTACCCGACAGTGGCCGCTGCCAAAAGAACAGGTCGCTGTGATCGATGCCTTCTTCGCTGCAGAGTATGGCGAAAGCAAGGTGCGAGAGTCCAAGTCGCCACTCTAGTCTCCGACGTTTTGCGTGCGGAAACCCAATGGGAAGTGGCGCATGGTACATGCCTTTAATAAGCTGTATGCAGCCACGATCCCGGCGTCCACGCCGATTCCTAGAAAGGATGTGTTGCAGAACAACATGGCCGGCTGCACCATCTTCAGTGCTCTCGACATGGTCGATGGATACTACCAACTGCTGATGCGGAAGTCAGACATTCCTTTGACAGCGGTGAGTACTCCCAGCGGGGTGTTGTGGGAATGGCTTGTAATACCTCAAGGGTTTTTGAATGCAGCTGCAACGTTCAATCGACTAGTAACTCAGCTCTTCCGGCCGATGCGGCAGTTCGTACATGAAACAGGGCGAGAGCTACGCTCTTTTCTTAGCGTACACAGTATGCTCGTAGTGAGGAAGCGTAGACTTAAAGTTTGTATGTAAGATAGAAATACGCGGGCTCGCGTATTTCTAAAACAAACACTTAAGAGTTAAGATCAAAATAGAAAATTGAATTGAATGGCAGCCCGTCGCGTGGCGGTCTGACCTTATCTTTACGCTAAACCCTCTTAAGATGATATATATTTGCAAAGGTGAGAGCATGGTTGGCTCTCACGCATTTGCATGATATGCATGCACATGATTGGTTGAAATGTGGCCCTTTCAACCAATAGCTGTGCGCCTGAGCGCCCGTCAATGATAGTTGCATTGACGGCTAGTAACGTTGGTCGCTAGTGGGTGTGTCCCACACACTAGCGGGTTTGCGTGTACTAGTGTACCCCGGGTACACTATCCTGTGTAGCCCCGCTAGTACAGACGTACTTCGATGACATCTTCGTGCACAGCCACGCCATGGATGGTTTGACCGCCGAAGAAGTTCATCTTGAACACTTGCGGCAAGTCCTGACGTATATGCGCGAAAATCGCATGTATGCCAACATCAATAAATGCATCTTTGGTGCTGAAGAGATACCCTTCTTAGAATGTTTCCTTGGGAAGGATGGTATGCGGGTTGACCCGGGGAAGGTAGACGCCATTGCGCAGTGGTCAGTGCCAGACTCCCAAAAGGATTTGCGCAAGTGGCTTGGCCTGGCCAACTATCTGCACACATATAGCGCAAACTATGCCGATATGGCACGACCATTGACTACCCTCCTTAAAAGAATGCGGAATGGTCGTGGAGCGACAAAGCATAGCAAGCCTTCGAGGTCATCGAGCACAGCTTGCAGTCAGTGCCAATGCTGGCGTTCCTGACGAGGATTGTCCGTTCAGTGTTGTTTGCGACGCGTCCGATTTCGCCATCGGCTGCGCCTTGTTGCAAATTGATGCCGAGGGCAGGGAAAGAGTTGTTTCTTTCCAATCACGGCAGCTGAAAGCTGCGGAAACAACTTATCCTGTCCATGACAAGGAACTCTTGGCGACGAAGTACGCGCTTGTCAAAATTAGGGTTCATCTGCTTGGAAGTAAACACTTGTCATCTACACTGGCTGTGCCTCCTGAGGACAGCGACGTCGTCGCCCCACCTTTCGCAGTGCATAGCGCAGTGACACTCTCCTTTTTACGGAGTACAACTTCACGTTTGCGTACATGCCGGGCAAGCAGAATATCCAGGCGGACGCACTCTCCAGGAGACCGGACTATGAGCTGGCGCATGTAGCCTTCCTCGAATCGCCGCTCCTTGACCCAGGACGATAACCTACGCGATTTGATCGTGGCGCTCAGCGGCGATGAAAAACCGGTTCAGCTCACTGCTCGGCAGCGGGCGCGCCTGCACCGCTATAGCTTGACCGACGGCCTGCTCTACTACCTAGTAGACCCGGGAGAGGAACCTCGGATTGTGGTACCCCACGACGAAGATCTCAAGCTCCGTATCCTCTACGAGGCACACGACATACCGCTGAGCGGTCACCTCGGACGCGAGAAGACGTAATTTTCGGTAGCCCGAGGTTTTTGGTGGCCGCACATGTACAAATGGGTGCAGCGCTACGTCAACACGTGTCAGCGCGTGAAGCTCGCTCCGTCTTCATCGGCTCTGCTTATGAGCTTGCCGGTTCCATCCGACTGCTGGCGCTCCGTGAGCATAGCCTTCATCTTCGAGTTGCCGCCCGACGGGCAAGGCCAATTTTGACTCGCTTCTTCCTGTGTTCGTGCCAGCACAGAATCGAGTACGTGTCCGCACTTTATTAGATACACATCTTTAGATTGCTAACGCGTTGTGTAAAGGTTCTCGATCCCTTCTGGGAAACGAGCCCAGACATAGATGACTTTGTCGAAATGCTCCCGGTCTCAGAAATGGACGATATTTACTGGACTTATACCGCGGAGTACACGCGAAGAAAGCACGACTACCTATGGATGCTGCAGTGGATGGAGACCTCCATGGAGTTGTCAGAGGTAAGAACAACCTGAGTCGTTGCAGATCGAGCTGTACTAAATTGTAAATGTTGTAGATAACAACCAACTTGATTCGAGGCCGTCAATGGTATCTTGAATCTTTTATTTACGAGAACGAAAAATTCCTCGCTAACGATGGCAACGACTGGAGGCAGAATTTTGGCGGAACCATGAGGCGGTTTCGATTCTCCGAGTTTGTTGATAAGGACAAACTCGGGAAGATGCAGGAGCTGTTGACGAAAGTGCGTGTGGCTCACCGAGTTGCCGATTGCTTGTATACATAAGACAAGTTGAAGCTATGTGACTGCGCTAGATGCTATTATCATCGCTCCCCTTTTAGGTCAGACAATCAACCTGCAGAGCCTGAGTACCAAGTTCTCCCCGTCGTTAGGCTAGGAAATAACAACCACTAAATACATATACACTTGGAACTTTCTGGTCTCTCCATGCATACGTTGCCGTCGGCGTGAGTTGCCACCACCGCAGTGCTGGAGCCTCACTTTTGACTCCCCACAGCAGAACCCGCTCCGCCCACTTGGCGTCGCCGCCTGTGCCAGCATACTGCATGGCCACGATCATGGCCATCGGAGCCACACGCAGAGCAGCCGCCGCCCTTTTGACGACGCCACGCACTTGACGGCGCAGCCTCTGCCGGCGCTCTAAATGACCAATATTATGGCCGCCGGAGACATGCACTTGACGACGCCGCCCAACGCAGAGCCGGTGCCGCCCACTTGACGTCGCCGCGCACTTGTGCGCTTTACGCAGTGATGATACCGCAAGAGACACAATAGTGAGTCAACTCTGTATGCCATTTGCTTATATGCTATTGGTCGGAGCCTCGGCGACGGCTCGTTGGCTGCTCCAAATTTGATGGTAAAGTATCTTAGTTTCAGTAAGGTCCTACCTAAAAGATACTTCAGGTATCCTTTCGGTAACGAAAGGGTTAAGAACGGCCCTAAAGCATTTGTAGTGTTTTTTCGCTCCTGTTTCGGGTGCTGAGCTGGATTCCACTATGACATATTGTGTCGCGCTGCGCATGGGACGTCGACCCCCAAGAAGTCAACGGCGAACACTCCCAGCGAAATGCTTGCATTTAATACCCCCCTGCAGCCATTAAATTCGACGAGCTTGGCGAGCAGATCACGGTACTGCACCCCATTTTTCCCTCAAAGAAGTACATGCTTCAAACTCGGACAGGCTGGACAGACTGGCAAAGTCATTAGAAATACACTTAGCTGATGAGTTCCGGTCCAACGTTGCTGACTCCAGCGGGGTCGCCCCCGATACTTATACGCGGCGAGATTGGTTTCCTAAGTTGATGCTGTGGCCAATCAGAGCGCTGGATTTGCCGAATTCCTTAAATACGGGCACTTCTTCGACCATTTTGGTGGACCACATGGCGCCAGGTAGAAATGAGGCGTCAGTGGCCAATCAGAAGGACAGAAATGCTGAGCGACAGCCACGTTTATACAGATCACTGCTTAAATACCGCATCAACGGACGGTTGCGACCGCGCTCAAACAGCGCAGTCCGCCAAAACCTAGAAACGGGGCGTATAGAACTTGGTCGAAACGGGCCTAGGTTTATACGCCCCGTTTCTAAGCGACGGCGAACCTCGACGATGTGGTGCTTTCTCCAGTTTCAGTATCGCCAGTTTAGGGAATTGATGCCTCCGTAACTTGGGTAGCTCATATGTTCAGATCGACAAATCTTGACAACCAAATCCAGCCAGTCAAAGCTGTAGTTCCGTTCAACAAAAGTGGTAGTCAGACTTGGATACAAAAGGCTTTTCCAAAAGAAAGTTTTATCCAATTAAATGCCACCATATCTGACAACCTTTTGTAGAAGGGAGTTCAAGAGACCGTTAGTAGGCTGGCCACATCAGCAGTAAGGCCACCACGACCACCAGGAGCAGCAAGGAGGCCGCGACCACCAGGAGCAGCTAGGAGGCCGCGACAGCATCCTTGTCTCAAAAGATCGACTCTTTCTTGTCAGCGCGGTTTGTCCCCCTCTCTTTCGCGCCTACATCATGACTCGGGGTTGCTGGAGAAGCAATTTTCGCCCCCTTAAGAGCGATAGTACAATCCGTTCCAGGTGTAGAGCCCTCGTTTAACCCTTGGGCGCGGTTGATCCCCTCCATCCGTTGGCTTAACTTGTTTCTATCGGCTTGCAAGTTGTGGTGTGGAGCACACCGCTGGGGATCAAGAGATCTCTTGGAAGAAAAAGCTGGGGTAAGCTCTCTTGGATTCAAGAGAATATTATCCAATGACAATCAATCATACCACGGTTCATTGGACGATATTCTCATGAAACGGCTCTTGTATCCAAGTCTGACTACCACTATAATTGTAAAGGACAGCTTATCGCATGCTCGTTATGCCTAACAAACCAAAATGATTGGTTGTAATGGTGTTTGCTGCCCTCCACAATCAATCCCCCTCTGCTAACAGCAAGCGACTACAGATGACAATCAATACAAGTCTTCCTGATACTACCGGGGCTGCATTTCATACACCATCCCATGGTCACCTCAATGGAGATCAAGTTCGGAGTGTCTGCACCGCTGCCAACACGAAGGAAGCGTACAAAAGCTACGTGAAGGGCATATCTACCTGGATTCGCGCTACCCGCCAGAATTCTGAAGAGTTTTTTTGCGACGATGATAGTATCAACCTCAACGTGTTTCTCCCTGAATACTTTGAGGCGCATTTGCTGTATAAAAGTGAATGCAGGAAATGTTAAAGTGTCGACACTTAGTGGCTACAGAAGTGCTCTAAAAAAGATATGTATCGTCTAAAGCGCATGGACGTACCGACATATAACTTGGATGACATGAAATCGTTTTTAGGGGCTCGAATGAGTGGAGGCAGACGAAGTTCAAGCGGGTCGCTTACGCAGAGCTGGCAAAGAACCCCTAACGTTCTCGTTTTACGTCGTGTTGGCTAAAAGCACGCTTGAGTTAAGTGACAACGATTTATTTCTACTGACACAGTGGAATTTAATATGCCGCTCCAAGTCAGTTAAAACCTTACACAGTTCTCATCTTCATTGTGCAGACGACAGCGTCGGCTGTGGCCTCCACAAGACTAAGACGAATAAAGAAGAAACTGGCCCAAAGGACCTTCGACATGTTTACGCGAATCCTTTCCAGCCAGTTTTCTGCTGGGTTCTAGCCCTCGGGCTCTACCTCGGCTCAAACCCAACTCTCGCCCCAGAAAATTGTTCCCGGGTTCGAACCAGAAGTTAAGATTCTGTAAGACAATCGGAAGGATGCTCGAGGAACTTACGGGCGAAAAAGTGTACGGGACTCACTCCAGCAGAAAAGGAGTCGTTACGTATGCTAGCAGTGGCAGCACCGGAGGGCCATCAATTGCTAGCGTGTATCTGCGGTGTGGGTGGGTGCTGCAAGATAGAAACTTTCGGTACGAGGCTGCTGGCAATCAACACCTCGGTCGGGTTGTTGCTGGACTACCACAAAATAGCTCTCAATTTGCGGCGTTGCCACCGCGCACCGAGGACCCACAAGATGATTTTATTCGAGAGTGCAACCAAGCAAATGTTTCCGACGCTGAAAATGGATGCTCACGTTACTCCCGTTCTTCTGTTGTGTCTTTCGTCAGCTGTAACGCACGCTCTGTTCCTTCACCAGAACCTGCAGCCGAAGCACGCCATGTTTTCGTCGTGCATCTTTCGCAACCCCGACGTCATGGCAAGACTCACCAACATGCTGAGTACCGGTCGAAATATGTGGATGCGCCCGACCGGCATACCCCCGCACGTTGAGCTCTTTTAACAGCATGTTGAGACTTGCAACGCACTGTGCCATCTCCCGGATGTTCTTCTCGATGGGTTTGCTCAACTATTGGATGAGAGTGCGTCGGTCAGCAAAGTGTAACAAGAGAAAACCACAGCTCGACGATCGGTGCGCTATTGTAGAAAGCTGGTCTATGGCACGCACATAAAAAAATAGCAGCTGACCACTCAATCAAACTCGACCGACATCGTTTACCATTGGTAAACGGAGGGCGTTTTCGCCGGATGCCAGAGGATTTTTTCTTTCCCCAGTTAGATGCACTAAGTGTATGGAGTATTTGGTGGCTTGGTCATCCTGCAGCAGGATACCCTCCTTCCGATCACTGCAGCCATCAGACTTCACGTTCTCAGAATGGACAGTGCTGGTTCGTTATATCGTAGATAGTGCGGAGTGCATCGACCTACTACACAACATGAAGCAGACGATCTCTATCATGTTGACATGACTAACGTACCACTAAAGCAGCCAACACACTCAGAGAAGCACCGGCCAGATCGAGCAGAAACCATATTGCGACGAATCCGACAGGCGATCCACGACTCGAATCCAGAGGCACGACATGTGCCTTTTCGAACAGGAAGCAGAGTAAGAAGTAGTTATGGATAAATCATCCAGAAGTTAATGGTGATGACACAAAATTCATAGCTAAGGAGGCGTTGTTTACTCACAGCATTGATAGCATGCATTCCTGATGAAGATCCACTGCTTCTCGCCTCTGCTCAGGTTTGCCTATTAGCCAATCATCTGTCGTCTGATCCCCGCCTCTCGTCCTCGTTACGAGATGTCGACATAAGTCATTAACGGCGTCGCTGCCTCACTAGCGCGGCTAGTCGACGATGACGCCGCCGGTGATGTAATGCATGGACCTGACGTGGTGCATTGTCAGCGTGACGAATTTCCTCATCGTACTCCGTTGCCAGCGGGTCGACTTCGACGACGTACGGCTCCGCCGTCAGGTATTGCTGGACTTTGGACCAAGCGACACATGGACCTGACTTTGCTCATACCCGACGTAGCGGCTGACGTTGACAACATGATAAATTGTCGGGGCGTTGCTTCTCCAAGAGAGCACGACATGACCACCGCGGGTTGCTGGACGGAGGTCCGATAGGTGCCTGCGTGGTGCACTGCCGGAGCCATGTCATAGTGTGATGGGTTCGTTGGGGCAGCTTCGAGATTGAACATCTCCACCGGCACGTAAGGACGCAAACGCATACTGTTGGTGCGGCGCATCGCCGGTGTGACTTCGATGGCTACGTGCTATGCTGGCGTATCCGCGGAATACATATTTAAGGTATGGACATATTTCAAGTAGAGGCCTTCACATACAATTTCAAGTCAATAAGGATAAAGAGACGCCTACTTCATCGTCCGCTAGATTCGAACCGGCTAACCCAGTGCTGCCGTACGTATCGTACGCTAAAAGACGAAAAACCTCTTTCGAATGAGCTATTGCGCGCGTCACTCCGACTTCAGAGGCCGACACAACAGCCCCAAGAAGAACCCCCTTTCCGTGGAGAAGATGAGGAAGAAACAGAGAAAGTTGATCAAGCACAAGGTCTCAGTCGACATATGGGTAGCAGCGCTCGATGCTGTCAACAAAGTCGTGTGGCTAGTGCAAGCGGCAGTAGCCTACAAGATCTCGTGTGAGCCTCTCAGACAGCGCCATATATTGGCCTCGTGCCTATGGATGCACGTACTGGACCCCAGCTTGTGTACGTCACGAAAGGCGGCGACTGGGGATCGATTAAGCTGCACGCACGATGGAGGGGCATAAGAGTGCATCCACGGATAGCAGAAAGCACGCGAAGGTGTCTCATTCTTCCTTCCCGCGAGGAAAACATCGTATTTCTTGAGCGTACTTTGTAGGGGTTCTCGTACCCTATAGTTGCGTCAAATTTTTCTGAGCGTACTTTGTAGGGGGATCTTGTACCCCACAGTTAGGGTATACTACCTGAAATGTAGCCCGAGACCTACCACATACATACGAAAAACAGTACAGTCGAAAGCCTACGAGAAATGTGTCCTCCGCGGATTGAGGCTCACCTCGTCGGCGTGGTTGATTTTGCTGACTTGGACGATGTAGAGTATCACTGGTGTGATAGCTTCGATGGCACAGCTTTGAACATCTTCACCACCACGAGATTGCTCGATGAAAGCGCCGTAACAGATTGCCCGAGCATGTACAGGCATGGCGCGCTGCATTACCGGCGCGGTCGAAGACGTCAACGGCGACGTGTATTGCCGATGTGGTGGCTGCGTTGGACGTCGTGGTGCATCTGGCGTGTGTCAGATTTCTAATGCGTGGCGTAATCCCCGCATGGCGTCGCTGACTTAGGAAACTCATGGAAAATAACCTAGAAATGTAGCTGAAGCAGCTGAAAAAGAAATTGACGGACGATTGAGCATCATCTGGAGGCGTTGTTCTGGAGCGCAACGAGACGGAGCATACATAGCTCGGAGCTGCGTAGACCATCACCATAATCAACCGGCGGCAACGGCTCTGCTACGTTTCCGCGTACGCATAGTTTTCACCTTTACTATGTAGTGGGGTTGTACCGTGACTCGTGATAGGAAACATCGTACACAGTGTGCGGATTATGGTATTTTAAAATCCAATGTTTTAGTGTTGGGCGACACAAGTTAGACCTACTGGGTATGTAAGACGCATTTCCAAACAAACAGACCCCTGGTGTGTTTGCAGTAACTAAATGTGAGCTCTTGGTGTGCTGGAATGTTATTAACTGCAAAGATACCTAATCGAGACGTGTTGGCCGAATCAAAACCAACGCGCAATTCGGGCGGCAAGCGTGGTTGATGAAACGACTCTTGTTGCCACGCGTACGAGCATCGATGAAAACATTTGACATCCGCCCCCAACACGTCTTATCGCGAAGCATTGCTTGGTAGTGTCGATCATATAGCGTCATCAGCAGTAGCACTTCTTCAACGTATTCGATAATGAAGGCACCCTTCGAAATTCGTTCGTTGCATATCACACCGAGACCTGCACGTGTCTTAATCAAGTGAGATAGCGGCGCTTAAACCGATTGCCGCACTCCAAACCATTCAAACGGTTGGTCTCGTCACATATAGTGTACAGCATTATATTGATGCAGTTGCTGTCCAGTACCGATTAATTGGTTGGGACACATTTTTGTAGCACCGACACAACGTTTTGGGGCCTGACAAAGTCTTTGTCACCGGATACGTGCGAATGAAGGATAAATTTTTGCTCTTCATTTGGGAAACATCACCTTGCCACGACTGGAGTCGTACAAACTCGTAGTTTGCAGCGACGGGAGGGATAGTAGTGGCATCGTTTATTGCGAATGCTTGTAAGGTTTTTCATAATTTAGTTTTAGCCTTGCGGCGATGGCGGGGTTACAGTGTATGTTCATCCAACCAATGTCGTCCCCATCGCCCATCTCCCCCTCTACAATCTTGTAGGTCAGAGCCCCAATCCGCTTGTGTGTAACAAAGGTCTCATGGAACCTGCACAAGACGAGCTGTGCTGCTGGTGCGGCTCCACGCCATGTGAATGGGGAAACTACGAAGTAGAGCTTTGGCTGGAGGCGGGAAGAATGCAGGGCAAGCTACTCCGGCGCTAGCACCGCAATCGCGTACTGATGCAGACACTCGGCGGTCTATATCTCTACAATACATCAGGCAATCTACGTGGACCTGTTCGTCGTTGCGTTGCCGACAAGCTGATGGAGTACTGGCCGGACTCGCCAAAGGTAAGTCGAATGCATCTATGTTATGGTTCTGGGGATTTGAGTTTCTCAACTGGTGTGATCGTTCTGTTCTTCTTCTTGAGTGTGAAAGCCACTGGTTCATCTGTGGACGCCCGACAGAGTGCCTCAAGTGCGGCCCGGAGTTGAGGTTAGTGTTTAAGCACGTCTTGGTTGTGAAACGCCGTGAAGCATTCTACATGGAAACCCACCTCACACTTTGTGCACCCGTATCGTGACTTCTTCTTTATGTTTCGCACGCTGCAGAGATGACAGAGCAACTTGCCGTTGCTGTGCTCAGTCGAATTAGGTATTATCATGTGAAGTGATGTATCCATCCCAACAATTTCGTCCAGTGCTTCGCTCGTGCGCTTCTTCTGCTCGGCCTTGAAGGAGGTCGGCAAGGCCGAGAGTCTAAACAAGCGGCGACGTGAGCTGGAGCAGAAGCCAGCGTTTAAATTCATGTAATGATACTCCTTTGAATGCAGCCAGCTGAACTATTTTGAGCAGCGTTTGTGCGTTGATAATAGCAAGGTCCATCATCCATGTGAACATGGTCATACCAAGGCGCTTCTCGCGTCGACGTATTGGATTTGTGCTGCGCTGTTGATCGACCCGATCAACTGCATTCATACAAAGATTGTATGCGGTGATCACTGCCGGTGCCATGAACACTTTGCCGGTTGATGATTCAATCGTCAGTCGAGCGTTGAAGCGGATATGTGCCGTGGCAGCAGAGTACAGCTTCCGGCGATGATGACGGGAGTACTCGAGTAGGGGGTGAGGATTTCAGGTAATTGGTGTAGAATATAACGACCTTTCTATCCTTGTAAACGATGCATCCAGCCTTATCGGCCTGAACAATCGCTTGCTCAAACGTTGCCCTCTTCGCCTTTGCAACTTTACGCTGAGCATTTGTGTGAGCTCTCTGTTTTTCTCCCAACCTGGTTCTGGATCAACAGCAGCAACTAGCTCCCACTCGCCCCTCTCACTACCATAAACTCGCTTGACTGCGGCTGCTACTTCGGGTTTGTTCCACTTATCAACTAAGTTGATGCGCACAGTCCCCAACGTATGCACCTCCCCGTCCGTGAATTTCAGCAGCGCCTGGCCAAATGCGTGGCGGGTGTAGAAGTTATCAGATACTACTAGTCGGTGCCCGGTAGGAGAACGCAAATTCCGAGCTTGGTGACCGATCATTGCGATCTACAGAGCTGTCGCCGGAGTCTTGTTCGATGGCTACATCTTCGGGCTCGTAGTGTGTTGCGTAGTGATGTTTGCAGTGTCGGGAACAAGTTTGTGTAGCGTTCAGCAGGAGTGGAAGGAATGGTGTTGCCCGACGAGTTGTCCCAGAGAGAGTGCACGTACAGAGAGCTCCAATCCACCACGGCATAAAAGCGAACACCATATTTGTCGGGTTTCGATGGCAAGTAAGTTTTTGCTCGCGTCCGCGCCTTTGTTCTTACTGTCATTTCATCAATACTTCTAACACCAACCGGCACGGCGAAGTCGGCAAACCTTAGCTGAAAATGCTCCATCATGCCACGACACAGCCAAAGTGGATCTCGCTCTTTCTCGCTCTTTGTCAAGCGATGGATGCTTAGGAGGATGTAGAGTAAGTGCCCTCGAATCTGCTGAAACCGGTTCATTGGCATCGTCTCAATAAAAGCCCTCTGTCCTAGAAAGCGCCGCTTAGACCAGAACTCTGCGATTTCATTCATTGGGCAGACTCTCATGGCGATTTCGAGGCCTAAGTACGCGTTAAACTTGCTTTTTTATTGATCTTTGCGTGTCCATCAGCAATGAGTACGTCTGACGTCCACTTGCGCAATTGATACTTGAAGGTGGCCGTGAAAACAGAGAGAAAACGCCGTATTCAGCCTTCTTGTTGTATGCACTAACCACTTGATCTGCAATGACAACGTGGAGACTACTGTTGTCATGTAGCGAGGCGATGTACGCCTCGGCCACGTGACATGGATCTGTGTCGCCGCTGGAGGATTCTGCACGCTCTGGCATCTTGCACGGAGGCAGTAGCTTTGCACTCAAAACTGCACTATCACCGAACGACATTCCACCACATGCGTGCCCTTGTTGTTATCTGCTACCTTCGTCTGCGGCTGACAGGACTTCGTCCGACGAATCACCTTCCTTGTGCTCTTCCATGTCGACTTCCCAGTCTCCGGTCAGTTCCTCCACATGGGCGGCTGAGCTCATTAGAACCCCCGGTGCCTTTGAATGTGTCGATGCAGCAGCAGAGGGGCGGAAACCTCTATGAAGCTTATACCGCGGATTCGGAAGAGATGTGAAGTCCTAGCAGATGGTCTGTTAAAGATCTGGGAAGACCTCTACCGACGTCAACATGAGCCCAAGGGGTTTAGGCTTTAAGCTATTAGCCAATGAGATCCATCTACTCGATCTGGTAGATGTCTCGATGGACCTCTACCAGGCAAGGGTTAAGTTCGGTCGCAAAACCGAATTTAAGCCTAGGTTAGCTACCAGCCACCAAGCGGGGTGCTGCATGCTAATTGGCTCATATGTACCTAAACGGGCGACTATTATCCAATGACATTGCGCCACGTCACAGCCAATCAGATTGTGTTGTGTACCTACTTTGTAATGGGGAACATCACCCCCACTTGACGTAGCAGACACCCGTCTGCTTAAAGAGAATACGCAGAAAAGACAAAGCCAAGATGAGACTACAGCTTGGGCACTCCGAGGCGACGTAACGGGACGTGAAAGCAGTGATAGCTGTGCGACAGCGACAACAGGGGCCTCTCGACGTGCGCTCGCGCACGCTCTCATAGCGACGAGTGGTCTCGACGCGAGCAAGACCACAAAACGCATTCGGTCTCGCAGCACACAAGTATCGAAAATGGCAACAGAAAGACAGCCGCTAAACGCCCGCGAGGGTATCCAGAACGAACTCGCGCGCTGGAACCTGCACGACACCAGCGGCGCGGTAAAACCCGCGCTGGCAGACGAGATGTGCGAGCAGTTCAGCCGCTTCCGCGCCTCGGGGGTAAGCCAGTCGAGGAGGCTGACGAGGACTCACTGCGATTATCGTGGAACGCTTTCATTCGCCGCTGGAACGCCGAGCCGGACTTCGCCGAAGTCTTGAGACGGCGCGAGTCGGCGCGCAGTCGATACGCCCTGGGCACGCTGCGCCAGGACCTCCACAATATGTGCTGGGACGAAGACCAATACTGCTTCGTGAAGGTGCAGGAGAGGTGCCCGCACTGCGCGTCGGACACGCGACGTCCATCCGCCGAAGATTGGAGTGCTGATGTAGAAGTGCTCTTCTTGGAGACGGTATCCACCGTCTCGTCGGCTGGCACGTGCGCGCGCTCGACCTGGCTAGGCGCGCGGGCGATAACCTGCGATTACACGTGCAACAAATTCGATCGAAGCACCGAAGAGCTAGACGACAACGCGCCAGCCGGAGGTCGAGAGAGGGCGGCCTCGTACGCCGCCACCAAATCCGGAACGTCCCCAGCAAGCTGGCTCAGGGCTCCACGTATCCTCACTGGGCTGGAAGCCGTGCCAACGAACGAGATACTAGCGCGAGTGCAGAATGGCACTGGCGCGGTGAGGAACGCCGCGTCTACTGGGGGAGCAATCGCGATGTTCGACGAGATGGTCCACGACCCATCGCTGCGTTCCAGCGCTATCCGCGGGCGAGGGCCGTCACGCTGAAAGCCACTCGTCGTGGGGGCCTCACCGCGACGCTCGGGACCAAGATGTTGTCCGGGAAGCGCCGGTATCTCTGTCCGAGTCCACACCGCAGACGCCGCCGCATGCTGCTGCACGGCAGCCACCGAGTCTGGGTCCGCCACAGACGCCGCCGCGTGCTGCTGTGCCGATCGTGGCTCCGCCGGCGCCGGCACATCCAGCGCCAAACGGTCTTGGACGTCTTGAGCTTCTAGGAGCCGAGGTTGACATGACGACCGACCGCGCGTTCGAGGCTGAGCAAGAAGCTGAGCGTCTCTGGGATGAAGTGGCCCGCCAGGCGGCGCGACTGCAAAGGATCGAGCAGTCGCATGAGGCGTACAAGCGCCAGTTCCTCGAGATGCGCCACGAGGTTGGTTGGGGCACCGGCGCCAAAGAAGCCGCGGACTTCGAAGTATGAACCCGCGTCGTCGCAGCAGGATGGTGCTGCGACTCCTCGTACGGGACAGTCGCCGGATAATAGGTCTTGGGCCGGCCGACGTAAAACGTAGGGTGAAGACGCATGGCCGTAGGTATGTCTAGCGTGTAGGCGTCACCAAGTCCGACTACGATTTTGAATGGACCGATGTAGCGTGGAAGCAGGTTGTTTGCTCCCAGGTATTTCGTCACGGCGCTTGCTGCAATGCCCGCGACCGATAATAATACACGATCACCAACTTTAATTTTTTCATGTTCTTGCGTCCTCTTTGTCTGCATTCTCTTTCTGCTTGTTGACGGCCATTGCAATGACGTCTCGCACGTATCGGACGACGGATTGCCGATGCAACAGGAAGTCGGGAAGTGCGGCAGTCTCGTCCGCTGCAGGGATCTCATAAGGCTCGTAGTTGGCCACTAGTGACAGAGATCTCGTCGCAGGGTCTCTATGACACGGGGAAGGCTCGCCCGTGTCGACACCGATGGGTTGATCAGGGTCTGCGCTGTCCACTCTGTTAGCGCGTTGATGCTTGGGTTGTCCCTTGGACCGAATCCACTTGAACCATAATACGTCTTTGACGCCGCCAAAGGCGGGGTCCCTTCCCCACCAGACTTAGGATCACGCGCTGCTGTGGGTGCCGCCACAGCAAGTAAAGCCGGAACGCGAGGGTGACGCGCGTTGTTTACGAAGAAGGGCGTCGGCCCTGTGGACGCGTGCACCGAATTGTTCAGTGCGAACTCGGCCATGGGCAAGAACTCGCTCCAGGACGCAAATATGTGGTGTAGCTGCGAAGCACGACTTCCAGCACGCGATTCGCGCTCTCTCTGGCCGTCAGTCTCAGGATGGGCGGCTGTGGACATGCACAGCAGCGTATCTAGCAGCTGGAACAGGCGAATCCAAAAGGCCGACGTGAAGCGCGGATCGCGATCCGACAGAATACTGGATGGAAGTCCGTGATGTCGGAACACGACATCGACAAAGATCGCTGCGGACTCTTCCGCCGTAACCGTAGCCGCGACTGAAGCAAGATTCACCATCTTGCTAAAGCGATCTACAAACACGAGGATGCCCGATCGCCCTTGCGCATCGGCCGATAGTCCGAACTGACGGAGGACCACGCGTCAGACGCCACTGGAAGAGGTTATAGCGGAGCTTTCGACGAAGGTGCCGGCTTCACACGTTGGCACGCTTCACAGGAACGAACCCACTTGCGGACCCACTTGTACATGTGGGGCCAGTAGAAGTCGCGTGAGAGCGCGACGTATGTCTCCTCGCGACTGACTCGGGCTGTCGTGGTACTCGTGAAGAATCTGGGCGCGGATATCGTCGTAGCATGGCAAGACGACCCGAAGAGGTTCATTGCGATCGACACCGTAATACAGCAGATCACCGTCGAAGCTGTAGCGCGCGATCGACGCACGCATAGGCGTCGTCAGACGGCGCAGCACCTTTTCGGAGGGTCGCGGAAATAGTTGATGCCGCCGGAGTAGAACAGTCCGCGTCATACGCGGTCGCAGTTTTCTGTCACAGTGAGCCGGCAGCGTGTACAGAGACTGCGTTGACGCCCGACGCCACACACATCGCCCAATCGTCGTCATCATCCGCATCGACCACCGGAAACGACCCAGAACGTGAGTCGTAGTCATGCCGACGCGAGGGCGCGTCGGCGAGGATGTTCGACTTCCCAGGCTTGTAGTGTACAACAAAGTTGTACTCGGCAAAGAACAAGAGCCACCGCGCCATGAGCAGTGACAGATGCAGGCTCTTGGTAGCTGTCCCCAGCGATGCGTGGTCAGTGTACAGAGCGAACGTCTGTTCGCTCAGGAGGTAGACTCGGAACCTGACGAGGGCGTAGCGCATCGCTAGCGGCTCCTTGGCATGGACCGAGTAATTTCGTTCCACCGGCTTCAGCTGTTGTGACTGGTAGCTCACGACGCGTTCACGACCTTCGTCGTCGAACTGGATGAGCGCCCAGCCGATGGCGAAGTCGCTCGCATCGCAGACAGCGTGGAAGGCTTTGTCGTGGTTCGGGAGCGCCAGCACTGGCGCTGAAGCCATGCCCCCTTTGACGGCGTCGAACGCCGTCTGCTCCACCGGTCCAGGACCATTCAGCGTCCTTCTTGAGCAGCTGGGAGAGGGGCGGTCTATCGCCGCGAAGTTCTTCGTGTACTTGTGCAGATAGTTGGCAAGTCCGACCCACTGTCGGACTTCCTTAACGTTCCCGGGCACTGGTCAGGAACAGATCGGCGAGATCTTTTCAGGATCTGCACAAGTACACGAAGAACTTCGCGGCGACAGACCGCCCCTCTCCCAGCTGCTCAAGAAGGACCCTGAATGGTCCTGGACCTTCGTTCTTTCAGGATCTGCACAAACGCCAGCCTTGCTCACGTAGTAGCCGAGCACCGGAATCTCGGGTGCGCTGAATACACACTTACGCAGGTTCGTGTACAAGTTGTTTGCACGCATTGTTTCGGAGACGCGACGGAGCTGATCTAGGTGGACTTCGACGGCAGTGCGACCCGGGTATGCCTTGCTATGTACGAAGATATCGTCGAAGCTTGGAGCGAAGCCTCGAAGCGGCCGGAGTATCTGCGACACCGTTCGCTTGCGGCATGACCAGCCATTCCCACAGCAAACCGCTCGGCGTGCTCACCGCTGTGAGAGGCACGTCGCTCTCACGCATCAGGATCTGACAGAAGCCATCGGTCAAATTGATGGCGCTATAGACCTCGCTACCTGCCATCGAGTCGATGAATGATGTCCTTGCGTGGGATCGGGGTCTGTGCCAGAATCGTCGCATCGTTGAGCTTGTTGAAGGCGTGGACGATTCGCCTCCCCTGTGGTCTTCTTCTCGCAGAAGGTCGGACACGAGTGCGGGGTGATACGCTCTCGCACGTGTCCTGCATGGCGACGACCTTCGAAGAAGTCATCAATAGCTCGCACCTGATCCCGCCTTTCACCGAAAACACGACCGAGTCCTCAATCGTGAACGACACGCTGTTGTTTTCGCTGGCGTAGAGTAACCACGTCTGGCTGTTGTTGAGAAGAATGACAACGAAATTTCCCAACACGGAGTTTCCATTGTGTTTCGTGTCGATTGTCGATGTGAGACCGTCGTGCGTGGCGGAGACGAAGGCCATGCCGCTCACGAGCGCGGAGTCCATGCATTTGCCACCTCTTGCGTAGCACGTGCCGATTTCGGCGCCACCATCATCCACGTGTAGATTTCGTACTTCGGTCCGCAGTGGAAAAACGCCTCTGCCGAAGAGTGAGGTCGTTGTGGAACGGATGCGAATACCATTTTACGATATGGGTACGGATAGCTCGTTGGTAAGCAGAACGGGACTTCTTTTGGCACCCTTACCGCGTATGGATTGAACCAAGCAGGATAGATTACTGATGTATTTGAAGGGGTGACGTGAACCAGGTTCCCCCACCACTCGTTTGTCAGAATGTGCTTGTCGAGGGCTTCTTCAGCAACGTTGATGATCGGCGCAAGTTTCGATATGCAGTTGCTGCGCTGAAACAGCATTAAGGGTTGGCGCGTCAGTGCCGAACGGGGCAAAATATTCGCTTGTTGTGGAGCCTTGTTGAGTCGATGGGGCATCGGTGATTGTCGCCCCAGTTAACTTTTCGATAGCACTTTTGACATTTCCCTGCTGAAAGTCGTAGCCATCTCCCACGTTGGGGTCGTCTAGTGTGACAGCTTTACATGTTGCGGCCAATACGGCGACCAGCGCAGATTGCAGCAAGCCTAATACCTTCATGTTGTCCCGGTAGAGGCTACTGCTGATCGATGGAGGAAATACTACGCAGTGCGTAGTAGGCGCCAATGCACAAATGTGCCAACCTTTAGATGTTGGATAGGCCAATCCGATAGCCGCCATCTCCGTTGCCACACTTTTCAACCCACAGTTGTGAGAGCACGTCTCTGTTCTCTCTGCTGCTGTTTATGGCCGTGTGTGTCACCCAGGGGTGCGCAATAATAAATATTTGTGAAGGGTGATCCCGCAGGTTTGATCACGCTGAGTATGGCACTTTCAGAAGCTCCACGCAGTTTCGTAATGCAAATGTTAACTGCACAGCCATCCCATTTCATATTGATTGATCGTTTGAAGCACGATCTACTTGGATAAGCACCTTCGCAACATCAGCGATCCCCAGATTTATCTATTTACACGCATACATATTAGCTGCTCCAGGGGCATACGTTTTTCCCCTCTTGTCATTGAAGAGTCACGTGGCCGTCGATAACAGTTGTTCCACTGAGTTAAAGGTGTTATAAGGCTCGAGGAAGTTGAGTACCAAAAAGCAGCGCTCTGGCTACTCCACGCTTGAAAAATAGATACGTCAAGTTCCTATTATATCAATTCAATCACTTGTGTCGAGCTTTCGTAAGACGGATACGTTGGGGCAAAACGCGGTTTGATTTTGAGCTGAAATAGCTATTATTGATTAGGCATTGAGTTCTGTAGTTGCTCTGCGTTTACGGCGGCGAAATTGCACCGTCCGTGCATCGGGGTTTGTGCATCTCGGATACGTCTTAGTGTTGTAGTGGTTTGATCCGGCCTACCGGCCTACGAGGATGTTTTGCCATAGGTGGTGCATTCGTTAGTATATATTTGATTGCTGTCTCGATCAGAACGTCAGCGTCGTGTTGTCATCGAGGTGGTTGGATGTATCGGCCAGTAAAGTGTTCTACAGTGCCACATAGATGCTTGAGAAGCATTGTTCACTCTGGATATCGTTTGCACTTATTCACTGTAGCAACATTCGATGGCTGCAGGCCCTTGAACGGAGGTAATCCCATTTATCTGTTCCCAAACCACCACATATGTCAGACGCCGAGAGCATTAAGGTCGGGGAACCCAAAGGCTTCAGGCAGCCGATATAATTTGCTGTCTCGCTTCCAGTAAATGATCGTGTCACTGAATGTTTCTGGCTGCGCCACTGCTAGTCCGTCGTCGGCGCTTTGATGGAGGCCAGCTTCCCGCAGAAGTTCGCGGATGGTGGACTGAAGCTCGTCCTTACGCATCGCACCTGATCCGACACTCTTTTTGTCCAGCGGCTTAGAGAACCCACTCAGTAGGACATTTGGCATACGCTCTACTGCTTTTGTGTTTCTCTTTGCTGTTGATAGATATAAACATAAGGCGGAATGCCTGTTGTGACCATCGGTGAAGCAGAGTCTACCGCTCAGCTAATCCATGAGAGGTTGATCGCGGAAGATGGCGGAAAACAACAGGGGGTGTTTTGCAGGCATAACTTGCCTCAAGTACGCGGCGTGCTCAACAAGTAAAGCCATACACAGCGCCAAAATTGGGTGCGTATGGGTGTTCTATATGAAACATATCTTGTAATGCAGCTTCAATTGCGCTGTCTTTGGATTTCTGAAGTGCGGTGGGAGTGTAGCAAAATCGGGTGCGTCAAGGGGCAGCCCAGCCACAACGCGGCCAATATACTGATCACCAGCAGCTTCGTAGCGAATGTAGTGCTCTTGCTCTTCCCCAAGGACCATCCACATCGTAGTCACACACTAGTTATCGAAGGTCCTTCCGTTCTTCCGCTGGAAGCAAGATAATATAGCAACAACTTTCGTAATAGAGTGCGTCTCATACTCATTGGCACATGTCTCCATCTTCAGAAATGTCAGTTTCTTAGAAACTCTGCTCTTTTGGTTGTAACCGGGGAATAGGATGCCGGCACATAATGTAGGATTCGAGTCAAAGCAGACACCAAAGCTAGGATGCAGCGGATATTTGGGCTCATCGGATTAGCGTAAATGTGCATCGGGTCCTTTGGGCCTCTACCTTCTTGATTAGTCTTGGCCTTGTGAAGAACACACCTATTTTATTATTATCTAACTAGTTGAAATCAGCGACGTGCACCGTTTCAATTGACTTCGACCTGCACATCAGATTGCATTGTAGCACCAGGTCTAAATGAGCAAAGACACTATCGGGCAAAACCATCGTTCTTTGGCACAGCACTTTATGAAGCGAAAATGACAGCTGATACTTTACAGATTCGCGCCCTGTTCCATTCTGGTCGTTGCTCCCCGCAAAACGTTTTAATCCACGAAAAATGTATTTATGGCTACTTTGCATTCAGGCGGAAGCGGGTTCTACTTCTGTCGATATATGTCCCAAACAGCGCTGCGGTAACCTCCCAACGTGAAGTCTTAATGAGACTGTGAGTTCATTTTGTAAAACAAATCTCGAAGTGAGATGGTCTGAACACTGATACATTGATTCCACCACTGTCGTCGAAGTAGGTCTCGGGAGACGGCAGATTCTTATTTATCGACTTTGCTATCCCGTTAATGTAACTCTAATACGCATTTTTCGTAGCCGGCGCGGTGCACGCTTTACGAACGTCAGCACTGCTGAGGGACCCTGGTAACGGTTTCAATTCTCGCTGCGCTTGGCCACGAGGGTGCCGTGGTTGAGCGGGAGGGTTCGCGCCGTGATTAACGCTCGACATGTTTTTCGCGTTGCCTTCAGCTACAGCTTTTGTCCAATGAGAGAAATCGCTTAAGCGTAAGATCGCCGCGCTATTCGTACGTACCGCAACTTATTGAATCTCAATCAATACTCAAAACAATATGTTCTAGGTGGTCCTCAAATGTTTTAACAAGAAGAAATTAGACATTCGTCTTACGCTTGCTTACCAGAGGGCAATGGGTCTTATAAAGTAGGTGAATCCTAAATGAATAGACAGCACTCTCATAAAGTCGGTCCTAGCGTATGATGCATAGTTTTGCACAATTTAACTTCAAACGCGACCTAGCAAAATTTCAAACATAAGGTGGTAATATCTCACATTACAACAGCTATTTGTAATAGATCTGCATCGCGTAACAAACCCAAGACCGATGTGTCACTGATGGGATAAGTACGATCTTATGACAAACAGTTGGCTACATTTGTGGCCTAGAATTCAGTTTCAAAGTTTTTTCATCTTATCCCCCTCCAGGAAACATCGTTATGCTTCAATATCGCATTGGCACCGCCTATATATCATGTGGATTGACGATTGTGGTCCTGCCCGCCGCCCCAAGCAAGCACCTCTTCACTTTCCGCACTTTCCGATTTGTCGTCAACTGTCAAGTGGGTGGCGGGCCAAAGTGAACGTCACATTCTAACCCCTGTAGAACACTGTGGAGGTTAAGAGAGCGCGTGGTGTGGCATTACTGGGCACCTAGCTTATGCGACTTCCGCGGTTAGTATGGCTATAACGTGGCTGCCTAAGCCTTTCTAGCTGCACGCAATCCGATTACATCCATGATGGAGTCAAATTGGTTAGTCAAAACTTAAATTTAGTAAACATAAAGAAAAGAAAAAGCTACCAGAGTCGCACTGTGTTCTTCTATTCCTTTAATAGTTAAAGGCTAACATGATAAAGCCGAAGTAGCCGCCCTACACAGAGAAAGAGTACGAATCATCATAGCACGAATCATCAGAGACGTACTGCGTTTCACGCTGGGACGCAGGAAGGCGGGTGCTGTAAGGCGCTGTGCGCGAGCAAATCTGCTGGCGCATGTGATAGCGACGCTGGTCCCTAGCCCGTTGTATAACGGGGTCACACGCACCTCGGGTGAGAGGAAGCGTTAACGCGCTAACCGCAGCAGACGCCACGCGTCTCTGCTGTGAAGTAGTAAGGTCCTACCTTTACTGTCGCCTAAGGTACCGAGTACCAAAGCAACTTGCGGGGTTAGAGTTAAATTGTATTTATTTAATAACACTCTTTGGCTATTTCTTCCTTACTATGCTCTGCGCCACTCATCCGAATGGGTGGCCCTCAACTACCTTACTGCTTTAGGTTAACTACGCGTACTTGAAGCCGGACTTAGCTGTTGGTTCGTACTTAACAGCCGATGTGTTCACCACACAGACCCTGGCTAATCAGATGACCCGATCCGGTTTGTCCGGGTCAAACCCTGTTGTCCTGGTCCCGCGCCATCATCGCTAGCCACTGCGTGGCCTCGTTAAACCCTTACGCACCCAAACGGGAAACAATACCTTATCGGGTGAAAGATGAATCCAGCAGCGTGGTCAACGACCTCGAGGCACTGCCTCATACCGCGACTGGCACCGACAAGCTCAAGCCTGCCCCTCGGGCCTTTCCGCGATGACAACTCCGCCGCCTGCCGAAACGTCCGACGGCAAGGCCGTAAGGGAGACCCCGCCAACGAAGCCTTCTGCAATTGGAGAGGCTGCGATCGCCCTCACCCGAGCGGAACTGCGAGGGCCGCTGCGCGGCGACGCAAAAAAAACGCCACGAGATCCGCCTCCCAGGCCCTTACGACGATCATGATAGCGACAGCTCCAGGTCACATCACAGCATCCAAGGCATTCCGACGGTCACGGCAGACGATTTCCCTGAGGATTCGGAGGGCGACGCGCCTAACGAGGCCCGCCAAACCGAGAAGGTCGAGGACCCGGATGCCGAAGCCGTTTCAGGAGAAGCCTGTGGGGCCACGAAGTCTGCATCCCGCGCGCCAGAGGCAGCATCGTCGCATCCTGCTGCCGACGATGAGGACCTCGAAGACGCCTCAGGCGAGATTGACTACGAGTCGTCGGACGCTAAGGAGGGGCAATGCCCGAACGACGTAACGCCCACGCCCACGCCCACTTCGCCACAGCTGACTTCGGCTCAACGAGCCATCCACCCCGGAAGCCCAAGCACGCCGTGCTGCCGTGGAGGCCGTGGCGGCGTTCAACGGCACGAGCCACCGACAACTCCTGCGCGCACTCCATCGGAGCACCGAGTCATCTCCAACATCTGTCCTCGCGACGGCGTCCCCGCCAGGGATCTTCAACCTACCAACCTTCAGCATCTCGTCGGACGGATACACGCGGCAGTGGAGGAGTCCGGTCAGCAGCGAGCGCAAAGTGCGACCGAGAATGTGTCCCTCGGACTCGCGAACAACTCTTGGCGCTGCGGTGTTGGCCTCCCTCGGAGTATGGCGCTTATCTCGATGAGAGTCGACGCCCGGGCCGTCACGTGGAGCACTACGAAGAATGTCCTCTTGTCCTCCAAAGGATACCCCGCTAAATCGCCAGAGTAGCGAACTCCAGTTCGAGGACTGGCTTCAGCACTTGGGTATCCCGTGCGGGGGTTCCTTCGATCGCCGCATCGTCTGGATTGGCTCGCCCAGCGACGTCTGCGCTTCCGCATGGCGACGATGATGGTGAACCATACCTAGAGCGACCGAGTTTTTGAGCGGGACCTGCCAACGCCGAACGTTATCCTCGAGGAGGTGGTGACCAAGGTGCAGAGGTTGCGGCAGTCTCAGCAAGCTGAGCCAAAAAGTGTTCTCGGCTCTGTCAGCGCCGACTGGCTCCGTGGGAGCTCTGGAAAGCGGCCACGATGTCGGCGCAGTCCTCCACCAGGATATGATCCGGCCCCCACGTACTGAGAGCACTCGGATAGCCGCGCCACTTCAGATACTGGTAGGCGCTACTGCGCTTACGACGGCAGAGCAGCTTCTCCAGGAGATAGTGTGGCTCGCCCTCGCCGTCCAACAGAGGCGGGGGTGGTCTCAAGGATGCGTTCGACTCGGTCGAGGAGCGTGTCACGCGGCGCTGCTCCTCCTGGTGGCGCGCCTTTGTCATCGCCTCGTCAGCTGCAGAGCTTCTGTGAGGCCGTGGAGAGTTGTCAGTCCCTCCTCGGGGTCCAGCGAGCCGACTTGATTGGTCTGCTTGGTCGTCATGACGTTCTGGAGACCCAGACGGAGGGTAATCGGCGCCTTGCGCATGGGATATCGGATGACAACCGTGGTCTGCGAGAGCGCCTCGTCCGGATGGACGATGAACAGCGTCGGCTCGTTGAGCGCATTGAGGAGTGGAGCGGTTCGGCCATCGCGTCTCACGTGCCCTAGACAACCACCGGGGTGGGTCTGGTCGTTGTATGACCGCAGGCGGCGCTGGAGGACCACCTACGACCGCTCCGACGACACCTGCGCCGACGGAACTTCCTGTTGCTGCCTCTCAGGCACCGCTGATAACCCTTCCGCAGGAGAAGGTGATGGAGCGGGTGTTGCATCTCGCTCTGCGCCAGTTCGCGGCGGATCGGAGGCTGCTCCTCGGGATCCAGATCCTCTGACGAGCGGTACGACTTAAGCATACCGACGTAAAACGTCGGATGTGTCGCCATTGCCGACGGCAAGTCCAGCGTGTACGCATTCCCGTGGACGCCTATCACCGTGAACGGCCCGACGAAGCGTGGACGGAGCTTCGAGCTTCCCACCGCAGAGACTGCATGTGCAGGAAGGTTCTTAGCGATTAATAAAACCAAGTCGCCTAATTGAAACACCTGTGTTTTCTTACGCCCGTGGCCATCCGCTTGTTCCTTTTGTTTGTCCTGTGCTTCCGCCATTACGTCCCTTACGCGTTGGCGTATCGCTGCGCCATCCTCAATAAAGGATAGCAGGCTCCGTTTCACAGACGGAAGTAAGCCCATGACGCTCTGCTTCGCCACGGCTAGCCGCACCATCTTGCTCAGCCGGCAAACGAAGACCAAGATGCAAGTGTGAACTTATACTCCTGATCTAATCCTGAAGAAGCCGGTGTCAGCTCCATCTTCTGGCTGCTGGTCTTCCCCATCGTTTGAATCTGCTGCTCCGTGAAGATTTCGAAGTGAACCAAAGGCCTTCTTGGCAGTACGCCAGTTCAAGTTGTGGTGGGCAAATCTGCTTTTGTTTGTATGGCCCGGACGCACCGTAGTATCCTGAAAGGTCGCGATTGTGGGGTTCGCAAGATCCTTTGGGTTGAGTGAGCTGATGGGCTTCTGTGGGTTGATTGAGCTGATGGGGCTCACCGGCTGGCAAGACAAGAGAATCACGAGGAAAATGGTAATGCATTGTAGTTGATGAAGTAGATTTGATTATCTAGCGTGGACCGCCGTCAGTAGCATTTCTTCTTAGCGCCATCCGCGAGCGGTGGCGTAGTTGGAGACCGGCTTTCGGACGTACGCCGGCAGCATCATGCGGCGTGACGGCCAACATAGAGGTCGTCGTCGAGCTGCATCCGCCACGGAGATATCCAGCGGTGCGTCCAGAGCGACGACCACCAGGTGGTCGAGCAGCGTCGAGATCGACGGACATCATCTCAGGGAACGGTGGCGAAGCACGAGGTTGGCTTCCGGGCGGATGCCGACAGCATCACGGGGCGCGACGGCCAGCATCAAGACCGTCGTCGAGCAGCATCCTCGCCAGCATACCGGCAGCATCGGGCAGCGTCGGGACGGCCAGCAGGAGGACGGTCAGCAGCAGGGTGGCCAGCAGCATTGCGCCGGCCAGCAGCATGACGGCCAGCTTCGGGACGGCCAGCAGCATGACGGCCAGCAGCACTAGGCTGGCCAGCAGCAACGTGTGAAGGAGCAACGTGGCCAGCAGTAAAATGGTCAGCAGCACCTTGTCCAACAAGGGGAAAGTCTTGGAGCTTGGAGCATTATTGCGTTCATCCACCAGCTGTACAGCGTCCGAGGCTTGGGGAGGAGCCTAGGTCGGCTGATTTCTCGGTGCACGACCGAGGAGGACCTGATCTGCAACGCCATGGTGCTGGATCCTGACGAGCGGTATCCTACGCCGCCTGTCTCAGCGATCAATTTGGAAGTAACGAGCATGACGGGCAGCAGCGGGTGTTACCGGCGGCATCGCGTACGACACGAAGCATCTTTTCAGCGTTGTGGGCAGCAATAAACATGGAATGCAGCAGCGCGTCCAATGATTGGCGAGTACGTCGTATGCTAGATTCTCGATCACGAGAGGCAGCAGAGAGTACGAAGCACGTCGGAACCTCTTTTGAATTTGTCTGGACCTGGCGACCTCGGCAATCAAGCGCGGGCACGTGCAACAATCGCGGCGTGGTACAGCGTTGTTGCGGTGACGGGTACGGCGGGTAGCACGCTCGCCGCTGAAATTTTCGAGCACTCATCAACCAGCAGCGAGCACGACGGGCATTGGTGGGTAGATTCTTTTGCAGCACTTGTAACAGTGCGCATCACCGCCTGCGAGCACAACGGAATGAGGGCTGGGCAAGATACGGTCATCCTTGATGAGGGTTTGACGGGGACTTGGCAAAACGGAAAATGAGCTTTCAATCCGAGCTCCATTTTTGCCGCGAAACTCGCGAGCTCCATTTTTGCCGCGAGACTCGCGAGACAAAAGATACCTTGTTCGATTCGTCAAAATAAATCGCGTCCAATGATTGGATGTGTTTCAGGGCAACACGAACGATGATTGGCGGAATCCTGAAGCGAGCCCGGCGACGAAAAGTCTGTCTGGTTGAACTTGTCCCCAAGTTGAAGATGTCAGAGAAAGATACCTTGTTTTGATTCGTCAGAACAAACCGCGTCCAATAAGCTTGCAGAACTCCGAAGTGTTTGGAAAGGGTGGGAAAAGCTTGGGTATGCAGCGGAAAAACGAAAATCCACGACAACATATTCACAATTGTTGTCGTCAAATTCCGTTTTCATGCTGTACTTGTGTCGAGCCCTAACGTAACCACGCAAAACATTGCACTGCCTGTGCCTGTGAGGTCGGTGCTTGTCGGCGGCGGTGCTCGTGGTCGTGGATGGATGCACTACTCGTGACTGTGTCGGTGGTGCTGTTGTGAACACCACCGTTAAGTCCAAGCCCACCAGCGTCGTGAAGATGTGCGGGCCCAGGTCTCGAGCGGGCTCACGGCGTCGCCCGAGTTCATCCATGGTCATGAAGGAGAAGACCAACAGAGCGCAGCTACGATGGAGAGCGTGGACTACTGGTCTATGTAGCAGACACTGGGTGGTTAATGAAAGTGAAGGGCGACTCGCAGCGCTCGTGCATGCGCCATGGACATGGGTGTGGTCCGCAATATCAACTTAAACGAGCAGAAGGAGCAGGTCAAGTAGCTACTGCGCGCCACCATCTAGAACGAGGTCGAGTAATTCTACGGCCCGCTCGGCGTGCACGACTTCTACTTCTTCGGCCTGTCGCCTGTGGTCATCGCGCACCGAGACGTGTCGCTCGAGAGCCTGCTGGTCGCCAAGCTAATGTCCAAGGCCAAGAACCACCCCATTGGCATCAAGCTCGAGCAGGAGGGCAAGTGCGGCGCCTACTTCGCCTTGCTCAGCAACGTCGTCGGCAGCGCCACGACCGATCCCAGCCGCCATGCCGCGCGCTACGACGCCGGCATCACCGAGACCATGGTGCTCGAGCGCCGTTTCGAGCGCCACTACCTCAGCGGCTTGAGCGGCGTCATCGGCGACGGCGTCAAGGTCGGCTTCTAGTACCTCGAGAAAACCGAGGGCGCCAAGAAGCGCACGTACCGCATGCAGTGCTACCGCAGCAGCGGTGTGCTGGACCCCGTCACCGTGCCCTACCACGTGCGGATGTACTTCCTGCAGGAGCCCGACTACGTCGACCCCACCGTGAGTGAGAACGAGACCGACATAAACAAGGTGGCCGACAAGGTCGTCCTCAAGCGCGCCGGAGACCGCCATAAGCAGGTATACCAGGAGGGCATCATCAAGACTATGTCCCAGATGACGCCCGCCTTCCACACCGAGGTCTGGACCGAGTCGGACGGCTACAAGATGGCGCGCGTGGCCATCGCCTACCGCAGCGGCCCCACGAACTCGTACTTCTCCAGTATCGCTGATGTGTACCGCCAGCACGGGCTCTTCTCGTAGCGCAAGTACGTCAATTTTTCACCAACAGCATCGTCATCTATGGCTTCTACCTGCAGATGCTCGACAACCCGACGCAGGGCACGGGCAGCTTCGAGGACCTCCTCGCCGCCGTCGTGAACGATGCGTCCATGCACTTCGCGCTGCCCCGCACGTCGCTGACGCCCATGCTCACCGACGGCCTGTTGACCTCGCAGCAGATTGCGTACGCCTACGCCGCCTGGAAGTTCACCTTCCACTTCATGCACCGCCTGCCGGAGTCCTTCGCCGTCGTGAGCGAGTTGGTGCATGACCGGGACCCGTCCACGTTCGCGCGTCTCGAGCAGCTCCGCTTCACCACGAAGCTCGGCCGACATCTTCAAGATCCTGTACGATGAGTCCAAGCGCTGAACGCACCCGGCCACAAGGCCGACTACGACACCAGCAAGACCATGTCGACGCTGCGCAAGTCAATCGTGGCGGAGCAGGCGCTGCAGATCTTCTCTCTGCTCCACGTCTTCAACACGCACATCAAGAAGACCAACGTCTTCGCCAACGACAAGGCCGTGCTGGCCTTCCGTCTGAATGGCAGCTTCCTGAACAAGTCGGAGTTCCCGGACGAGCCGCACGCCATCATCTACGTCATCAGTTCGGAGTTCCGCGGCTTCCACGTGCGCTTCCTGGACGTGGCTCGCGGTGGCATCCGCATGATTCGCCAGTCGCACGCGCTGGTGTACCTGAACAATGTCTCGTCTCTTTTCGACGGGTGCTACGGGCTCGCGTCGATGCAGCATTGCAAAACCAAGGACATCCCCGAGGGCGGCTCCTAGGGCGTCGTGCTGCTGAACCCGGCCCATAAGGACAAGGCTGACGTGGCGTTCCGCAAGAACATCGATGCTGTGCTGGACATCATGTTGATGAAGGAGGGTGAGGAGGACATCCTCCTGGGCCCCGACGAGGGCACGGCGCACCTGGTGGACTGGGCCAGCTCGCACGCCAAGGCTCGCGGCTACTCGTACCGGAAGGCCATCACGACGGGCAAGTCGGACTCGCGTGGCGTCATCCCGCACGACGTGTACGGCATGACCACGTACAGTGTGCGCGAGTACGTGCTGTGCATCCAGCGCAAGTTGAGCTGCATGCTCCGATGACCAAAGTGCGGACCGGTGGTTCGGACGGCGACCTCGGCAGCAACGAGATCAAAATTAGCCCGCATGAGCAGACTATCGCCATCGTGGACGGCTTAGGTGTGCTGTACGACCCGAAGGGCATCGACCGCGAGAGCCTCGTGGCGCTTGCGAAGGCCCGCAGCACGATCTCGGGCTTGGACACAAGCAAGCTGTCCACCGAAGGCTACGCCGTGCAGGTGTCACCCAACGACGTCAAGCTGCCGAGCGGCGAGGTGGTGGAGAACGGCACGGAGATCCGCAATTTCTACCACCTGCGGCCGAGTCTGACGGCCGACTTCTTTGTGCCGTGCGGTGGTCGCCCTGCGGCCGTCAACCTCAGCAACGTCGAGCAGTTCATGTCCCGTGAGGATGGCCGCACGCTGCGCTTCAAGTACGTCATGGAAGGCGCAAACCGGTTCTTCACGCAGGACGCGCGCCAGGGTCTCGAGGATGCGGGCGGGATCTTGTTCAAGAAAGCGTACAACAAGGGCGGCGTGACGTCGTCGTCGCTCGAGGTGCTGGAGGCGCTATCCATGTTGGACGAGGACTCCACCGAGCACATGCAGGTGGACGAGGCCGCGGGCAAACACCTATGACGCAGATGACGAAGGTGCCGCCAAACGTGCCCAGCTTCTGTGACAGCTTGTCGCTCAGCACCTTCCACCACGATAGGCTGCCATTCATGCAGTGCGCGAGCATTAAGGCAGTGTTGAGGTTTGTGCCGCTGATGCCCTCCGAACCGTACACGGCACGATGTATACGCCAATGCCACAGCGCATGGTGATGGCGAGGCATGTTCCGTAGGCGTCCTACGAGCTGATCACACGATTGTTGACGCCCATGCTGAACACGATCACGACGGACTTGCCGATAAATTCACCCTCCATAGGCCCGCGCGCTTGGTCAGCGCGGCCAAGCTGTCGTTGGCTTGGGCGGTGGCCAACGAGGTCTGGGCGTTGTGTGCATTACCACGAAGCCGCTCTCAAGGTCGGCCGTGGTTGGTGTGGTTGCGTTCTTGGGTGAACGCCATTGCATTGAGTGGAGGTGTCTTTGATAGTGTCAGTTGGTGGCTTGTACTTGAGTTGTTGTTGGTTGTTAGGCGACTAGGACGAACACTAATACAAGGCGTGATCCGTTAGTGTTTGTTCTATTTGCTAGGTGCTTGTCCAGTGGTTGGTGAGATTCAGAATGGGTATCGCAGTCCTGGGAACCGCTACATATTTCTTCGCCAACGGCCTCGAAGCCGATACAAGTCGCTGAGGTGCGTTCGACATCCCGTATGTGGTTGTGGAGAGGTATATTACAATTCAGAGAGCTACGAGCAGTGCCAGCATGAGCGTCATTGATGCTGCTGATGGTCGATGTCGGCGACGTGCTGGTGACCCTGGAGGTGAATTGACGTCGCGGCAGCTTCTTCGCACCGCCGCCGACAAGCACCGACCTCACACGCACAGGCAGTGCAATGTTTTGCGTGGTTACGTTAGGGCTCGACACAAGTACAGCATGAAAACGGAATTTGACGACAACAATTGTGAATATGTTGTCGTGAATTTTCGTTTTTCCGCTGCATACCCAAGCTTTTCGCACCCTTTCCAAACACTTCGGAGTTCTGCAAGCTCATTGGACGCGGTTTGTTTTGACGAATCAAAACAAGGTATCTTTCTCTGACATCTTCAACTTGGGGACAAGTTCAACCAGACAGACTTTTCGTCGCCGGGCTCGCTTCAGGATTCCGCCAATCATCGTTCGTGTTGCCCTGAAACACAGCCAATCATTGGACGCGATTTATTTTGACGAATCGAACAAGGTATCTTTTGTCTCGCGAGTCTCGCGGCAAAATGGAGCTCGCGAGTTTCGCGGCAAAAATGGAGCTCGGATTGAAAGCTCATTTTCCGTTTTGCCAAGTCCCCGTCAAACCCTCATCAAGGATGACCGTATCTTGCCCAGCCCTCATTCCGTCGTGCTCGCAGGCGGTGATGCGCACTGTTACAAGTGCTGCAAAAGAAGCTACCCACCAATGCCCGTCGTGCTCGCTGCTGGTTGATGAGTGCTCGAAAATTTCCGCGGCGAGCGTGCTACCCGCCGTACCCGTCACCGCAACAACGCTGTACCACGCCGCGATTGTTGCACGTGCCCGCGCTTGATTGCCGAGGTCGCCAGGTCCAGACAAATTCAAAAGAGGTTCCGACGTGCTTCGTACTCTCTGCTGCCTCTCGTGATCGAGAATCTAGCATACGACGTACTCGCCAATCATTGGACGCGCTGCTGCATTCCATGTTTATTGCTGCCCACAACGCTGAAAAGATGCTTCGTGTCGTACGCGATGCCGCCAGTAACACCCGCTGCTGCCCGTCATGCTCGTTACTTCCAAATTGATCGCTGAGACCGCTCGGCGTAGGATACCGCTCGTCAGGATCCAGCACCATGGCGTTGCAGATCAGGTCCTCCTCGGTCGTGCACCGAGAAATCAGCCGACCTAGGCTCCTCCCCAAGTCTCGGACGCTGTACAGCTGGTGGATGAACGCAATAATGCTCCAAGCTCCAAGACTTTCCCCTTGTTGGACAAGGTGCTGCTGACCATTTTACTGCTGGCCACGTTGCTCCTTCACACGTTGCTGCTGGCCAGCCTAGTGCTGCTGGCCGTCATGCTGCTGGCCGTCCCGAAGCTGGCCGTCATGCTGCTGGCCGGCGCAATGCTGCTGGCCACCCTGCTGCTGACCGTCCTCCTGCTGGCCGTCCCGACGCTGCCCGATGCTGCCGGTATGCTGGCGAGGATGCTGCTCGACGACGGTCTTGATGCTGGCCGTCGCGCCCCGTGATGCTGTCGGCATCCGCCCGGAAGCCAACCTCGTGCTTCGCCACCGTTCCCTGAGATGCTGTCCGTCGATCTCGACGCTGCTCGACCACCTGGTGGTCGTCGCTCTGGACGCACCGCTGGATATCTCCGACGAGGATGCTGCTCGACGACGACCTCTATGTTGGCCGTCACGCCGCATGATGCTGCCGGCGTACGTCCGAAAGCCGGTCTCCAGCTACGCCACCGCTCGCGGATGGCGCTAACAAGAAATGCTACTGACGGCGGTCCACGCTAGATAATCAAATCTACTTCATCAACTACAATGCATTACCATTTTCCTCGTGATTCTCTTGTCTTGCCAGCCGGTGAGCCCCATCAGCTCAATCAACCCACAGAAGCCCATCAGCTCACTCAACCCACAGGATCTTGCGAACCCCACAATCGCGACCTTTCAGGATACTGCGGTGCGTCCGGGCCATACAAACAAGAGCAAATTTGCCCACCACAACTTGAACTGGCGTTCCTGCCGAGAAGGCCTTTGGTTCACTTCGAAATCTTCGCAGCTCACTAAAACACAAACACATGCCAGGAAAACGAAAGCAACACGCGCAATGCACTAGCGAGCGTACTTCGAAGCGACGACATTCACTACGGGCGAATCAACCTGCTGGTCCAATGAATCTCGGTACGATATTTGTTATCGAAGAAAGACTTCTGTCATGATGCTAATTCGTTTGATACGTTGCACTCAAGATGAAGAGTCGGCGTCCGATCGAGCAATGTTCGGAGCTGCGTGGCGAGTTCTTCGTGACGCTGGATGGACTTCCAAGCGCCCGAGTCGAAATAGCCTTAGTGACCTGTACCGCTACATTCCGCCCGACGGTAACGTGACCGGAACCGAGGGAAAGGACTTCTTTCTTGGAGAACGGTCACTGCTGGAACACTACAGGCGAACGGTTCGTGCACACAATCATGCCAGCGAGTTGGAGGTGTCCAACATGACGGGGATGTCGAAACCAACCCGGAAATGCTTGCTGGTTCGATTGCCGGCAGTACTGGCGGCGCGTTGAAGTTCGCGAGCGGCAAGGCATCGATCGGTGTCAGCGGATCTATCGCGCTGAGCACTGGCGATGGCGTAGCGGCGACAAGCTCCAGTGGTGCTATCACGGTAGCGTCTGGACCTGCATCTTCCGGATCGAGCAGATCGATCGCTTTGTCGACGGGCGCTGCTACCAGTGGGGGCAATGGTGGCGCGATCTCGCTGTCGGTTGGCAGCGGCACGGTTGGCGTCGGTAGCAGTGTAACTGTTGCTGCTGGGGTTACGAGCGCTGCTACCAGCACTGGACAACGTATAGTTGGAGACCGGGATCGCAAAATCACGGCACTCAATGAAATCTGCGGCGGTGCAAGTGATACAATATCCCAGCAGGTTCATGCCAATGGTGATGGAAGTGCAGAATGTGCTGGAGAGATTAATTTTATTGATAGTGTTGACGACGCCAATAATTATCGTGGTGGTGGTAGCACTGGACTTTCACGTGGTCACAGTAATCGACGGCGAAATGTTGCTCTTCTCTCAGATTCAGTGGAGTGTAGTGAAATGTTGTACGATGATAGTTGCCCTACAAAACTTCGCAAGCAGTTTCGCAAAGCGGGCTACCGGTGGCTATGCTGAACCATCTCGCGGGTTGTACAACGGCAGGAACCTCAACTACAGAAAGTGGCCAAACTATATGTGCTGTCTGCGAGGACGAGTGCAGTACTGAGCGCAAATGTACGTGGTGTAAGAAATTTATTCACCACTTCTGCTCGCATGATGTTTGTGCGTCGCTGAGACTTCCTGTCCCTAATGGTGGATTTCTCGAAGATTTTGGCGACAGTAGCTATTGTAGCGAATGGTGCTACACAAGGGCTACATGGTTGCACTTGGACGCAGGCAAAATTGATGAGCGAAGGCGTGCTTCCCTGGATCTGACAGCAAGGCCCCAGGGAAATGGTGGCGCAGCAATCGGACCATCACTGGTCTCTGCGTTGACTCAGCATAGCACGAGACCGACGGCAGCAGCAAAATCTAATAAAAAAGACCCACAAAAACGAAAGGAACAACTTCTTGCTCGACCCGAAGAGTAACACAAGCGTCAAAGCCGAAGCAGAAGCGGAAGGGGAAGGTCCCCTCCAAAAGCGTAGTAAAAAGCAGGCCGCGACTACAGCAATGAAGGAGGAGCTGATCCAAAGGACCCGTGGTGCTGCTGAAAAGTTTGTTGGTGCTAGTGTAGCGTTTGCCCCAGCTAACGAAGCGTGGATGCCGCTTAGTTTATTCCCGGATGTTGGATCGACGTACCTTACTGGTGTTGTGACCCGGTACAGGATAGAGACAAAATCAAACGCCGCTGATATCGGCCTGCCTGTCGCCATGTTTGAAGTGCAATGGACCTGTACAAGCTTTCAAAGCAAGAACCATGTCCATAGTGTTTCTGAAGACGTCGTAATTCGTGGTGTTCGGCAGTTTGCAAAAGCACACCAAGGCGAGTTACAATTTGGAGAGTCCTGGACGGCGCTGTGCAGCGTGATTCCAAAGCTTTCAAATATTCCTACTCTCACCGACGAATTTGAGGAGATGGACCAGGAAAACTATCGAGAGTGGTCTGCCTGTCGCGGTCGAAAGGAGTTTCAAATTGCTTTGTGTCCCGCTGAGGTTGAACAAATTGAATCGATGACATTTTCACCTACAGCATCAATAGGGCAAGCTCCAGGTTTATTTGCACACCCTGATGGATCGTATACTACGAAGCTACGTCAGGAAACCAAACACTTATTTGGACACTCAGCATCTTCGGCTTTTTTCGCTTTTCTTCCTTTGTCCTTTTGGAGCCAAGTGGTAGTTTGCACGAACACGTACGCAGATGCAGGTGGAAGTCCTTCGGCGAGGCCAGTAACGTTAGATGAACTGATGAAGCTACTGGGTATTCTGTGGTACATGACGTTGGTTGACAAAGGTAAAATGAGAAACTATTGGGTTGATGGTGAAGAGGCGAGTATATTTCCTGGGGCGCATGCTACTGGCTTGGAATCGATTATGACATGGCGTAGATATATCTACATCCGCAAGAATTTGAGCTTTCGTTCGGCCGTAACTCCCATTGACTTACAGAGAGACCCTGCTGCTAGAATTCGACCTCTGATTAGCATCCTAAAATCGCGATGCCTGCGCCATGTAAGCGTTGGTCGCAATGTGACAGTTGATGAGGCTAGTATAGCGTGTCGATCACGCTATGCTCGGCATATCATAGTTTACAACCCGCAAAAGCCTACCGGAAAGTATCATTTCAAGTTATACGCTTGCTGCTGCTCTACATCGTGGTACGTTGTAAGCTTCAAGTTACACTGCTCCAGCGAACTTGATGACCGGATGGATGGTGTGATTCCACACCAAGAAATAATCCATCACGCTGATCTCACTGCGATGTCGTCCGATATCCGCTCCCATGTCATGGAAGTCACTGCATCCTTGAAAGGCTCTTGTCGGATCGTAAACACAGACAACTTTTATACCTCGTGCTTGCTTTTGGAGAGCCTCGGATCGATTGGTCTCTATGGACGTGGCACTGTGCGTTCCTCTTGCAAGCATTCCCTCATTTTACGATGATACGAAAGAAAGATGAAAAATCTCGTGGTTACATGAAGCAAGGCGTTTGTACAGCCAAGCACATTGTAGCGGCAAGTTGGGTTGATGGCTCAATAGTAAATGTCGTATCAAATGCCGATGCGTCTAGTGTATCTACGGTATACCGTCGAATCAAGGATAAAGAAGTCGCTTTCACCGCCCCAACTTGTATTGGTGAATATAATTCTGCTATGCAAGGCGCCGACCGTCACGATCAACTGCGTGGTCGGTTTTCATTAGCCGATGGTCACTCGTTTCAGAAATGGCATAAGAAACATGCCATGGCCATGATCGACATCGCCAAATGCAATGCCTACATTTGTGATGGCCTAGCACGTGATAGCAGTGACGATTCACGGGATCGCAATGACCCATCGAGGTCCAATCCCGGGATAGTCACCGAGCATTTGTGACAGCACTCGTACGAGAGCTTTTCAATGGGGAGTGGAAGAAATGCATCGATAATGACTGTGGTATGGTTTACACTACCAGCACAGCGGAGACATCAACGTCAATTCGAGCGTCGAATTTGACTGTGCCTGTGACTCCTGCGGTTCCGCCACCGATATGCGTGGCTAAAGAGTCCTGGATGGTGCTTCAGGGAAGAAGCCGGTCAATGCGCAAATGCACAGTGTGCACATTTGAATGCAGAAATGCTACTCAAAAGACAGACTATTGCGAAACGCATAGAGTTGCGCTGTGCAAGCGCTCGTATCCCGTCGACCCAACAAAACCGCATCTGTGTCAGCAACCAGCTTGGACATGCTGGCAGAAATATCACCTATTTTACTTGCCCAAACAAGTTTATACGATTGACGGCAACTTGAAACGGACGTCGGCGATTTACAAAGCACAGCATCCGGTTCTTGAAAGAGCACCGAGGTCAACAGAAGTCTAACGCAGATAGTGAAGCATAGTGTTAGCAAGTTTAGTGCATTTTGAACGTGAATGATTCCATCATCACACCTTTGCATACCTGGCTGCTCTTGCCTCCGGCCTCGCGGCCTAGGAACCGCAGCGCTGGCTGCACATCTTCGTCTGCGTCGGCCTCCTGGTCCTTGTCGGCGTTGGCAGCGTCACGGCCGTTGCGGGGCGCTTGCTCATTGTCGCCGCGTCGTCGTATGTGCCGGCCCGGAAGCTCGTTCACGCGCGCGCACTCTTTCCCGTGGAGTGAGATCTCATGGGCCAGCGTGCCAGCCGCGTATACGTGCAGGCAGCGCACGCAGTAGGCGGGGTTCGAAGGCGAGGGTGGGGGAGACGGGGACGCGCAGGTGCCGGACGCCACGTGCAGCGCGAAGGCCGCGCCCGCCGGGAAGCCCTCGAAGCACACGGGCACGACTGCGTCTGCCATGCCTACTGCGATTTTCTTCAAATGGTCCCCACGGTACTGCTCTTGCTGCTATTGTTGCAGCTGATCCTCCAATCAGAAACTAACCGTATAATGGTACCTGAGGTATCTTTTTATCGAAAAGACGCGTCACACCTCTATCTCTCCATAATTTCAGGCCGGTAACCTCTGCAACCTTATGCAATAGAAAGAGACTTGAAGTACCATTTTAGGGCGTTTAACTTGGAGTTTGTATGGTGTCCCTTTAAACAGTGAATGTATGGCGTTAACGAAAGGGTTAAGTTCCCGGAGGAATCCCGGGAAATATTGTCCCAATATCCCAAAATAAGAACCACCGTTGGGAAATTTGCGTAAAGGACATAACCTTTATTATATCATAAACCTTTTCTAAATCTTGCACGACGCCAGTCGATTGAATACGATGAGCGAAAACTCGAAGAGCAGCCAAGTATGCGGCTTTATTCAGCGTATAAAGGGTGGTCTTTAGGCGCCGACACTCCGCCCTTAGCGCGTTGGCACCCCAAGTCTTGTAGGTCGTCATCGCGCCTTTGACGCGCTCCAGATCCTCCATACGGACGCTCTTCCTTGGGTATTGGTGCTTGCTTCTCGAGTGTGGCGAGCTGTCTCCCACCCCTCGTCCCACCTCCCAACGACGCGAAATAGTCTCGGGAGTGGGAGGGACTCGGGAGTTCCAGCGAGTCCCAATCGATTGTATGCGCCAATAAGAATGCGTTATTTGGTCCCGGAAGGTGGGAGCGGGAACTCAAGAATTCAACAAAACCTATTTTTATGTACAAAGCTCCTTTAGCTGAGAGAGAATTTTGCCTCAGCGCCCACCAGCTCTGCAACACCAACCAATGATGCTTGCTCATGAAGTGACGCTGTTGACGCGTCACTCGCTTGCAGAAGTCGGATTATGCAGTTATTGTGCTTGTGCGGTGTAGTAATCGGATTATGCAGGTATAGTGATGATGCGATGTGGTGTGCCGCAGTCAGAATATTATGTAGTTATTGTGATGATGCGATCTAGGTGTTAGTGTTGCAGCGTCGCCAAGACTGTCGTGTGGTACACAATTTTATGGTGTGAGGAAAAGTTCGACGCACAGCACAACCACAAACTTAATTATTCCTGACGCTACGATCATGGCAAGAATACTGTATCAATGATTTTCTACGCTTCTTTCTGGTGGTATCATGTCACCAGAAAGGATGGCACCGCGTGAGTATGGGGATAAGGTAAGAGCACCACATTAGATAAGAGTGATTATCCGACGTATTCTTAAAGTTAGTTTGAATCCTCAAAAGCTGCATCAGGAGAAAAAACACGGCCTTGTTACGCAAGCTTGTTGCTTTCAGCACAACTCAACAACGCCAAACTGCGAAGTCTCAATATTATTTAATGTCATACATGTATCGGAGCAGACTCGGCAGCCGAGGCGTGTGATTCAGAATCAGCACTTTGCACTTTATTAAAAGACGCTATCAGGGAAAGGTGCTGTCCGTGTACCAATGAATCGAAGTGCGATCTGACGGAAGGGTCCGCAAATCTCAAGAGCAAGAAAAAAGGCGCCATGCATTACTACGAGTAATTTTCTATCTAGTACACGATTAACATGACTTGAGCCCCACATAACATACCACATGTATGTAGGCTCGGCTCAACTATAGTGTACGGCCGCAAACCCATTCCTTTTTCTGCTGCTTTTGCGCAGCGTGGCTTGGAGTCCAAGCTGGACGGCTTGCCAGCCTGGTGGCCAAACTCAGTCTTAGTTCACTTTCGAGTTCACCGCCTACTGCACACGCCGCAGTCCCCTCTAAGCCATCGTGACGCTTGAGATATCAAACCGGAAGGTATTATGAAGGTACTTGCGTGGCTGGAGGCTGCAACGGTAGTAGTGACTGCGACTCACATTGCATCGGTGAGCGGTGAGGCTGAAGTTGGAGACGGCTACAACTTCCTGCATGGAACTGTGCAGGGTGTCACCGAGAAGTTGGTTGGCACGATCGCTCCATCAACGAAAACACAGCAGGACTCTACGGGGAGCAATGGATACTTCGCACCGTTCGGCACCGATGCGCCGTCTGAGGAGCTCTTTGTACACAATGACAGTCTGTCGACAATTGTACCGATCATTAACGTCGCTGAAGAAGCTCTCAACCAGCCCATTCCGACGAACGATTGGTGGGGCAACTTGATCCACGTCACGGATGAGAAGAACCTCACGAACTACCAGGCCTATTCTAATCCGTATGCTGTAAAGCTGCCTCGCGAGGTACCCTTTGGTATTCAAACATGCTATTCGTACTCCTATCGCGAGATGGCACCGGAGATCAACGGCACCTACAAGTGGTATAACCATTCGTTCCACAACGACCTCACACTCTCGGCAGAGGAGTTCTTCGACTACGAACCGAAGTACGAAGTCTACGCGTGGGATGAAGGTGGCGCAAAACTCCGCGCGTGCGACGCATTCGGTGGCAAGTGCATGGACTCCGCGCTCGTGAGCGGCATGGCCTTCGTCTCCGCCACGTACGACGGTCTCACACCGAGAATCGACACGGAACACAACATCACCCTCGTGGACAACTCTGTGTCGGGCAAGTTTGTCATTCACCTCAACAACAGCCAGACGTGGGTACTCTACGCCAGCGACAACAGCGTGTCGTTCACGGTTGAGGACTCGGTCGTGTTTTCGGTGAACGCGTCGGGTTCATCTCTCGTCGCGAATGGAGCTTACTCGGGCACACTTCGCGTGGCTGTGCTTCCCGAAGGCGCGGACGACACTGTCTACGACAAGTACGCTTCATGCGTGATTCGTGGCGGCAGCGTGTCGATGGAGTCACGCACAAGCTACTCGCTGACTTGGGCTACCGAGGGCAGTGGGTGCGACTCCGCGGGGCTACTGCACTTCGCGTTGCCCCATCAGGTCGACTCGATGGGCGCTTCGGCCACGACGGCCGGCAGCAGCGGAGCTATCGTACTGCACTCGGCCACGCGCGGTCAGATGGTCGGTCAGATCGGCACGAAGTGGAGCTTCATGGAGCCCGAGGCCGACTTTGAGATCGACTTTTACCCAGCGAGGAAGCCGTCGCCTCTGGTCGTGTTGGAGACGGACATGCTGAGGACGCTGCACGAGGAAATCATCGGCAACTGGAGCATGAACGCCGATAGCTGGTACTTCAACGGCAAGTACTTCCAGAAGTACGCGTCGCTGTGTTTGATGGCGTCTGACAGTTCGGTTGTTGGTGTGGACTCGATTTTGTTGACGCACTGCTTGGAGAAGCTTGAGACGATGATTGAGCCGATTCTGAACAACACGTTGTCACCACCTCTTATGTATGACACGCTGTACAGCGGGATGATTTCGAGCTCTATTTTCAAAACGGGCAGCATTTATACCGATTTCGGTAACGGCATGTACAATGACCACCATTACCACTTCGGCTATTTCATAACGGCTTCAGCTATTTTGAAGCACCTCGACCCGAATTGGTCTCGCATGCCCGAGCTAGAGAAAATTATCTGGACGATGCTGCGCGACGTTGCCAATCCGAGTACCGAGGACGTGTACTTCCCACGTTTCCGTCACTTTTCGTGGTATCTTGGTCACTCCTATTCACACGGTGTTACATCGATCGACAATGGCAAGGACGAAGAGAGCACGTCAGAGGATATCAACTTTTTCTACGGCATGACACTGTGGGGCAGAGTGACGGGCAACAAGAACGTGGAGGATCTAGGAAGCTTGATGCTGCGTCTTGATGCTCACGCTATTCGCACGTATTTCCTCATGAAGTCAGACAACACCGTCCACCCACCTGAGATCGTTCGCAACCACGTCACCGGTATCTTCTTCGATGCCAAGGTTTTCTACAACACGTGGTTCCTCGACGAAAAGTATGCTATCCATGGGATCCAGATGATTCCGGTGTCACCAGTGAATGAACTAGCGCGCACATCAGAATTTGTGGAGCAGGAGTGGAACGACATCTTATCCAAGGAGCCGATTGTGGTCGAGGTCAACACGACCATTGCGTGGCTCTCTTTGCTACTGGTGAACGCGGCGACCGTCAACCAGACCGACGCATTGTACAAGTTGAAGAACGCGACGATGGATGATGGTCTGTCGAGGTCTTGGGCCTTGTACAACGCTGCCACTCGCTGCCGCGATGGAGTCAAGCTGGATCCAAGCATGACCCTGGACACGTCGATCCAGCTACAAAGTGCGTGAGTACATACTGCAGCAGAGAGCAATGGAACACTCTACACATGTGTGATCGGTTTACTAGTGTAGTAACTCAGTTGGGAAGCACATTGGTATTTTTTCAATACGAACTTCAGATTGTGCAAGCTTGACGCATACTTACAGTAGACGTTGCACGAGATCACAGTAAAAACGTTAACACCAAAAAGCGTTGAAACATTCTCCAAGGGTGCAAGCTTTTACTCAAGGTGACCAAGGACTTACAAAGTGCGTCCGTCACTTTGGCTCTAAGATACACGCACGACAGGGAGCCAGTGGTCCACTCGCCCCGGTGGGTTTTGAAACGATGTTCGTCGCTCAGTTTGCGAGCCCCCAGAAAATCCAATCCCAATGATTCGGTCGTTTGTTCTGTACGATTTGAGGTACCCGCAGGCTGCAGCAACTCGCTTCCTTGAACGAAATGCCCACACGATGAAGACTGTCACCTCGCAAATTGATGTTCGTTTGTTAGTGCACTTAGCCCCGGTCATCTATGGGTAGGCATGCACCTTAGAGTGTGCTGTTCGTTGTTGTTTCAAGGATTTATCTGCATACGCTCGCTTCAATAGTGTCCTAACATTACTTCACGTACGAGCCTACGTCGTATGCACACATGTCGTAAACAGCACCATAGAGAACAGAGACGCGCTCTTACAACTGCTGGGTTGAAAAGTGTGGCAATGGAGATGGCGGCTATCGGATAGGCCTATCCAACATCTGAAGGTTGGCACATTTGCGCATTTGGCGCCTACTACGCACTGCGTAGTCTTTCCTCCATCGATCAGCAGTAGCCTCTACCGGGACAACATGAAGGTATCAGGCTTGCTGCAATCTGCGCTGGTCGCCGTATTGGCCGCAACATGCAAAGCTGTCACACTAGACGACCCCAACGTGGGAGATGGCTACGACTTTCAGCAGGGAACTGTCAAAAGTGCTATCGAAAAGTTAACTGGGGCGACAATCACCGATGCCCCATCGACTCAACAAGGCTCCACAACAAGCGGATATTTTGCCCCGTTCGGCACTGACGCGCCATCCGAGATGCTGTTTCAGCGCAACAATAGCTTATCGAAACTTGCGCCGATCATCAACGTTGCTGAAGAAGCTCTCGACAAGCCCATTCCGACGAATGAGTGGTGGGGAAACCTGATTCACGTCACCCCTTCAAATACGTCAGAAAACTATCCTGCTTGGGCCAACCCATTCGCAATAAAGCTGCCAAAAGAAGTCCCGTTCGGCTTGCAAACGAGCTATCCGTACACATATCGCGAGATAGCACCAGAGGTCAACGGCACTGTAAAATGGTATTCGCATCCGTTCCACAACGACCTCACTCTATCGGCAGAGGAGTTCTTCGACTACGAACCGAAGTACGAAGTCTACGCGTGGGATGAAGGTGGCGCAAAACTCCGCGCGTGCGACGCATTCGGTGGCAAGTGCATGGACTCCGCGCTCGTGAGCGGCATGGCCTTCGTCTCCGCCACGTACGACGGTCTCACACCGAGAATCGACACGGAACACAACATCACCCTCGTGGACAACTCTGTGTCGGGCAAGTTTGTCATTCACCTCAACAACAGCCAGACGTGGGTACTCTACGCCAGCGACAACAGCGTGTCGTTCACGGTTGAGGACTCGGTCGTGTTTTCGGTGAACGCGTCGGGTTCATCTCTCGTCGCGAATGGAGCTTACTCGGGCACACTTCGCGTGGCTGTGCTTCCCGAAGGCGCGGACGACACTGTCTACGACAAGTACGCTTCATGCGTGATTCGTGGCGGCAGCGTGTCGATGGAGTCACGCACAAGCTACTCGCTGACTTGGGCTACCGAGGGCAGTGGGTGCGACTCCGCGGGGCTACTGCACTTCGCGTTGCCCCATCAGGTCGACTCGATGGGCGCTTCGGCCACGACGGCCGGCAGCAGCGGAGCTATCGTACTGCACTCGGCCACGCGCGGTCAGATGGTCGGTCAGATCGGCACGAAGTGGAGCTTCATGGAGCCCGAGGCCGACTTTGAGATCGACTTTTACCCAGCGAGGAAGCCGTCGCCTCTGGTCGTGTTGGAGACGGACATGCTGAGGACGCTGCACGAGGAAATCATCGGCAACTGGAGCATGAACGCCAATAGCTGGTATTACAACGGCAAGTACTTCCAGAAGTACGCGTCGCTGTGTTTGATGGCGTCTGACAGTTCGGTGGTAGGTGCGGACACAACTTTATTGACGTACTGTTTGGAGAAGCTGGAGGCGATGATCGAGCCGCTCCTGAACAATTCCTTGTCTCCAGCGCTTGTGTATGAGACCTTGTACAACGGAATCGTATCCAGGGCAATCTTCGACACCGGATTCGTGTACATGGACTTTGGCAACGGAATTTACAATGACCACCATTATCATTACGGGTATTTCGTGACGGCAGCCGCTATGATAAAACACTTAGACCCAACGTGGTCTCGTATACCAGAGCTGGAGACGATGATCTGGACGATGTTGCGCGATGTTGCCAATCCGAGTGCCGACGATGTGTACTTCCCACGTTTCCGTCACTTTTCATGGTACTTAGGTCATTCGTACTCGCGAGGTGTTACACTACTAGAGTTTGGCAAGGATGAAGAGAGTACGTCCGAGGACATCAACTTTTACTACGGTATGACACTATGGGGACGAGTTACGGGCAACAAGAACGTGGAGGACCTTGGAAGCCTCATGCTGCGTCTGAATGCTCGAGCTGTACGTACGTACTTCCTTCTGAAATCGGACAACACCATTCACCCGCCCGAAATCGTTCGCAATCGCGTGACGGGCATCTTCTTCGACAGCAAGGTCTACTACAACACGTGGTGGCTCGACGAGAAGTACGCGATCCATGGGATTCAGATGATTCCGGTGTCACCAGTGAATGAACTGGCACGAACACCCGAGTTCGTGGCGCAGGAGTGGCACGACGTGCTGTCCAAAGAGCCTATCGTGGTGGAAGAGCATTCCAACGTGTCGTGGCTGTCGGTGCTGCTCGTGAACGCGGCGACCGTGAACCAGACGGACGCACTGCACAAACTGAAGAATGCCACGCTGGACGACGGACTATCGAGATCGTGGGCGCTCTACAACGCCGCCACGCGCTGCAAGGACGGCCTTGACCTGGACCCCAGCACCTCCATCGATCTGTCGGCCCAGCTCTGATACACAATGCAATACAGCACAGCATGTGTCTTCTTTTTCAAACTAGGATACCTACTTTGCCTTACCACATTGAGTGAATCTCGTCCGTTATCGGAGACCGACACCGGAAGCGGCACCACCACCTATCGGATACCACCACATCTCACCATAGATCACTGCCACGCACGCCAATTCAGGGTGAGGCGGACGTATCGCGCAAACAGCAGTTTGCCACCACTTCGCGAGGATATCGCGTGCCCAGGACAACTTGCAACCCGAAAAAGGCAACTTGCTCCGCGGGAGTGACGTCGCCGCTCTCACAGAGCGCGACCCTGCGAAACGCAACACGGGCAGTTTTTCCTTGCGCGGGACGCCATTTGCGCATTCTCAGCGCCAGTCGAAGCGCAAAGACGCGGCTCGGTCTCCGCCCTCCACATCTGCTTTTTCGTGCTCGAGCAGCGGCTGGCCCTTTCAATTTGCTGGCAGCGCAGCCATCTCCGCCCAGCCGGCGCGACTTGATCCTTTTGCAGCGCGGACCGAATCGACAGGAGCCCGGTGCCCCATTCGATGCTTTGCGCCGTCCAGAGCTTTACACAGGAAGAAGCAGCGGAGTCGGAAGCGGACGCGGTCGGAATCGCCGTGTACAGCAGAGCAGGAGAGCAGGAAGACTGGGACAATGGCACCGATCCCCGAGTCATGGAAGCCAAGCTCGACTGAGCGACGCGTCAGTTGGCCCACCGCCAGAGCCACCAAGAGCTCAAAGGCGGCGCTGGACTACAAGAAGTGGGGCAACGTCAAGACGTGGACGTTCGCGCAGCTTCTGGCCAGCTCCTTCGCTAAGGTGAAGCTGGAGGACGTCGTGAAGAACGGAAGCAACGCTAAGGCCGACACGGACAAGGTCCGGAAGGACAAGAAGCCTGCCAGTGGTAACAATGACTGGGACTGCTCCTACAGTTGCCTGAAAACCGTGGTGCCGCCGCCGACAATTTCGGCGTCTTCATCGTCCAGCACACTGCTGTCCGATGTGGACATGCACCATAGACACTCGCTCGAGGAGCTACTGGAGCATGCACAGCACGAGGAAACAGTGGAGGAGGAGTCTGAGGACGAGGCGGAGGAGGATCCGGCGACTTGCAAGGACCCTACGCGCCACGTGTTCGACATCGTTCGCATTATCGGCTCCGGGTCTTACGGCACCGTGCTGCTGTGCCGCTTGCGCGCGTGCCCGAACCGCCTCTTCGCGGTGAAGGTGGTGTACAAGTCCAAGCTCGGCACGATCAACGGCCTGGGAGGAGACAGGAACGCGAGTCGTGAGGCTAAGCGCCTGCTGACGGAGAAGAAGGTGCTCTGCTCGGTCAACCACCCTTTATCACCAAGATGTTCTGCTCGTTTGAAACCCCGACGCGCTCAACTTCGTGCTCGAGTACTGCGCTGGAGGCGACATGTACTTTTGTTAGAGAAGTTCGCCAAGAACCGCCTCCCCGAAGATCACGTGTTGTTTTACGCAGCCTCAATCGCGCTAGCGCTGCGCTACCTGCACGAACGCGGCATCTTGTACCGCGACCTGAAGCCGGAGAACATTTTGCTGGATGAAGCAGGTTACGTACGTCTGGCCGATTTCGGTTTTGCTCGAGAGCAAATGCATGGATCGGAGCAAAGCTGCAAGAGCTTTTGCGGCTCTGCAGACTACATCGCCCCCGAGGTGGTGCGTGGTGATGGCTACGGCCTGGCGGCCGATCTGTGGAGCTTTGGCTGTGTGGTCTACGAGCTGCTTACAGGTTATCCGCCGTTCTACTCGCCACACGATCGTGCTCTGCTCTTCCGCAAGATTGAAGAGGATGAACCAAGCTTCCCAAACCACTTTTCGCCAGACCTCTGTGACTTACTGTCGGGGCTGCTGCAAAGGACGCAAACCAACGTCTTGGCAATGGCCCTGACGGCATGCAAGACATTTTCGACCACCCGTTCTTTGCCAATGTTAGCTGGGAACATCTTGAAGCAAAGCAAGTTGTGCCACCGCTTGTGCCGAAGCTAGTGAGCGAGGTGGATACGTCCAACTTCGAAGAGCAATTCACTTCGCAGCAAGTCGAGGGCAATCTTGTGTACGAAGAGCGGGAACCGCAGGGTGTCGTGACGGACGCGGAAGAAGACCACTTCTACTTCTCCGACTTTGACTGGTGCGCTGATGCTTCTCACTTCCAATAAGGACACTTGGTCAACTGGCTCAATTAGCAAGATCACCACCGACAACATAGTTGAATGAGGTGAGGAAAGCGCTGTACATGAGAGGAAAAGGCTGGGTATAAATTATATGTGTTGAGGCTTGGCTGTAAATCCTTGAGCTTCGTCCGTTAAGCCGCCGCAAATGTGTCGCGCGCACACTTGGACCAGCTTTTCACTGCTAAGAGTTCACACAGCCACGAAATAATCATCAACAGGCAGCTGTGTGCGTTTCTCCAGGCTCTGCTCGACCCACTCTTTCGTTACAGTTGGTGGTTCCTGCAAGCCTTCGTGGCGCAATCTTCGGATAATTGGCTGTATCGGCTCAAGCTGAGCCCGGTCTGGCACTGATCCAACAACGATGTGAGTGACGGAGGCATCGATCTCGCACGATATCATTCCCCGTAGAGCTTGATTTGCTGTTCGAGTAACTTAATATGTCCAAAAGGATCGCCTTCAAAATTGTTGCGACCAGGTGTGGGGTGGTGAAAATACACGACGCAGTGAGACAAGAAGGTTAACTCACAGTCCATTGCGTCGGCCTCTTCAGTACTCAAGGCTCTGAGTTGAACTTGCCAGGGCTCTTCGTCCTCAATAGTTCCTTGGGTCGCTGCCCCGCTAGAAATCTCGAGCAGAATACGCCGCAAATCCTCAGGGGTGACATGGTCCGTGAAATGGTCGCCATAGCAGTCACACTCCTTCGCTAATAGTGCTCGCTTAGCTTCAGTAGCGAAAATGAAATCACTCGCCTTCAACGGTAACAAACGTGATTCTTCCACACAGCTGAGCACCCATCTGATGTGCACGACATTGAACAGGCCTTGCTTCTTCAAATTTGCTACCTTGAACCCGGCATCTGCTGCCGCCACGACATAGCTTGTGCTTTCGGGAATCGGATTTTGCACAATTGTGCCACCGAAAGAATGTAGCAGCTTTTCAACATTTTGCTTGGACATCTGTTTGACGTGTTCATCCACAATTCCGCTTGGGATCGCTGACAAAACCTTCGTCGACGGCGCTCCGTACTTTCCAGGTAGCACACAAAACTCCTTCCCTTCAAACACGTCGCGTTCTTGCTCGAGGCCGTCAAGCGCTGCCTGGGAGTATTCTGCAAGCACACCGCCTGCTCGTCGGGCCCTAAGAATTTGGCGTTTGGGCGCGCGCTTTGCACTCTTTTGGCCAAGAGCTACCTCTGCAGCACGTTTGCTGGAAAGACTTCCGCGCGCAGCATTAAGATCCTGTAAGTTCATACACTGGTACCATTCCTTATCATTGCGAATTGCTTTACAACGCGGGAATCGAATAGTGAGTCCTGTTTGATACAGAGTCGTGAAGGTCAGCTCAAATCCGTACACCTCCAGTATTTTGGAATATCTCGGATCAATCCAAACGTCAGGCTTCAAGTCGTTCTTCTGCGGCTTCCACCCATTCAAGTGCGCCGGTATGTTGTCATCGTCCCAGGTTTTCCAATATGGATCTAACTCTTGGCGCATTTGCCCCAACTCTTCCAAGTTGTAGCCTGTCCCGACCTTGGCAAACGTGTATACCTTGGGACAAGGTGCACCCGGCTTCAAAGCCTCCGCAGCCGAGTGCTCATCTAATGAATGTGCCAACACACCCAACAAAAATGTTGAAACATTTCCGCTGCGGCGGCGTCCTGTGCCGTAGAATCCACCGATGATTAGTACATCTAGTTCTGTCGTCATTCCTGCGTAGTCGGGCTTCAATTTTAACCATTTTTTCGTTCGTCTGCTGCTTTCACCGCACATGTAATGTGCGTTCAGGTCTTTCATAATCACACCTTCGCCGCCATTCGATACCTGTCGATCCACCTCCGCCATGACGATGTCATGCCTCGCCTTCGGCGATTTCGCATTACCACAGTCTGCTCGATAATGATAATCCGGTGGTCCAGCGGCGTCAGAATTCGCAGCAACAGTTTGCGTCGCGCATGGAGCGGCAAACCCATCACAGCACTCACTTCTCCAGGCCCTTTAAACACTTCGTGAATTAAACTCTCGGCCTTCGGGCCACCACCAAGGTTGACCACGTCCCAAACAACATAACACAACCACCGGTTCGTTACTTCCCCATTGCGCACAGCGTTGGCCACACTTTTCAGCAGACCAAACTCACGAAGCCGATACTCGAGATTATCCCACACCATCATCTCCCCGTCCAAGATGCAGTCCACTCCCGGCACAAGTTGCGAGAGCACATGCGGCGTCATAGATGGCCCATACTGCTCCGTGTAGTTTATCCCGTTTCTCGAGATAAACTGCACCTGCTTGCCCTGCACGTGGCACGTAATCCGCTCTCCATCCAGCTTGGGTTCCATAACAAACGCATCCGCATTGATCTCAGAGATGCACTCCCCAAAGGCCACGCGCTTGGCAAGCATCGGCGAGAAGACCTGGAACGGCTCCAGCTGCGGCACATACCTCACGGCTGAATTGCGCAGGTCCGTGCAGACCTTATGCAAGTCGTTGGTGTGGTTGTACATCTCCGTGGCGTCCGGATGCAGGAAGTTGAGCACACGTTCATGCCGCAGCCCCACTTTTAAGTCCTTGAGCACGATCCGGATGACCCACTTCTGCTCACTTGCTGGGAACTCCGTGGCCAGTTTCATGACCACCTTCTTCCTCGCAGCGTTGCTGTCTGCCTTCACCAAGGCGTCTAATAATTTATTCACGTCCTGCAGCGTCCGCTCGTGCTTCTCGTCCCCGCCAGGCTCCGGTACAGCAGAACCTCGTACAGCACAGCGGCAAAGTCCCCCACAGACTTGCTGGCCACCACCGTGGGGTCGTTGAAGTGCTCCAGTTTCTGCGCGTCCTTGCTGGCCGACGCCATGCCCAATACGTCCACGTAGATCCGCGCCAGCTTCTTCTCCTTGAGGTTGTACGTGCGCTCGCGGTCCAGTTGGGGCAGCACCAGCCGCATGAGCGGGTACAGGTCGCCGCCGCGCAGCTGCTCGCGCAGCGCGTCGCTGAACAGCAGCCGCAGCTTGGCGTCGCTCTTGGGCGTACGCTCCACCGCCTCCAGCACGCGACAGAGCGCACCGAACGCGAGCCGCTGCGCGGTCTCGGCCATCTTCAAGATATAAATTAAATATTGGTAATTTGTAAAAGTATTTGAAAGCAATTGCTTTACAAATTATAAAATTATAAAATCATATCTTCGCCAGTGAAGAGTGTTGGTCAATGCGCTGATTAAAAATCGAAAAAGAAGGGGTTCAGGTGAACCCATGTGCTCTGCAACTGAACAGGTGTGGGCCTCACCTTCTGGCAGCCAGTGGCAGGACTGAATCGATTGAGGGGTTGTTTTAGTGCTGATTTCTCCAACTTGTCGTGTCGTGGTTGCTTTAGTGCTGATTTGTCCTACTTGCCGTGGAGGCGGAAAATGCTGTTTGGATCTCTGTTTGAGGTGGCGAGTGCGGTGTATGAGCTGTCGACGGTGGTGACAGACGTGATTCTGAACTACGAGTACATCAACCGCAACTGGTTGGAGGAGTACATCTTGTCCATCGTGTTCCTGGTCCTTAACGGCGTCATCATGGCCTTCGTGGGGCTCGGAATCGAGGCCTTGCATGCGAACCGATACACGGCACGGGTGTCGGTCAACAAGGCGGTGGGGTTCTGCATTGGGCTGCTGCAGATGCGCGTGTTCGTCGAGACGGTGTACGCTGTGACTGCGACACTCAAGAGCGGGGGACGTGGGAAGACCGAAGCAGACTCCAGTGCTAATGGCGCCCGGACGCGCGTCGTGGGTGGACATACGGCCGCAGACGAAGAGGCACAGGAAGGTTGTGAACGAGCGAGGATTCTATGCAGCGGACTTCTGTACGTCACGTTCGTTCAAGTCATTGTGCGTGACATTCCGCTGTTCGTGATCCAGGCAAATGCTACGATCCACTACCGCAAGTGGCAATTCATCGATCTGTTCACGGTCATCTCCACGTTCCTGACGCTAACACGCGGTGCTGCGGTTTACGTTGCGAAAGAAGACGGAGGTGGCTTGAAATTCCTGGCCTTCACCTTCTTGGTTGGCCAATTCGTGTTCCGCCTAGGCGCTATCCTGCTGATGGCTATGACGAAAGGTGTAGGCATCGTCGTGTATGGGGTCGTCATCACACTATTCGCCATCCTCTGGACAGCAGAGCTGCGCTTGGCGCACCCAAGCACGCGCTACCTCGACCAACTTCCTCGAGCTGTCTTGTTTTTCCCGTTCTTCACGCTGTTTGTCGTCGACGGCTCCAAGATAACTGCGCAATACGGGTCGACACTGACCGCTCTGGACAACAGCAAGTTACCTGCTGCACGCCTGGCGGTGCCTGGAGAATGTCGCCGGAATCGCCCTGGCGGCGTGTCTTCCTCGCTACGCCGACTTCGGCGCGAGCTCCGACGCGACCGTCGTCATGATCGGAGCGATTTGCGCAGGCGTGTACGGTCTCTCCCTGGCGCTCTTCTACTGCGGTCTATGCTACCACAACAAGCGCAGCACAACGAACAACAGCCGCTCTCCTTCTTCAGCTGAAGCACCGGTCTACAACTATTTAGATCGTCCACAGTAAGTACGTGTATCCTGATAGTGCCGTTCGAGTCATCATCAATCACTCAATGGAACTGCTTCATTCCTATCCTGTAGCCATTTCGATGGTCGACGTAACAGCCCACATCCATTGGGCGCAACGCCGGACTCAAGCGACACTTGTTGCCGCTGTTGACACTGAGTGATGGATGCCAGTGCATCGCTGCCCCTGCTGACCGCAGAGGAGAAGCACCACTTCTTCAACAAGCTCGAGGATCTGCTACGGACGAAAAGGCCGCGACGTCCGCCTGCTGATACAGCGAGATGCCGGCCCACCACTTCGGAAAAAGCGGTGGACCCGAACGGGACGAGGCACCAGCAGTCCGTTCCCACCGTTGAGACCGGGAACGACCCAGAAGGAAAAGTGGTGGACAAAGTTAATGCTCAGGAGGAAGACATTGAACCAATGCGTGATTTCAAGAAGCTTGGGGCCATGCAGCAGGGAAAAAGAGCAGCGTCGAAAAAGACTGGCGGGCCAAAAGCTAAGGCGCAGAAACGGTCGTCAACAGCTGCTGTGGAGAGTGGCAAGGGCTTGCTGCAGGGGCAACGAGTGCTGCTGGTGCCGATTGGACCGGATGTGAGTCGCAAACGACTGGAGATTTGGCAGGATATGGTGGTGAAACTCGGTGGCAGCGTGGTGCAGTTGGACGCGAAGGCGAAGGGTAGTGTAGCAACGGTGGACTGGAAGGCAGTTGACTTGGTTATTGCGAGCGCCGGGTTGGCGTCCAAGAAAGCAGCGGAGTTTCTGCGCATCGACACGTTTCCTCCTGCGAATACCGGGGTTTTCACGCCGGAGTGGCTGGTTTACATGCTAAGGGAGAAGATGACACCGCCGAAAGAGTCGAAATTGTCGTGGTCGGGGCAGCAAGTAGTGCGAGAAAAGGAAGAGAAGGAGGAGAAGCGCCGAGAGGAGATTGCGCAGCATATTGCCGAACAGCATGCAGGTAACGGTGAAGAAAGCGATGGGGAAAGTGATGAAAGTGATGAAGGGTCGAACTCAAGAAACTCGGGTACGCGTGCAATTGTGCGAGCGTCCCCAGCTCGTGTGGAACCTGAACAATTTCGCCAGCAACAAGATGAGCTGAACGCAAAGAGGATCAAGTTGGTCGAGGAGCGCACACCTATCTTCTACAAAAACAACCCAGGTTTTAAACCCATCAGTGAGTCCGCAGCGCCAGGGTCTAAGCGCGTCAACGGCGAAGGATTTATCTGTCAGCGGTCATCTGGTAAGTTCTTCGTTGTTGTTTTGTGTGATCTTTTGTAATGGTACTGACGTCGAACGCTGTCTACAGCGGTTTTACGAAACCTCAACGCCCATTTGACCGATCAACTGGAAGAAATCATGGAGTTTTTCACCGTCGAGCGAGATATTTGGCGAGAGTATATGTACAAGGTGAGGAACATGTAGAATATGCATCCATGCTGTCGAGTGGTCGTTGATGTGGTTGTCATTGATGCAGAAAGTCGTTTCAAGTCTGAAGTCATTGCACCACCGCGTTTCCAGTGTTAAAGACCTAAAGGACTTGCACTGGGCAAAGGGCCGTTTGAAAGATAAAGTGATCGAAATTCTGGAGACTGGACGGCTAAGTAAACTTGAAGCCAAAAAGAAGAATGGCCGACTGTGCGCGTTGGTTGAGATTGCTCGAATATGGGGTGTGGGTCCGGCAACCGCCGCAAAACTCTACGGAATGGGATACAAGTCATTGGATGATCTACGACAGCCTGAAGCTGCTGCCAACTTGACGCCACAGCAACAAATCGGACTGAAACACTATCAGGACTTCCTGACAAAGATTCCTAGGTACACGAGTCTGTGCAGGGTAACCGTTGCGCATTGATGTAGCTGACCCTGCTGTTAAAATGTTGTACGCAGGGACGAAGTCCAACAGATCGAGAAAACTGTCGTGGACGAAGTGCACAACCTGATGCTGAATGCTCACGCTCTAGCCTGTGGATCCTATCGTCGTGGCAAACCAGCTTGCGGCGATTGTGACGTTCTCATAACTGACCCAGATAATGATTCCTGCAATATCTTGCCACGTACGTTGTCTCGTGTATCATAATCTCTAAATCGCTTTGACTGACGGTGTTCATGATGTTGCAACAGAACTGCTAGAGCGTCTGCATGCAACGGGATTTCTCACGGGCAAGTTCATTCAAATCGATGACGTCGTGGTTGATATGTCACATTTTCTAACGACACATTTTGCTTTAACAGACGACCTCACTCACTATTCGAAGCAGAATACTGGTGGTTGCGACACCTACATGGGTGTATGTCGCGTCTCAAAGGTATCATGCACGTTTGCTTCTTCTTGGTTTCTACTCGGAAGTTAATTGCAACACTGGCCACAGGACTTGCCGCATCGTCGACTGGACATCAAGGTGTACCCTCGGCGCTTCTTCGGCTTTGCGATCCTCTACTTCACCGGCAGCGACCACTTTAACCGCAGTATGCGGTGCTTTGCCAACAAGAACGGGTGGAGCTTGTCGGACCGTGCACTCACTCGCGTTCTGCGTGTCAGCGGCCTTAAGGTGAAACAGGGCGAGAGCGTCATCTGCGAATCCGAGGTGGACGTGTTTATTGCGTTGGGACTCGAGTATAAAGACCCAACAGAACGCAATTGCTTCGACATCAAGTTTCTCGATGAAGACGAGGCCAAAGCCAAGCATGGGGCCAAATCCTTGGTCCACGATGGACATGCAGGCGAGTGAGTCCAATGTAGTCGAGATATCTCTCCGCAAATATTAATACATCTCAATATGCAATTAATTGATTCCGTCCTTATTCCAAAGTATACAAACATCAAGATAACTCATCAACAGCCGTAGAACTCAGAAGGATATCTGTACATCAAGTCAAGGCCGTCCACCATGCCGCTGTTCCTGGCGAACCTGGCCATGTCCAGCTACTTCCTGGCGCTGTGCTACGTGCTGGCGACCGTCCTGACCGTAAACAAGTACCTGGAGGTGCGGCGCGTGCTCAAGCGGCACCAGCACACGACGTGGAGCACCGTGCAGCTGCTGATCCTGAGCGTGGCGCTCGGCTCCTTCTTCCGCTCGGCCACGTTCTCCACGCTCTGCATCTTCGACTCGCAGGCCACGGCGGACCTACCCACAGGCATCTCCGGCAACAATCCGTGGACTAGAGGCGGCCTACCGCCCGATTTGGGGGCGAGGACGCGGATGATACAGACGCAGCTCCTCAGGACAAGACCGGGGGCCACGCACAGGCCGAGCTGGACTTCTACAACAAAGTGGTGGCCGTGCTGTTCAACCTGCCCGACTTCTTGTTTGTGTCGTCCTACTTGCTGCTGGTGCTGGTGTGGGCGGAAGCCTTTCAGTCGGTGAGATGTAGTACCAGGGGAAGTGACTGAAGAGGGAGCAAGTGTCGTTGACTTGTTTGTGGTGCTGTTCGGTGTGTAGTCACGACGCCATTGGTTTTCGGCCGCCACGTTCAGGCGGAAGTGGATGATCTTCTATCTCATCTTCAATGGAGGACTGTACCTCACGCAGCTCGTGCTCTACGCAAGTCTGTTCCTCTACGACGAGAGCGGGATCTTTAAGGACGAGAATCAGAACCGTCTCAGTCCGGTATGTGCTGCCTTGTAGGTAGGGAGGGATGCTGTTGGGCTACGCATTGTGAGCTCACTGTGTTTGACACCTCACAGATACCTGCAATGATATTCTACTTAGTGGCAGCTGCTGACTTATTTCTACCGATCATCATATTCTCGACGTGGCTGTACTTGACGCTGTCGCTGTCGGGATTCCCGTTCAAATCGACGTCAGCGAAGCTGCGTCTGAAACGCGTCGGACGGCTTGTCATGGCTTGGAGCCTCGGACGCATCCTGTATAGTGTAATTACTCTGCTTACCTTCACCAAGGTAATGGGCGTTTGATGCTTCTGAGTGGACTATGCTACTGGCATGTTTTAGTATGCACTAACATCCTAGTTTGCTAACACTTATGTGAACGCAGGGCTGGTTTAACGTGCACCGGGGCAATGAATCGGTACGGCTGCGATACGTGTACTTTTCAATTTTCTTTCACAAAATCGCGAGTTGTGCAGCAACTTGTGCTGTCTAACGTATCGCTGATATTGTTTCCTTCTTGATTAATTTAATGCTTCAGGTCCAGGCAATGCTGCTTGTTGCAGTGTTCTGCGCCGCAGAGCTGACCCCAATCTATCTGACACTTGATGGCCGCCTACTTACGATGCTCTCTGTGGAAAACTACGAGCCATTGCTTGAGAGCTCCGAGCTCTTTCGTTAGCAAGTTTCTGGACATGACCGCTTATGATATTTATCTCGCCAACAAGATCAACACTGGGCGGGGTAGCAACAAGAATGTTTGCCAATAGCTGATGGGTTGATGAACAATCTCATATCACCCAAAATAAAGTTAGCTTGTTCACTGCCAAAACATGAAATGACGCGTGAACGAGAAAAAATGATGACCATTTCGAGAACAGCACCACCTTGACAATCAACCCGAAGATGGAGTGCAACGATTCCATTGAACGTATCCGCTCTTGGGGAAATGATGTACGAGACGGAATTACGCAGGTTCAGGTAAGACGCTCGTCAAGGGCGCTAATGTGATGCTAATAGTGAGCAAGGATTAAAAATTAATGACGGTGTACGGAATTCAGGCAACAGCAAACCACGAAAAGAACCTACTGCTGCTGTGCATGGAGACACACCCGGTAGCATTCCGTTTATTCCTGTGTGGGCTGATAGCTTCATGCTGCTCACAGAAGTTATGGACTATTATGCAGCTTCCTTTCCAACCGTCTCCGGTACTCATGCAGCTGATTAAAAACAACCGTCGGCGAGGAAATCCAAGTGTGCTGGTCCCTTCGGCCAAACAGCGGAAACAGCAAAGCGCTGATTATTTAGATCGAAAGGTATTTTCTGCTATGCATGCTAACAAATGCGCTCCAATCTAATGAGTATTGTAGTTTGAATCAGAGATTCGGCAGCATTACGAGCTAGAGAATGCGGAAAACTGTGCGCGGTGGAAGCAGTTCCATGTTCATGTTGCTGAGAGTCGACGCCAGATTGCTGCCCGACTTAAGCGTGATTGCCGTAATTTTTGCCGACAACTTGGAATTCCTGCTGATGTGGACCTCGAGCACAAGAAGGTCCAACACCAACAATTACAAGACATCGATAACCAGAACCACGAGGAGGCTTCAGCAGAAACCACGACGAACAACCAGCCCAGCTTGTCAATTGAAGACACCTTACGTTTGCACCTGGCTCAAAATTGGGTTCACCACGAGAGATTTAACATCCAAGAGGCGTTCACGAACCAAACTAAAATGGTGCAGGAAGACATGGGCACTTTCCTTGCTCAGCAAGAGGCTGAATTTCTGGAGGAGCGACAAAAGCTGCTCAGCACGTCTGCTCAGGCCGACTCGCAAACAGAAACTGTCCCAGTTCTTGCGCAATACCGGCGCCAACAGAATAAGTCTCAGTTCCAGAGCAATACCAAGCGAAGCATGCTAATACACACAGCCCCACCGTTGGTTGTCGATCCGACTGGAGACGAGAGGCTAGTGCAGTGGCAGACAACACGTTCCAGATCGAGACGATTTCGTGGTGATTCCATGAAGGTCCAACGGAAATTGACGAGCTTCAGAGGCGCTGGCAAATACGCGAATACGTAAGTATCGATCGATGTCGTGACGCGATGTGCTAGCCTTGGTTTCGTGGCAAATTTACGATCTGTTGCTTGCATCGTGCAGGCTGCAGAGGTGAAGCGTGAGGACGCTATGCAATGGATTGGTCGGCAGTGTGCACACATGTTTGCTCAGCTGGATTGCAAAGATACAGAGGCTAAAGTTGTAGCGCTGCTCCTTGATGAAGAACTATCGCAAACCAGCGCGCTTCATCATCGAGTCTCCGAGATCGTGTATGTTCGCTTCTGAAACAAACGAGTCATAACTTTTGGTTCTAACTGAAAAAATGCTTGCGAGCAGGAATATTCTTGTGCACCAAGTGATAAAAAGCCCCGCCTCGCAAGTTCCCGCTCAGAAACGCGATTGCCGCAAGTGCCAAAAAGATCCATCCACAGCGAATAAATAACACCAGACGCATAACAGCTAAACAGGAAGTAAATTATAAGCGTGTACATTCGAATACGTACAAGCTCCGGCTGGTGCGACTCGGCTGGATGGCGCGCTGATAGCTTCGAATACTGCTCATACAAAAGAATAAAGTGCGTGGGTGCGCCAAGTCGAAGCCAAAAGTATCTGCAAGCCCTGCCCCTCTGTCACGGGTCCTTCTGCCTCTTGACGACAAGCCAGCTCCCTTTGACGAGCAAAAACAGAGCGGTCACCTTCAAGGCGTTAGACCGCTGCGAAGTCGAACATGGGGTGAATCACCAGCGACTCCCAATCCACAAGCTGGAAGTAGGACTCCAGCATTGGCAAACGGTTGCCAGCCACCGCAGAAGTGCTGCCGTACTTGCCGCGAATCGAGATGTCGAATCCGCCCTGCTCGTCCGTGCGCCTGGTGAACTTCCACATGTAGCACTCATCCGTCCACACCAGGTGCTGCGCATCGTTCGTGGGTGGAACCACCGACTTGCTGATAATGGCAAAAGTGTCTTTATCAATGGAGATGCGGCACACGAGTACCATGGCGTGGCGCGGGAAGCTCTCGCCGATAAACTGGTGGATGTTGCGAGTCAAGTACATGTTGTCGTTCAGCTTTTAAGGATCTGCTCACTCGAAAATCACAGCAATAACCAGTTACCTCTCAATAAGAATAATTATCAAATTTCTGCCACGTACGCAGAACTTGCTTCGCCGACGGTGCAATAGCTCCTGCTTGGCCTCGTCGTGGAACATGGTCCAGGTCTCGTTGAAGATGCGCGCCATGTCCTCTCCGACGAAGCTCTTCTCCGAGAAGGCGTGCATGTACATAGACTTGACTCGCGTTTCGTTTCCCAGCCCATGTACGTGGCCGCCTCGCCGCTGACCTGGTACTCGAGCATCTCCATGAACGCCTCCCGCGACGTCTTCTCCAGCTCCTCGTCGGGCGGGTACTTGACGTTCTTCATAAACTGGATGCTGTCGGTGGACGGCTATTTACAATACCAAGTAATTTTGTTATTATTCCTCTGAATAGGAATAATAATAAAACTAACGACACAACGCACCGGCATGGCTTGTTGAATCTTCTCGGCGAACCGCTGGCGTTTACGGTTCTCGCTCAGCAAAAACTCCTTCTGACGACGTAAACACTTGGTGAGCTCCATGACTTCCACATACTTTTCGATTTTGCTCGAGCGCTCCAGTGGCAGGTTGCTTTTGTCCTGGTTGGCGCGCGCGGCGATGCGACTGGCCAAAACGTTCTCGAGCCGCACGATCTCGCCGCGCATCTGCTCGTTGTCGGCCTGCGAATACGTAAACACACGCTTCGTCAGCGACTTTTTCACCTAAAGCGACGAGGGGACTTCACCTAAAGCGACAGGGACGTACGCCCGACGAAGCCTTGGAGTAGGGGCGCGCAGCCAGGCCACCGCCGCTGCCCGAGCCGCCGTACTGGTCCTCATCATTGCTGCCCAGCAGCGTGAGCGCGTACTGGTCGCCCCCGAGCTCCAGCGCCATCGTGGTCGAGTCTGCGAGCGACGTCAGGGGAGGCCTAGGCGACTGCCTGCTTCTTTCAACTGTCCCCTCCCTTTGTCTCCGCTCCTCAGCCGCCGAGGCTGGCTGGCTTCGTACCGCTCTTGTGGTACATTTACGTAGTGTGGACCACATCACCTTCACCACCCCCAGAGGAAAGGGGATGGGCGCCATGCCCCGTCTCCTCTTCTTATAGAAGCCTGAAGCTCAGCGGTCGCGCTCTCACGTCACTCCGCAACTCTAGCGCTTGAGCCCAAGAGCAAAGAGCGAGTAAGGGAACGACACGGCGCGTCCAAACTTTGCAGTCCTTCGAGCTCCCACATGGGCGACGAAAGAAAGCGGCGCGGTCCACGCTGACGGCGGCGGCCTACGGAAGTGCGTCCTTCGTCCTGCCCACAGCTTCAACGTGTCTGTCTCAATCTTGAAGCGACTTACGCGACTGAACCGATGGATTTGCTGCTGCCTTTGCGCTCTGCAGGACCCGTGGACGGCAACGGCGAGGCGGTGGAGGGCAACAGGAACCACCTGGAGGCTGTGACGCCCCTGGGCTTGGAGCCGGAGTGGGACCCGTATGTCCACCGGAAGCAGGGCGTCGGCTTGCAGCCCATCGTGGTACGCCGGCGACAGGGCAGGTGGAGGTGGATGGAGAAGGATGCTGGGCTAACGACAGGCTTTTAACGCGCGCAGGGGGTGCTCCGGAACGACCGCACGCCGCTGAACACGCCGTACACGCCGCAGCTGATGAAGCTCCACTTGAAACGGCACGAAGAATACGAGGAAATGGACGAGTACGAGGAGCGCCCTGGCAAGCAGCTGGTGACGTCTATCAAGTCCAAAGTCCTGCTCGTCATGCAGCCCGTGCACAAAATCCGGTACCGATGCGTGCAGCTTTCCCTTTGGTCGAGCATCGACGTGTAGGACAATATTTCGACGTGAATCTCTGCTGACGAACTGACGTGGTGGTTGGTTTTTATTCGACAGTGGGGCGGTCGATCGAGTGGTGACGCTGGTGGTGCCGACGTTCATCCAAGAAGTGACGCTGTTTGTCAAGGTTTGTTTTACACTATAGTTGTTCTTGTGGGCTGTACCTTTTTAAATTGCCGGCATTTATGCTACTCCTCGTGTAGGTGCGCCCGTGGGTTGTCTGGTACTTCACCACTGTGGTGTGCGTCCCGTTCGTCATGCTTGTGAGCCCCATGCTCATCGCGTTCAGCATTTGCACGTCGCCGATTTGGCTAGCTGGCATCGTAGTTTTGTTCGTGCGCCTGCTGATACGAAGTCACCCACCACTCGAAGAAGAATACGACCCCACCGAAGACGAGGAGGAAACCAGCCCGCATCACCCGAACTCTGTCTACCGACGTGCTCACCTCACCACTAACCATGGTCAAAGAGGTTACAGCTAAGGAAGCTTGGCCTGGCTTCCTCCGCACCGCAACCAGATCGAAACTAGGATCAGTGATTTATTTCTCCATCGAAAACGCGTTGCTGTCAAGTACGCATCTTACGCAAAAACAACAAAGTTGGAATTGAGTAGTGTAGTATTCGCAACAGCAAAAATGATAGCTATGCTCCACAATCGGCAAATGCTTGTCAGCAACAATAATCGTCTTTTAAAGCAGTTTTGTTGAGGATGCACCCACGCGGGGAATTGATCTAGAAGACTTTTGTGGTCACAACAACAGCACCAAGCGCAGCTGCAGCTGCTCCGACCAAGAATGCGTTGCTAAAGCCAAAGCTCTGTGCATCTGTTGACATCGAGCCTTGAGCCGTTGTGTCTGCGGTCTTGTCTGCGGTGTGCTTGCTCGAGCTCAAAGCAGGAGCAGCAGCGACCGGCGTGGCTTCGATTGGATACGCTTCGTCGTCGAAGTGCAGGTGCACGTCCAGCATCGAACCAAGGAAGTCCGTGATAGGAACCTCGTCAATGGAGCGCCCCAGGATGTCCGTGCGATAGTCCGGCGTCGAAAGTAGCATCTTGGGGTCGTAAAAGTTGAAGAGGTCTCGGAGGGTTCCGTTGCGGATGGAGCCGCCGACCTTCATTCGCTGCAGATAGTCAAGTGTCGAGAACGTGAAGCGGTCGATGACCGAGAGCCCCAGCTAGCAACGTCAACACACACTGTCAGTAACACTTTCATGAGGTCGAGAACGGCAGCGCGATCGATGCACACACCTCGTAGTCGGAGTGGTGGGCGTACGAGTTCTCTCCAGTCTGGGAGCTGCCGATGGTCACGACCTTGGGCGACTCGAGCGCGTTCGACAGCGAGCCGGCCTGGCACGTATCCACCATGAAGAAGATCTCGTTGTAGCTGTCAAGCACGCCAAGCACCCATTAATGGCACAATAGTCCATCAGCATCAGCGTTGGTCTCATGCTATCAACAGCGAAGCATGGGCACCAACCGTTTCTTGACGTGCATCTCCTGGATCGAGTCGGCGAGGTCCTGGCTCGACATCTCTTCAAAGTCCTGTCGCAACGGAGTCCACACGTCAGACGCTCATCCTCTTTTCGAGGTTAGCGTGGTCGCACGTACCTGGAATTTAAGGAACCCGTCGCCGCCATGTCCAGACATGTAGAGCTGTCAAACACAGCATAAAGTGAGCGAAGCGAGCCTAGTCTCAGCATCACGAGGGCTGGAATCGTACAAATATGTTACTGTTCTCATCTGTGTCGAGCTTCTTCGAGGCCGGCGTGCCCGGTTCGTGACGACCTGCACACGCACCAACGTTTTTAGCCGTGTCACCTGCATTCGACAGCAACAAAGTGAGTACAGCTCGCACTCACCTGTGAGTACAGTGATGAAGTTTGCGACCGAGACCTCCGATCCTCGGTAGTCCACCTCGACGTTCTTCCCATACCTACATGCAAACAAGCACCAATATCCACATCAATACTTTTACTGAAGCAGCAACAAAGAACTCCATCCAACATACAGGTTGATCTTCTGCGCCCTGCTGTTGAACACTTGGCCTGGGAAGCAGTTGCGCGCATTGCATGGCATTTGGTCTGCTAGCATCAAGATAATCTGCTCTCGCCATCAGACCACCTTCTTATTGCCATAACATCACTGAAAACTGCTGCATACCTGACTGTCCGGGATGCCGAGCCGCTTGACCGAGTGGTAGAGCGACAGCGCATTAGCCACGTGCCTGTAGTTGCTCCAGAACCTCGACGTGTCCACCTGCGCAGCAGTCAGCCAGCACGCTCAGTACATGCAGCACCAGCGACGACGCCACCCCGCACGTTTCCTCACAATCACAGCCCAGTTGTTCGTGTGGCGATGGTATTCCTGTCCACAGACGACGCCCAGCGCCAGCAGCAGCCACGCCCACGCCGTCGCCATGATCATCGTCAGTCGCGGACTCTATACAGTCATACTCCCGTCTTATTCCATGACACACTGTACACCATATCTCTAAGTACGATTCTATACAGTCATAGCGATCCATCGGCCTCAGTATACTAAACTCCCCATTAATCTCAGGACATGTCGACGCCGCTTGTGGCGCTCGTGCGCGTCAAGAAGCGCGACGGCCGCGCCGAGTTCTCCGCCAAGGGACTGCGCTGGACGGCCGACGTGACTCCGGAGTCGCCTGCGGGCCAGCACCCGCCCATCGTGGTGCTGTGGAGCACCGTGCAGGACCAGCAGGTGTCGTCGCTCTCGAGCCCCAAGGCCATGATCCGACTGCGGCTCGCCCACAACGCCACGCTCGTGTTGGAGTTTGTGGCAGAGTCAGGAAGCCTCGAGGAGGCGTTCGATGCGCGGGAGCAGGCCAAGGAGCTCATCGCCCGCCGTCTGAGGGACAATGGCGCCCGAGGGACGCGCTCGAACGCGGCAGCGCTGTGCAACCCCACGGAGATCAAGCAGCGGGCGGCGCTGCTGGCGGCCAATCCGGCGCTCAAGAGGCAGCACACGGAGATGGTGAACGACGGCTTGATCTCCGAGGAGGACTTTGGGCCAGTCGCCGCCATTTAATTGCGGCGGAGGCCAGCAAGCGCCAGAAGACGGGCAAAACGTCGGCGATCCTGACGGACCTCACGGCGGATAGCGACACGGGAGGCAATGTGGTCAAGTACAACTTGAACGCGGAGGTGATCCACCAGATCTTTATCCAGTACCCGGCGGTGTACATGGCGTATCAGGGTCAGGTGCCGGACAAGATGACGGAGACGGAGTTCTGGGGCGCGTTCTTCAAGTCCAAGTATTTCCATCGAGACAGGAAGGCTGGACATGAAGATATGTTCACCAAATACGAGGAGAAGGAGAAAGAAGCGTCAAAGGGGGTGAGCATTGACCCGCGCGGAATTGTAGATCCTTTAATTGATCTCACTGCCACAGAAGAAGATGCGTTGGTGCATCACGCGAAGAAGCAGGTCTCGGGTAAGGAGGACCCGTCTAGCATTACCATCGCAAAGTTCAACAGGCACGGAGCCTACGTGCTGGATCCGGCACATGCAGGAAAATTACAACAACAATTAGCAGCGGAAAAGCTGGCCCAGAAAAAGAAGCCCAAAGCAGGTTTTCACGACAACTTGGAGGAAGCGACGCTACTGGATGATCTTGCAGACAAGGAGCCTCCTCCGTACAACCCGTTGACTTTAGGAGACGAGTCGCGATACTTCCAGCATGCTGAGAAGGGTAGCAGTGCTGACGGAAACACACATGGCAAACTGTCGCTACTGGACGCTGCGCAGGTTTTTCAAGTCACCTGCAAAGCACCGATTCCGCTGGAGAACGCGTATCCGAGTTCCAAGACGTGCTTTAATGTACTGGCAGAGGTGGTGGCGTGCTCGGATTCGACAAGCGACTCAGCGTCCGCCTCGTCGGCTGCAAATCTTGCTAGTGGCGCGCTGGCAGCTGAATACATCCCCAATGAGTTTAAGAAGCAAGTGTACAACCAATTCCACGATGTATGCGAACTACTGCGGCACTTCCTGTCATTCAAGGCGAAGGTAGCGGAAGGTGGCGGCCCGGAAGTTCAGCGGAAGCTGAACAAGATCGTCGAGAAGATGGGCTCCAAGTACGACGAGCTCGTGAAGCTACGCGAGTCGCTGCCACCACATGAGAAGAACCTGCTGGCGCCGCTGCTCAAGCCCTTCGACGACCAGCTTAACCTGGCCTTTATTTAAGCAAAATAAAAAAACTAGAGCGAAGCGGCAAGGCCACGAGCAACACAGCACAGACAAGATGCTTAACGAAGAAGATACAAGAACGATCTCTCGGTGGAGTTTGTTCTTCACAGCATAATTAGAGCAGGGCTACCGACACAATATACTTGTTGTCGTTGAAGTGTACTTCAACTTGTCCTGTTGACGCAAGATATTAGCAACACTGTACCAGTAGTCAAAGGGTTAACCGAGCTTGGCCAAGAGAACCGGTTGAATGCAATTTTATTGCTCCTCAATATTATTGCTCCTTCAATATAATTGCTCGCAAGCCAAATAACGTAACCTGATACAATAACAAAGTTAAGTTCGAGTTGGAGCATTTCATCCATGGAGTCTCATGACGACGACTTCGCGGCGCTGGCCGCGACAATGGAGGGCGAATGCTGCAAACAGGAGGTGGCTTCGTCGGCGGAAGTTTCGCCAGCGTCAGCGTCTGCGTTGGTACCGTTCTCCTTCCGGAACCCGTTCCACGACGCGCTGCGCGACGCCACGCGGTGGTTCCCGATCGCCGGCAAGCGGATCCGAATCGACCAGGCCTGGCAGCGTGACGGGCGAGGAGGCACCGCGTTGGGGTTTGGCGCTTCTGTCTACGATGCAGCCGTCGCCTTGTCGCTGTATTTGGAGTCGCACCCTGACCTGGTCCGTGAGAAGAAGGTGATCGAATTGGGCTGCGGCCCCGGACTCGTGGGGATCGTGGCTGCTCATTTGGAGCCCAAGAAAGTCGCCATCACCGACGGAGACCCAGCTTCAGTGGCGCTGACGCAGCGCAATATCAAGCTCAATAAGTTGTCGGAGGAGGTGTGCTCTGCGGAGGAATACTTGTGGGAGATCTGGACCATCGCCTCGTTTCAAAGTCGGATCATTACGACGTGATTCTGGGCGCTGACATTGTCGCCTGCCCGTACGCTTCGGCGTTCGAGGCATTGATGACCTCACTTAAGGTGATGGCTGGACCTGAGACGGTCGTGCTGCTTGCCTATAAGAACCGTCATGGATCGGAGCAAACGTTCTTTAAAACCTTTGAAAAGGTCTTTGACGTCGAAATGATCGACCAGTCGGAATTGCACGCAGACTTCCAAGAAGGTGGCGACATCGTGATCTTCCAAGCTCGACGCAAGGCTCATTAGTTGGCAGATTAGCCACTACTATAGTAGAGTAAGCAATGCGACGATAAAGCTATCTATCGGTGCCGAATCGTTTATTGGGGGCATGTCTAGCCTTGATTTATTCAGCACTGTGTATGTCCTTTATTCTATCAGGAAACCTATCGCGTGAGGCTGTTAATCAGCAGACGGCTGAAGTCGTCGGGATTCTCCATGAACATTTGGTGGCCTCCGTTCGGCACTCGGTAGAGATCTGCTGAACGGCCCGCTTTCAGGAAGCGCTCCACGATATCCTGTCCGTTGCGGTAGTCCATCCAGTCGTACTCACCGTAAATGAACGTGAGCGGCATCTTCACGTGCTCAGGAACAAGTCGGTCAACGAGGGGCGCACAGCGTGTGCTCCAGGTGCTAGGTGGGTCGTCATGGCACACTCTCCACTAGGCTTCAGCGCCCAATTGTTGTACATGTACTCGCCCAGTTCAGTAAGGTCCACACGGCCGTCACGCATGGCGCTTCCTTCAGACATGAACGATGTTCGGCGTGTTACCACATTCTGCACTAGCTTCGGACCATAGGGTCCTACGAAGCGAGCAAGGGACATAGGTGTCATGCCCTTTTCCCAAGCCGAGTAGACCATGCGTCTCAACCACGAGCGACTGACAGCTTTTCCTTCGTCTGTGGTCGGATCAGGAGGTGGTGGCGGGTGTGGCACACCTGCAGGCGACGCCAATACAAGATGCTGTGGGTTTGTGAACAGATCATCATAGTCACAACGTTAGTTATGTAAACAAGACGGTGGTGGGGTCTGTCCGTCTCAGTTGTGGCACTTACGTTGACATGCTGAGGATTCTGCAATGCGTATGATGACGCAAAAATTGCCTAGCATTTGAAAGGAAGGCAAAGGAAAACGATCTTTAGTATTTTTTCTTCTTTTGAGAAACTCCTTCCCCAGATACGCCCCATCGCAACATACCCCCATAGAGTGTCCGCACAAATCAAACTTTTCAAGCTCAAGCTCCTTCCGCCACTTCTCGAACGAGCCTACAATAAAGTCATCTGCGCTATCGTACTTCACGAAAGCAACACAAAGCAAAATTGCAGCATACCGTTAGAAATCGACATCAAATAGCAGCAGCGATCTACCAGAGCAAGCCCCGCAGCGCACTTACGTCTTTGAAGTTGAAGTCAGGACGATCCGATCGACCAACGCCGATCCATTCCACCGCATACTACTCGAACCAACAACAAGCGCCCTTGGCATCAGCGATAAACTCCGCAGTCACCCAGACCAGTTCGTCATCAACGCACCACATTGAAGTGCTTGGACAGCTCCGCCAAATTCTACATTCATAGTCAGTACGCAAAGCCAGTAAGCACACTTTACAGCAACCCACTTGACGCAGACACAAGTAAATAGCTCACCATTGCCCACACTGCGTTGCCGCCTGCAAAGCCGTGAATGAGCACCAGGTTCTTCGCTTCCCGACGTTTCTTCTCGTCGGAGCACGGCACGACCACCGTGCCGAGTTGCGCGACTTTGGTCATCTCGAACGGCGTTGGGATCGCGCGCGTAAGGATCTTGCGCTCCGCCTGCTCCAGCTTGGCGTAGCTGGCAGGCACCCAGTGCCACAGTCGGCCCTCTGTCGCCACACCTACGGCAAGCAGCACCACTTGAGCATCGACCACATTGCGCGATTACAAAAGTGCACCCACGTAGATCAAACTAGCAAGGAAATCAACGCATTCCGTACCTGTGGTGGTGGCTATGGGGCGGAGCAGTTGCAGCATTTTGAAGGCACTTGAGCGGTCTGCAGACGTTTGAGTTATGTTATGTCGCTTGAGCTTTGAACTTTGTGTATACCGGTACAGTGGTATCTTGCGACACTCGGCACCGAGTCACCATCATTCCTCATGGGCGCGTAAACAGATGACCTGGTGACTGCATAATCGTCCTCGAGGACCAAGCAGACATCCGGCAGATCGCAACTCCTCGACTAGACCAAGCGGCAGTCATGGCGGACAATGAGGAGCCCGCAAGCGCCCTCGGATAGCGCCCTGGAAGCTGCTGGCAGTGCTGGCGGTGCTGGCGTCATTAACGCCCGTGTGGGTCGCGTACGGCTACTTGGGGTCCTGCTGACGCTCCCATCTTCGACGATAAGGAAGAGCGGGCTGACAGTCCTCGCTGTACTGAGTCTTTGGCTCAGCTTCACAGCGTTCTCAGGCGAATTATGGGAGGAGCTGGCCATGGGAGCGTGGCTGTTGGCTCTGCTGCTTGTGCAGTGGCAACTCGATCGGCTGCTGGTGTTCCACATCAACCAAAAGGCACAAGACAAGCGAATTGACGTCGCTGGTCTCGTGCTGCTAGTTTTATTCGCATCAGTTGCTGCAAGTCTATCGAAGGCCTGTTTGGCACTGCTGTCGCAGCGGCAGATCCTCACTAGCTTTGCTATATGTAAGTGCCTTTAATTGTTTACTTAGTTAGAATGGTGCTTCAATGAGGTGATGCTCACTCACATGCGATGCGATGAAGATGCGTATGGAGCGATCTACTTGTTGCTACCGGCTCTTGTGATGATATCGCACGCGAATGCATGGATACCAGCGCGATATTCCGAGCTGGAGCGCATAGAGCACGATCTTATCACGCGCAACGTGAAGGTCCCGTTCAAGATGCTGAAAGTCGCCGGTCTCGGGACCGTGCACGTGCCCTGCACTTCTCCGACAAATACTGGAACGAAGTTACCCCTGGTGCTCATTCACGGATACGCAGCAGGGAATGGACTTTGGTCGTGTGTAAGTTGCACGTCGAAGTTCTCTGTGATTGAAGAATTTGTGCTGATTGGTTGTGTCTTCACTCCCGCTCTAGAACTTCGAAGAGCTATCTAAGCAGTACGATGTGGTACGGACTCTACATGCATTTACTGTTAAACGTATTGTACTGCTGCGAATAACCACCCCATGTGTTTTCTGTGTGTTTTTTAGTACGCTGTGGAATGGCTGGGAACTGGAAGATCTGATCGCCCGAAGTTCACTTCGTATGAGGTTCGTTCATGCAACGTCATGCCGATCACACTCAAAGCGAGTGGGTGTAACAATTGCCATATATTGTCGATTTGTTCAGGTGGAATATGCAGATGCCATGTTTGTTAACGCCCTTGAGAACTGGAGAAAGGAACTGAAGGTGTGTCCACCAATAATTTAATATTTTGAGCATGTTAGCGACTGACAACACGTTTGCTGATCTCACATAGATCGCCAAGTTTTATCTCGGAGGTCATTCAATGGGGGTAAGAGGTTGTTTAAAGAGGAGAGTTTCGCAAAATGCGCAACGCAAACTCATTTTGTCTCTTTCACTGCTATTTGGTTTGTCTAGGCTATGTTTGCGGCATCGTATGCCGTAAAGTATCCTGGACATGTTGCGCATTTGGCTCTTATCTCACCTGCAGGTGTTGGCCATCCACCGGCACCTGGACCGCTACCACTTGGCCTTCGGATCTTCCGCTCCATTTGGAACCTTCGATGGACCCCAATGGTAAGTGCTGCACTAAACCTCTAAGCATCGCAGCTGTATCAGTCACTTATTTTTGCATGTTGAACGATGCCTCAGAGCGTTGCGAGGTACGCCGGACCGCTGGGTCCTGCCTTCCTGCGTTTCATCACGAATGCGCGGGTGAGTGTGATGCCCGAGATGAGCTGCATTCGCCGTGGTTTGATTCCAAAGGAAGTGCTTGCTGCGTATTGGTACAACAACTGGGGACTGGAAAAGTCTGGAGAAATCGCCATGCACTCACACCTGTTTCCAGGAGTCTACGCAAAGAAGCCACTCTGCGAAATGCTTACTCCCGAAACCATTAACATCCCCATCACGTTCCTGTACGGTGGTGGTCCTGACTGGATGACAGCAAGCCATGGCGAGAAGGTTGCTAAATCGTTTGTTGGAAGACAAAGTGCGCAAGTAGTGATGGTGCCGGGTGCGGGGCATCAAGTGTTCATGGACAATGCTCCAGCCTTCAACCAATTGTTGTTGGATGCCCTTGCTAGATCTTAAAAGGCCTTTAGAGAACACACAAGGATTCCTGAACGAATAAAATATACCGTCTTAAGAAACCATTTTGTTGTCCATACCAGATTTAGCGCGTCATCCGAATCGAGAAACTACTGCCCGATCAATTGGCATAATGGAGTGCGCGGTGGGTGGGTTCCGGGCTCTTCGAAGCCACGTTAAAGCGGTGAAGAAAAGTTCGCCGCATTGTCACGTCGATTAGGTGGGATGAGCTGGTCGTGAGAATTGAGACTTTACAAGCTGAATTTGAGTCGCTCGAATATCTGTGTAGAGTGATAGATCGGAGCCACCGAGAAATATGCTGGGTGTCACCAACATCGGTATGCGGGAAGTGGTCTCATTTATTGTTGTTACCGCCGAACTCATCAATCTCGCTTTGTGGCAGATGTGGAGGAGAAAGAAACGCAGTACAACCAGGAGTACATGCTGGAACAGGAGCAAAAACTACTTGATTTTCGCGTAAGGAACATCAAACTTATGCTTTTGCGAGTGGTGTTCGAGCAGCTCATGTATTGTGTTGTCCTTAATGGTTGCTTTGTCAATGATACTAGGCTGCAATTGTTAAGGAGCAGCAGAACTTGAAGGTCGTTTCGAGAGCATTGTATGCCTAAGTTTTGCAACTAATACTAAAACCTGCTTTCAAACTGTAGGCACGAGAACGAAGCGTTCGGTCTATTGAGAACACGCTGAGCGAGGAAATGGAGCGTGTTGCCGAAAAAGGTCGGAACCTGGATGCGAGAATCCTAGAAATCAGTCGCCTGGAAGCACGCCTCCACGACGCATTGCAACAACAAGAGCAAAAGGTTCGGTCAGATCCTCAACAAACTGAATCACCTTCTCCTAACAATGAGCACGATAAACGAGAAGCTGTCCTTGCACTCCGCGAAAAGGTAATCCGTCGACCGTCTTATCAGTGAAATCCGGCGAAATTTATCATGTGTGATACGAACATGGTTTCGCGCACGTAGGAGCTCATGATAGTAAGATCGCGGATCGATGGGAAGGCAATACATGTACGTCGTCGCAGTGCATAGTTTGGTATACAGATTTCACAGGAGAACTTATAATTCTCCTATCTATCCACGTCCAGCTCCAAGCAAAGGAGCGTGTGCTGAGCGAGAAGGAAACTGAGCTTTCGAGCTTTCAGGTGGAGTTGTTACGCAAAGAAAAAGAGATTCAACGCTTCGGTATGGTAAGAATCCCACGCAAGGTGGCATTTTTCTCTATTGTAGTTACTCCATTCAACAGTGCACTGACGCTCTGTGCTGTGCGAAGAATGTCAAACTTCTGGAGAAAGAATTGCATGCCGAACGTGAACAGCAAATGGCAAATGTGCAGGCTTCAACAAAAGAGGTGAGAAGTTACTACTTAGTCGTTGTTTACCTGCCTTCAGATAAGTTCCTGAGTTTCAAATGAACTGCAGAATGCTGGTGCTAGTTGGAGGATCGGCGAGCTCACCTTGGTAAAAGAGAGGCAGCGGTTGTGTACCGAGAGAGTGCAGCTACGGCCCAGGCGGTAGCACTAGGGCAGTTCCAGCGAATTATTTTACAGCAGCACGAAGTTAGCCTCTTAACCCAAGAAGACTACTTCGCTCGCAGTCTATATCTGCAGGAGAAGATTGCGATGCTGCGAGATAAATCTGACACAACCAACAGCAATCCACAACCTGGCAGTCGAAACCTGAGGAGCAACAAATGGAGGTAAAGCAAAACAAACCTGGTGCTATCTGCTAAACCATTTAAATACTCCCAACTATTGTCTTTGCTTTTGTGCAGGTTCAACCGCAGCCTAAGCGGAAAGGAACATTACGGAGATTGTTCAAGTAACAACCCATCAATGACAACGAGCTAGAAGCAATAAAACGTATACGTCTGTTTCCTCCTTTGTGTGTGATTAACTTTTGCTTTCATAATGCGTCGCTGCCTCAGAGATGTCGATCTGCGGTGTCTTTTTACTTACTAGGATTTGTCGGACTTGTTGATCGCTGGACGGCGGAAACATTCGCAGAGCGTCTGGGTCCTGGATGTGGAGAAATATTTTCTCAAAGCGTGCGAAGCATTCAGCAAACCGAATGCAGTCAGCGCACATGGCGCGATCCACAACGATCACAATGCGTTGCCAATACTGCTGCCTTTTCTCTGATGGCAGCACTTGTCCTGCGAGCTTTTCCCGAATATCCATGAGCTTCTGCTTCTCAGCATGACACCAGTAGAAGAAAAAGCTGCGGCTATTCAACACCGGCGGCTTCACCTCGCCGCGCTTATTGCGCTCGACAATGTACGTGTGGCCAATCACTTGGACGGTGTTCGCAACCTTCAAGCTCAGTGCTTTTTGCGGCAAGAAGCCTGGCTCCGTGCCGAATGCTCCGAATCCGCTGCGCGTCCGCCCCTCTACCAGCGTCTGCAAGAGCGCGGCATCGAGCTCCGTGTCCTCCTGCTCTTCTGCAGCTGCTGCTGCATGACTTCGGATCGTGGCGAAGCTGACGGACGCCTTGGACGACGTCGTGAACTGCGCAGCAGCCGGTTGCTGCCCCAAGAAGTCCAAGTACTGCACCACCTTAATCACCTGCTCGGCGTGCGGCCTCTGGAAGAAGGCCGCGGCCTCTCTGCCGATAAGAAGTCCTTGAAGCTGAAGAACTGCGGCGCCATGGTGTGTCTCTAGGGTTTGCTGTACTGCGCTAGGGTTTTGACACCCGGCGCGTCATCACCAGCCATTCAATAGTGTGGCAGTGATTTTGCCAACACAGGCAGCTGAACTGGCATCTCGATCATCGGGTGGTGAGACCGAATCATTGTCCGCTGATGGCATTCATCCGTCTACAGCCCCTCATCTCCATCACCAGCAGCCAATATGGCGTCCGTCGTGCTTGAAGTTACTAACATACAAACACCAAGTTAAACGGCATTGAAAGATTGCACCATGTCGTCATATCAAAGGTCGTATCCACTCACAGCCTCATTCTTCAATTTGCCGCCTCGGACGCAAGCCAGCCCAGTTCAGCTCTAGTCTCCACTATGGCCAAGTGCGTGGGCGTCGTGCGCGAGTGTACAACAAGTGGGAGCGCCGCGCGCCCCTCACGCCGTCGCACGTGCGCGCGAGTTGGTGCGCCGCGGCGTGCAGGTTCTGGTGCAGCCGTCCACTGCGCGCGTCTTCTCGGACGAGCAGTACGAACGCGCTGGAGCCACGCTGAGCGAAGACCTGGGCGCCGCCAGCGTCATAGTGGGCGTCAAGCAGGTGCCGGAGCCGGCGCTGCTGGAGGACAAGACCTACCTCTTCTTCAGCCACACCATCAAGGCCCAGCCCGAGAACATGGTGCTACTGGACGCCGTGCTGCAGCGGCATGTGACGCTCATCGACTACGAGTGCATCAAGGAGAAGGGGCAGACCAGTGGCAAGCGCCTCATCGCCTTCGGGGCAATGCAGGAAGAGCCGGCATGATCGCCGGCTTCAGGGGCCTCGGGGAACGCCTCATCAACATGGGCATCTCGTCCCCGTTCGTGAACGTCGCGTCCGCCTACATGTACGCGGACTTGGAGCATGCCAAGGATGCGGTGGAGGCTGCGGGCAAGCGCATCCGATCGGACGGGCTGCCGGCAGAGTTGGCTCCGCTCACGTTCGCCTTTACGGGAAACGGAAATGTGTCCAAAGGGGCCCAAGAGATTTTCAAACTCATGCCCCATGAAATGGTGCACCCGTCAGAGCTCCCGAACCTCCCGAAGGACAATCATGTGCTGTATGGAACTGTCATTGACGACCCGTCCTTCCTTGTGAAGCCAAAACCGGGCCATGGAGGCAAGACGACCCGCGCCGATTACTATCAGAACCCGCACCAGTACGATGGCGCTTTCCACGAGAAGGTGCTGCCGTACACGTCAATGCTGGTGAACTGCATGTACTGGGACGACCGCTTCCCGCGGTTGATCACAAGAGAGCAGATTCGCGAACTTCGAGCCTCTGGGAACCACAAGCTATTGGGTATCGCCGATATCTCGTGTGATATTGGGGGCAGTGTGGAATTCCTGGAGCGGACGACGGAGATTGAGCGTCCGTTTGCACTGTACGACATCAAGGAAGACGTTATGCGCGAAGATGGAGACAGTCGAGGACTCGAGGGTGACGACGGTATTATGATGATGGGCGTTGATATCTTGCCAAGTGAGCTTGCGCGCGAGTCAAGCCAGCAATTTGGAGATCGCCTGCTGGCATACGTCACAGCGCTAACGAGTGCCGCCTTGTCTGATGTGCCGCTGCACGAGCAAAAGGAGCTGCCGGCTGAGCTTCGTGGGGCGTGTATCGCCACCAAGGGCGTGCTGACGCCAAAATATGAGTACATTCATCGCATGCGTGCGGAACGTGAGCGCAGCAGACAACACAAGTTCTTGGATGCACAGCAAGAAGTCGCGGGGAGTACGTGCCTTCTCCTTGAAGGTCACCTCTTCGATACAGGCCTCATCAATCAGGTGTTTAATCTCATTGAAGACCATGACGGTGGATTTCACCTGGTGGACTGTGAAGTGCGCCCAAACTTTATCGTGGGTGCGCAAAGGGTGGTAACAGCACCATTTCGAGTGCCATCGTTCAGGTCAGCATGAGTGACCGCGATTCGCTGGACAAGATTATCACCAAGATTCGATCCCTGGCTGATCTCACCTCCGGGGCTAACGCCACAATCACTGAGCAGCCCGACTTTTGCGGTACTAACTATTCGAAAACGCGAGGTGCAATTGTCCGTAAGGATGCGGCAGCCCATACTCCCGCGGAGGTGTCGGTATCGAGTCCGAAAAGCGGAAAATTGTATGCTTTGGCGCTGGGTTGGTGGCGTCACCTCTTGTGGAATATCTTTCTCGTGAGCAAGGGAATGAAGTGCACGTGGTATCTGGACTTGAAGGCGAAGTCCAAGGAATGCTACGCAAGCTGTCACGCCGAAACGTCAAGCCCCATGTAGTAAATGTGGTTGACGACACAGCCAAAGTAAACAGTCTGTGTGCAGAGGCTGACTGTGTGGTATCGTTGCTGCCGGCAACTATGCATACGACCATCGCACAGCGATGCATTGAACACGCGACTCCCTCGTTACTGCAAGCTACGTTTCTCCGGAGATGAAAGAGCTGGACGCGAAGGCCAAGAAAGCTGGGATTCCTATCCTCTGTGAGATTGGCTTAGACCCAGGCATGGATCACATGAGCGCGATGAAGGTCATTGACGAAGTAAAAGCGCACTCTGGGAAGATCATGTCGTTTTCGTCCGTGTGCGGCGGATTACCTGCACCGGAGGCAGCTGATAATGCGATTGGTTACAAGTTCAGCTGGAGTCCGCGCGGTGTGTTGACAGCAGCCCTGAATGCGGCTCAATATCGCAAGAATGGCAAGATTATCAACGTTGCTGGCGAAGATCTGCTGAACAGTAGCGAACGAGTGGACTTTTGCCAGCGTTCAATATTGAGCAGATTCCGAACCGTAACTCGCTGCCTTACGGCGACATCTACGGCATTCCGGAGGCGCACTCGCTCTATCGTGGCACTCTACGCTACGGTGGTTGCTGTCAAATCCTTTACCAGTTACGCAAGCTGGGTCTCTTCGACATGGACCCCTCCAAGCCTATTCCAGCGACTTGGCCAAACCTGCTTTCTCAGTTAGGTGATTACCAAGGGCTCCGTGAAGATGCACGGGGATTTCTTCAGTGGCTGGGGGCGTTTGACCAGGCCACACCGGTAGCCACAGCACCATCCGTACTCGACGCATTTTGTGCCCTGTTGCAGGAAAAGTTATCATACCAGCCGGGTGAACGTGATATGGCTATCATGCATCATGAGTTTGGCGTTGAGTACGAAGACGGCAAGAAGGAGAAGCGCACGTCGACCTTCGTCGGCTATGGCTCCGAGAAGGGTGACACTATCATGGCTAAGACGGTTGGGCTGAGTGCAGCTATCGGTGTTCAACTTATTTTACAGGACGCCGTCCAAGGCCGTGGTGTCTTGACCCCAACTACCCCAGACATCTACGGTCCTGGCCTTGCGCGCCTCGAGGTCGAAGGCGTGCGCTTCATCGAGAAGACATTCCCGCAGCCTTGATTCGGGGTTCAGTCCAGAATCCAGCACACTGCGGCTAAAGAGAAATTTGAATCTTCATTCCTCATTTCGTACAGCGTCTATGTGGGTTTCCACTTAAAGAGTGGTTGAAGGTCGGCCATCGAATGATACACGCTGCAGCTGATCAGCTTCACTAAACGCTTGTCTTGATGTTGGTGCGATATATTTCTGCGAAACACCATCAGACGATAGGTAAAGCCGCGAAAGAGCCTTCGGGCGCAAGCTAGCATAACTCGTCTTGATTTGTCGACCACCGGCTTTGACCGACGGATATACCTTAAGTTCAAGCATTCCACGCATCCGCTCGTCCGTGTCCAGCAATGGCATGCCCCCACTCAATCCAGGCAGGGCCCCCAGATCCTGGTTTTGGGGAAATGGTGTCATGTCCGTGCCGGGAGACGGCTGTCGAATCAACTCTGGACAGTGAATCATGACTGAAGCCTTACCCAGGTATCGTTGCGGCATACGGTCAGGGCCATTGCGCTGCCGCAGAATCAATCCTTGGGGCTTCCATCGGTCCGTTTGAATCTCGGTTTCTATCATCTCCGGAATCGCCGAAACTTCAACGCTGCGATTTGTACGACGGCGAAAATCAGCTAGCTCCTCGATCTCGACTAGCTGCGATACCGAACGAATAAAAGCGATTAGTCAGAGCTATGGTTTTTGTCGTGACAAAAGACAATATCGTACGTACTCTTTTCTGCAACGCTGTCCGCGCTGAAGTAATATCACTGATGCTCTCCTCCAGCCTCTCGATTTTTTGTTGCACTATTATATTAATCCGTTTTGAGCGCGTAGCCCAAGCACGAGCAAAAATATCAGTTGCTAGATGCATCAATACCGCAACAAAATGGCAGGCGTACCTTGTCATTGATGTTAATCTCTTTCTGCCATGCCTTTGTCTTTTCAAAGAGCAAGAGCGTCAATCGATTCTGGTCCTCTTGAAGATTAGCGTGCTCCCCTTTAGGTGTGTCATTTCCTCCGCTTGAAGTTTAAACTTCATCATGTACTCATTTAGTTCCTCTGTCGTTTGTTTCTATCATCAATGAACAGCAAAAACAAGATGCCGGTAAGCAGAAGTTAGTTGGTCACATATTTGAAAATGTTTGGCTCCCTCTTGCACGACGTACCAGTGTTCTCTCTATCTTCCCAAGATTGGTTTTACCCATTTCAACCGTTAGCCGGAGTTTCGCGATTTCAGCCTCGAGTGTCCGGATATGAAGTTGATCTGAGTCAATCTTGTTTTCAGCTTGATCAAGGTCTTCCTCATATGCTCAAAGTTTGAGCGCATTTTCTGCATCTCTACGCCGATGAGCTCCGCACGATTGTGGCACATAATCGAAAACTTTTCATGGCCTTATCCATGAGCACCTTTCGGCGCACTTCACGCTTTTTGCGTTGCAGCTCCATCATCTGCATACTGTCCTCCGCAGCATTCGGTTCATCGGGAGGCACCGCATCTAGTTCTAGTTCCAGAATTAGTGCCTTACTGTCGCTGACCTCATGGACAGATACCGACACTTGGCGAAGAAAGCTCATGAGAATAATACTTCTCTCGACCTCATACTGCTGGTCTCGTTTTCCTCTTCTATTTGTCGCATCATAGCCTCCATCATCTCTGCGGCACCAGCACTATCCTGATTCAATCTCATTTTTAACGCATTCACGCTGTTTTCATCGTAATTAACGCGACAAATTCAGAAGCACCAAGAAGTGCTCAAATCAGTGTCATGTGAAGGATAAACATACATCGTAATACACCATTTTTCAGATTCGTACCTGCCCGTCAACGCTTCAATAGACAGCTTTGACTCTTCCAGCCGATCGCTGAGAGTATGGTTTTTGCGCTCTAGTTCCTGTAAGAAAACGAAGTGTCAAGGAGCGAAACATAATTCTATCTCTTTCCACCACGTACCGTGATCACTTTTTGCTGCTTCGTGTTCTTGTCTTTGCCCTCTTTATCTCGGTTAGCATTCGTGCGACCTCCTTGTGGTAAGCCTCAAAGTTTTTCTCATTAATCTCAAGTGCATCTTCAGAGTCCTCCTCGATAGTAGACGATGAAGATTCGGACTGCTCCGATTCGACTTGCGAGCTTCCCTTTTAATCTGCCGACCAACAGCGCTTTCGTTGGTTTTCTGCGCAGATTCTTGTGATGTGGATGACTCATGGTTGGAAGAAGTGGACCGAGTCGCTTCAGCTTCAGGAATTGCTATACGAGTGATAATGGTCTTGCTTGGCATACGACTAAGCGTTCGTTTGAGAGGCGGTACCTTAGTCGTACCTGCATGCCGCCCAAGCATCCCTGCTAGATCATTTTCGCGCATTAAAGCCCACTCCAATTGGTATTGCAGATCTTCTATCCTCTTGCGCACATTCCGCGCATTGCTGCCGCTTGTGCGGCCACCTGCTGTCGTTGCGAGCGGTCTTTTTCGCGCTAGAAGTCCCATGCTTATCTGAGCTGTCCAGTTCATTAAACATGGGAGGAATTCCCATTTGTAGCGAATGGTTTTGCACATTCTCCAAGTCTCGAACAAGCTTCTTGTTCAAGCGTCTGAACTCGAGGTTTTGCTCTTGCATCTCTTCCCGTGCACGCTCCTCTTCAATAAGTTGGTCTTCCAGATGCCGTTTGGTTTGATCGAAGCGTTGCAATGTCGAGACTAACTCCTCTTTGAGAGACGTCAAAGATTGCTGCTGCTCATTGCAAAGAGCTACTTTTTCCTTTAATTGATCGTCGCGTGCTGCCAGATCTGCGGTCAGCTGCCTCGACTTCTTTGTTTCTTCCTGTAGACGATAGTCTGATCACAACAAGTGCCCACGCCATCGGTTAGAGCAAAATCACCCCTAGCAACGAATTTAATAGATGCGCTCGCCCGTACAATTTGTGCCGAAGTCGGATTCAATTTGAGCCTTCTCAACTTTAACGATGTGCAGCGCCTTGGTAACTTCAGCCAATTCCTCCTTGAGGTGGTTATTAGATGCCGAAAAGATGTCACGGTCATGGTTTGACCGAATGAGCTGCTGCTTCACGTCCTTGTACTCGCTCGCAAGTCGATCGATTTCATCTTGCGTAGCCTGAGAGAGTTGTAGCTTAGAACGCATACCTGCAATAATCACCTTCTGCTCGCGCTCCATCTTGCGTGCAGCCTGCAATTGCTCCAGCGTATATGCATTTTCCTTCATGAGTGCCTTTACGCGCTGCTGCAGCGCTTCATTCACCTCTTCCATTTGCTTTGCCTCAGAGCGCATTCGGTGCACTACGGTTCGCATCTGCTGCTCTCCCTTGGATGCACGAGCCATTTCTTGACGTGCCGCCTTCAGCTCTTTGCTCTACACGCATAAACAACCATTAGAATGGTGGCCCACCGTTTAATTCTGTACACCACTACGTACCTCGCCATGAACGAGTTCTAAATGGCCTCCACAGCTCTCGCAGGGATGCACTTGTAGCGTTGTTTCGCTGGGTGCAAATAAGGGCAGTGCGTCACGTAAATCTACCGACGGTACGCTAGAAAGCCCACCATCAAGAACCCCAGCAGCGGCAGCGGATATCTGATGCGAAGCCGTTCGTTGCAACATTGGGGCATCCCCTCGTACCGATGAGCTTGATGATCCAGTGTGAGGAGGTTTTCCTCCGTGGTGACGCAATTCCTCCTTGATAATAATGACATCGCGATAGTAAGCACGACGGATAACCTCAAGCACTTGGTTTCGTCGTGAGAGTTTTCCACGTAGCATTTCCAGCTGCAACTTCAGGGGCAAGTTCTGAGCAAGAGCTCCGTCATTCAGATCCTCCTGAGTTCCACCGAGCAAGTCTACCGCTTTCACGGCGTTTTCTTCACTCAACTCTGCTGACATGGGCCTGTCTCCGTTGTCTTGCTTACCTTCATCATCACCAACTCGGGCGAGGGAAAGCAAGCGCGACGACGAACCATCCACAGCAAAAGGGGCTCCATTATCCACAATGTTCTGTTGAGACATTGTAGCTCCTCGGAGCAGGGCAATGGGGTGGCGTCAGACTCCAGTGTACCTGATCACCATCCGCAGACAAGACTCTAATTATACCTGCCTGCAACCACAACAAAGACGTTCGTGAAAACAGTCAGAAGGCAACTCAATTTTGAACATGAATCGAGCTGGAGGTAATCCTATGAACGATGATAAGCAAGAAAGTGCCGAGTGTTTCGCTTGTTGATGTTTTCTGCCTTGTCGTCTTTCTGCCTCGATGACGCCGCCAACACTCGATTCTTCTCTTCCTTTTTGTTCTCGAAACGTAAAAATATAAATGTCGGCGGTCCTTCAAATGCTCGTCACGAATGTCGCGCCAACCGCAATCACAAGAATTCGACTCGTCCTCTTTCCAAACAGCAGCCTAGCTGGCGTCACTCACTTGTTAGTAAGGACATTTCACTTACGGATTCTGAGGTTCGTTGCCTCGAATAGTAAAGCCAGTACTGGTGGCGGGGTTGATGGCGGTGACGAGGTTAATGGGGTTAACGGGGTTAGCGGCGGCGACGAGGTTAACGGCGGTGGCGGGGCTGCCGGCGGGGACGGGGCCACTAGCTGAGGCAGGCGTACTGGCGGGATCAGCAGGAGGGTTCGAGCTTAAGCTCTCCAAGGCTCCAGAGATTTCGTTACTCGCTTGCTGCACTTCAGCCAGCGACTGGAGTTCAGCCGGGATATTCACTCCAGAGATGTCCATCTGTATGCCCGATCCATTATCCTGGGCAATTGCAGGGGTCTCAAGATCATCAGCTGGCGGCTGAATAGAATACCCGGAGGCTAAGGCAAATGTTCGATCCAGCTCCGGGTTTTGTCGGAACGGTGGGGGTCCAACCGGAGGTAGTGGAGGCTCATCATCACGGTTGTAGTCCTCGTTATCGCTGTGGTCGTGCACTGGCTCATAATCCTGGTCTTCTTTGTGCTCGTGCTCATGCTCATGCTCATGCCCTTCTTCCTGCTCGTGGTCGTTGTTGTCCTCGTGCTTCGTCTCCTCATCAGTTCCAGGAGGCGGCAGTGAACCGTGGGGGCCACCTGACGTGCTTCTACGCGCTGTGCGCCGAGGAATACTATCGCCCACACTTTCGGCATCAGCGTCGTCACCATCATCATTTCCAGCGTTTCCTTCATGAGGCCCACCACTCTTGTGCTGAGAGGCGCGCGTGCTGCGACCTGACGGCGAAGGGTGCTGCTTGGAGGCCGCACTTGGCTTCGACGGTACTCGTGCCTTGCGTGGCGCCTTCTTGTCTTCGTAGTGTGTCGAGAAGTCTGGGAACTCGTCCACGACATCATCATGCAGTTCGATGCCGATATCGTTCAAAATACCCCAGAAGGTCTTTTTGTTGCCTCCAGCACACCAAGTTCGTCTTCACCTTCTTCAAGATCATGCTCAAGCTGAGCAACATCCTTCTCCCATTGCGTTTTCTCCTTCTGGTGTTCCACTTCACTACCAGCAGTTGTAATCGCCTTCAGCTCCACCTTTCTGTTCTCCAATTCAGCCTTCACGTCTGCCATCTGCTGCTTCTTAATCTCCACCTTGTGCATGGTTTCCCGAAGCAAGATCCGGTTCTTGAACTCACACTGTGGGTTCTGGCAGCGGTCCGTGTGCGCCTCAACATCGTGCCAGATGCGACACATCTTGTTCTTGCACGGCGTCGAGCTGCTGCACATCTGCGCACGAATCTTCTTGCAGCCACGTCCGCAAACCTTTCCTGGCGGAGGTTTGCACAGCAAAGCGTCCACAAACTGAATAGACTTGCGTAGACGCTCCTTGAAGAACTTCGTCTCGTCGGGCGAGCGGCGATCTGGGTAGCACAGCTCTCCAATCGCGTCCTTAAACGGCAGCAGCTCGTCATCATCCTCTTCCTCCACATGTAGCTGGGTCTTCTTCCCGCGACGAGTCTTCGCAGGCTTCACTGGTTCTTCTTCCTCTTCTTCATCCTCCTCTTCTTTCTCCTCGTCCGAAGGCTCGTGCAGCACCTTCCTCGCGGCCGCGCGTCTCGGTCTCTTCGCCGGCAGCTCGTTGTGCGGACTCCCCTCGTGGCCATCCTCTTCCCCGTGGCGCTCGTACCAGTAATACCAGCACTGCTCCGCGTATGCATGGCCGGGGACTCACCCGACGCTCTGGTGGCCATCCGTGGCCTCGACGGCGGCGTCTCCTTGACCTTCTTCTTGGCTGCACTGGACCTGCCCGAGCCGCTGCTGCTGCTTTTGCTCCTGTGGCGGCGGCCCTTCGCCTCCCTCCACGGGGAACGGCGGCAGGTCTCCGCGGCGGTGGAACCACAGCTGATTGGTCACGACGGAGCTCAGCACGCGCTCTGTGGCGCCGCTGTGGCAGGCCAGGATGACGCGGTCCATCTGCTCGCCGAAGCCGGGCGACGTCTCCATGTTCTGCTGCACGTAGTCCACCAGGCGGCGGCAGTCGGCGTAGAACTGGTCGTAGCCGCCTCCGCTGCTGCTGCTGTCGCCGGGCACCGCCTTGTTCACAGCGTCCTCGAACTGCTCACACACGGACAGCACCGTGTCCGCCACACTGTCCTTGAGCGAGCGCGTGAGCGCCGCTTGCAGCTGCTCCACGGGGACGCACGCCGCGCCTTAGAGCTGCGCTTGACCATCACTGGGGAGATCTGGATGTGAGTGGGCTGATGAGCTCTTCCCCGCCAGAGGGAGATTTGACGTCAGGGAAGTTAGTAGGGTTTGGAGATTTGACTACGCAGAAGTCAATATTAGACGCGCTTCAACTTGCTGTTGTTTTTCATACGCGTTGCTGGTTATTTGATCTTGAAGCTTTTATCGTTGGATTCGACACACCTCGTCGACCTCGCCAGTCTCGGGGTCGATTTCGCACGTCATGACACCAGTAGTCGTGGGAGCAGTATGAAGGTTGCCGTGAGAGGCGGCATTGTACAGAGCCCATGAACGTGTCAAGCCATCGTCCATCGTCGCTGTTGCCAACTTCGATAACGCGTCTGCCTGGTCGATCACGGCCTCGTTCACGAGCAACAGTGACAGCCATGCGTTCGTAGTGTCATCACCCGTCACGATTGCCTCCTTCGACAAAATGTCGTCCCATTCCTCCTGGATGAACGTCGCGGTGCGCACGAGTCCGTTGATCGGAGACACCGGGATCATCTGGATGCCGTGGATGCAGTACTTCTCGGCACTGAACCACGTCGCGTAGTCCGCCTTGTTGTCGAAGAAGATACCCGTGACGTGGTTCGGCACGAACGCCGGCGGGTGGATCGTGTTGTCCGACGTCATGAGGAAGTACGTACGCACGGCGCGCGCGTTCAGGCGCAGCATGAGGCTGCCCAGGTCCTCCACGGCCTGGTTCGCTGTCACCTTGCCCCATAGCATCATACCGTAGTAGAAATTCACGTCCTCCGACGTGCTCTCCTCGTCTTTGCCGTCCGCCATGGGCGTCACGCCGTGTGAATACGAGTGGCCGAGAAACCACGAAAAGTGACGGAACTTGGGGAAGTACGTGTCGTCCGAGCTCGGGTTGGCCACGTCGCGCAGCAGCGTCCACACCATGGTCTCGAGCTGCGCCATGCCCGACCACGACGGGTCCAGCTTCTTCAGGATGGCCGACGCCGTCACCCAGTAGCCGTAGTGGTAGTGGTGGTCGTTGTACACGCCGTTGCCAAAATCTACATTTGGGTCGCCAGTGACGAAGACCTGGCTTGTGACGATACCCTTGTACGTTGTCTCGTAAGCAAGAGGGAAGCCGAGTTTGTTGTCAAGGAACGGCTCAATGATCATCTCCAACTTTTTCAAACATTGGTGTAACAGCGTTGGATCATCGCCTACCACCGCTATGTCAGCAGCAATCAAGCACAACGACGCATATTTTTGATAAGCTTTGCCCGTGAAGTACCAGCTACCCGTGTTCAAACTCCACTCGTCATTGATGTCGCTCTGCAGTGTACTCAACAGGTTGATTTGCGAGACCATGTCGGCAGACGGCTTGTTCGCCGGGTAGAAGTCCACCTCCTCGTCCATCTCGGGCTCCGACAGCGCCCAGCTCCCGGACGTCGTCACCTGACCCACCATCTGGCCGCGAGTGCTCGAGTGCAGCACGATGGCCCCCTTGCTCTGCGTCGTCGTCGCGTCACTCATCACTTCCACTTGGTGAGGCAGCGCGAAGTGCAGGAGCCCTGAGCTGTCGCAGCCAGAGCCGTCCGTCTCCCACGCCAGCGAATAGCTCGTGCGAGACTGCACCGATACGTCACCGCCCGTGACGATGCAAGACGAATACTTGTCGTAAACGCTCTGGTCGCCGGTCTCTGGCAGAATCGCCACTCGAACCGTGCCGGTGTAGGCGCCGGCCGCCACCAGGGTCGCCCCCGTGCTGTCAACTGAGAACGACACGCTCGTGTCGCTGGCGAAGATCACCCACGTCTGGTTATTGGCGAGCTGTACGATGTACTTGCCCGCTGTCGAGCTGTCCAGCAGCGTCATGGCGTAGTCCGATATGATGTTGGGGGTCAGGCCGGTGTACGTGGCCGACACGAATGCCATGCCGTTCACGAGTGCAGTGTCCATGCAGTTGCTGCTATCGGAGCTGCCCGACACACAAGAGCGGACCTTGACGCCCATGTCGCTGAACGAGTATACTTCGTAGTCGGGTTTCGTGGACCCGAACTCCGACGCCGACAGCGTGACGTCGTTGTGGAACTCGTGCAGGTAGTACTTGGCGACGCCGTCCACCTCATCGGCGATCTGGCGGTATGTGTAGGAGTAGCAAGCCTGAAGTCCGAAGGGCGCTTCCTTGGGCAACTTGAGCGCGTAGGGGTTGGCCCAGGCGGGGTTGGCGACGGTGTCAATGTCTTCGGTGGTGGTGTGGATGAGGTTCCCCCACCACTTGTTGGTGGGCAGTGGCTGTGTGAGGAGTTCTTGGGCGACGTTGATGATGGGCGCGAGTGCTGCGAGTCCGTCTTGGCGCTTGAAGAGCGACTCGGACGGCGCATCCGTGGCGAATGGAGCGAGATATCTCGGGACTTGTTGTCTATCTTCAGTGTTCGATAGGTTGATATCACCAAGAGCGGTAGTTATAGTTGCAGTAATGGCATGCTCTTGAGCGGCAAAGAGAGCGCTAATCGTCACTGCGGCCAACTGCAGGAAGCGTGCCATGAGCAGTGCTTGGTATCTGCTTTTGAGCTGAAAATCAGCTGCCGACTCAGGTCTCCGGTACCAGTCGTCCGGTACATCGTTGTCGAGGATCTTGACTCGAAGTGATCATAAACGTTGAGTTCATGTACAAGGTCATCTTGAGGCACGAATGTCGAGGTCATGCATATTTCGATGGCAGTCGTCCTGGAGTAAAATGAGCGTGGCGTGAATTCGGTCGATACAGTAGTTGGTTCGGATGGATCTCAGCGGGAGGATCAGATGCGTTCACAAGAACCACGAGCAAGTGAGACCAGTGTGCACATCCCATGTTTTGCCGTGGTCGATCCTACGAGTTCGCATGTTGCGGCTGCGTCGTTGCCTCGCACGTCAAACGCTCTAAGGAGAAATACGCGAGAATCGGCTGTAAATACGCGCTCGTCTTATCGCTCGCGAGCGCCATAGGGGAACGAGCGGCTGGATTTCACTATGTGTACAGTCATGTAGGTTTGTAACGACAAGTTGCGTATGACGCCAAAGACGACTGCGAGTGAAGGCGCTAGCGTAAAGGCTCTTGTTGACTTCTCACTGTTCGGCCAGCTGGGTCCCCTTGTGGCTGTCCGTTCATCGGGAAGGATCGCTTTGGAATCTATCATGACTAAGCACGCTCAAAAGCACTGTACCGAATATTGCCACTGAGAGTTTATCATGACTAAGCTCGCTCAAAAAGCACGGTACTGAATAAGACGAGTAGCCTTCCAGACGGAACGCAAGAACTCACGATCAGAGTGAGCTTGGCAGGCACGAAACAGCTGGTGTGTTTACCAAAAGAACTGAGGCTCGCCATCGAAAATGGCAGGCTGTGTTGACGAACGCTACGCAAGCGAGCTGCGACTGACTTTAACGATTTCAGTCAAAGTCTCTGCACCGAGTTCAAATCCGGTATCATTCCCGCATTCGCTGCCTCGTGCGCACGCGCTGGTATTACTCGCTGCATTGAATATCTCCCAGCCAGCTAACACACCAGCTTAGCGCACAAATCCAGTCACTCCAATGGTGAGATCAGTCGCATTGCTACGAGCGGTAGTAGCTGCGTCGATAGCAGGCATCGCCTCAGCAGGGTTTGGAGCTGGCGTATCCCTCTCTGGAAGCAGGTACCAAGAAGGCAACGTCCACGCCGCAAGTCAAGCAGAAACCACTACCGGCCAAACAACCACTTCGGAAATTCTGACAGCGTTTGCTACGGATGCGCCGTCCGAGTCGCTCTTCAAGCGCCAAGACGGACTCGCAGCACTCGCGCCCATCATCAACGTCGCCCAAGAACTCCTCACACAGCCACTGCCTACCAACAAGTGGTGGGGGAACCTCATCCACACCACCACCGAAGACATTGACACCGTCGCCAACCCCGCCTGGGCCAACCCCTACGCGCTCAAGTTGCCCAAGGAAGCGCCCTTCGGACTTCAGGCTTGCTACTCCTACACATACCGCCAGATCGCCGATGAGGTGGACGGCGTCGCCAAGTACTACCTGCACGAGTTCCACAACGACGTCACGCTGTCGGCGTCGGAGTTCGGGTCCACGAAACCCGACTACGAAGTATACTCGTTCAGCGACATGGGCGTCAAGGTCCGCTCTTGTGTGTCGGGCAGCTCCGATAGCAGCAACTGCATGGACACTGCACTCGTGAACGGCATGGCATTCGTGTCGGCCACGTACACCGGCCTGACCCCCAACATCATATCGGACTACGCCATGACGCTGCTGGACAGCTCGACAGCGGGCAAGTACATCGTACAGCTCGCCAATAACCAGACGTGGGTGATCTTCGCCAGCGACACGAGCGTGTCGTTCTCAGTTGACAGCACGGGGGCGACCCTGGTGGCGGCCGGCGCCTACACCGGCACGGTTCGAGTGGCGATTCTGCCAGAGACCGGCGACCAGAGCGTTTACGACAAGTATTCGTCTTGCATCGTCACGGGCGGTGACGTATCGGTGCAGTCTCGCACGAGCTATTCGCTGGCGTGGGAGACGGACGGCTCTGGCTGCGACAGCTCAGGGCTCCTGCACTTCGCGCTGCCTCACCAAGTGGAAGTGATGAGTGACGCGACGACGACGCAGAGCAAGGGGCCATCGTGCTGCACTCGAGCACTCGCGGCCAGATGGTGGGTCAGGTGACGACGTCCGGGAGCTGGGCGCTGTCGGAGCCCGAGATGGACGAGGAGGTGGACTTCTACCCGGCGAACAAGCCGTCTGCCGACATGGTCTCGCAAATCAACCTGTTGAGTACACTGCAGAGCGACATCGACGACGAGTGGAGTTTGAACACGGGCAGCTGGTACTACAACGGCAAGGCGTTCCAGAAGTATGCGTCTCTGTGTCTGATGGCTGCCGATAGCTCTGTTGTGGGAGACGACTCAACTCTGTTGAGCACGTGCTTATCTAAGCTAGAGTCTCTCGTTGGGCCTTTTGTGAACAACACTCTGAATGCACCGTTAGTATACGAGACAACGTACAAGGGTATCGTCACGAGTCAAGTTTTTACCAGTAATGATGTTGATGTGGAGTTCGGCAACGGCGTGTACAACGACCACCACTACCACTACGGCTACTGGGTGACGGCATCGGCCATCCTGAAGAAGCTGGACCCGTCGTGGTCGGGCATGGCGCAGCTCGAGGCCATGGTGTGGACGCTGCTGCGCGACGTGGCCAACCCGAGCTCGGACGACACGTACTTCCCCAAGTTCCGTCACTTTTCGTGGTTTCTCGGCCACTCGTATTCACACGGCGTGACGCCCATGGCGGACGGCAAAGACGAGGAGAGCACGTCGGAGGACGTGAATTTCTACTACGGTATGATGCTATGGGGCAAGGTGACAGCGAACCAGGCCGTGGAGGACCTGGGCAGCCTCATGCTGCGCCTGAACGCGCGCGCCGTGCGTACGTACTTCCTCATGACGTCGGACAACACGATCCACCCGCCGGCGTTCGTGCCGAACCACGTCACGGGTATCTTCTTCGACAACAAGGCGGACTACGCGACGTGGTTCAGTGCCGAGAAGTACTGCATCCACGGCATCCAGATGATCCCGGTGTCTCCTATCAACGGACTCGTGCGCACCGCGACGTTCATCCAGGAGGAATGGGACGACATTTTGTCGAAGGAGGCAATCGTGACGGGTGATGACACTACGAACGCATGGCTGTCACTGTTGCTCGTGAACGAGGCCGTGATCGACCAGGCAGACGCGTTATCGAAGTTGGCAACAGCGACGATGGACGATGGTTTAACACGTTCGTGGGCTCTGTACAATGCCGCCTCTCGAGGCGGGTCAAGTTCCAGCGGTAGCACATCTTCTGTCGTTACAGTGGCACCGAGCACTACAACATCGGCGCCAGAGACAACTACAGCTACTCCGGCTGTCACGACAGTTACTCCGAGCGCGACGAAGGACACTCCGGACGCTACCACCGCCACTCCGGCAGCCACCACATCATCGACAGCTTCGACCAATGCTACACCGATTGCCACGAAAGCTGCTCCGACCGTCACTACAGTGGCGCCTGCGGTGACCACTGCGACCCCATCAACGCCGTCGGCTACCCCGATGACTGCTCCCTCGACAAATTCCGCGACAGGATCGACAGGATACTCAGGGTCAGGTACGCATTATCCTGGATGGACATCACTTCCACCAGGCTGGACGTCAATTCCGCCAGGGTGGACGTCGATCCCACCGGGATGGACATTGTACACGCCTGGTGTCGTGGTCCCAGAAGGTGCAGCGACGACTGCTCCTTCAGCCACGCCAGCTCCTACTAGTCCGTGACGCAACCGTGATGAAGGACGCAGCGACTACCGTGTGTGTAGTTTTGTGTTTTGTGTAGAGAGCTCCTAGAATTGCGAGTGATCTGTGTCAATGTTATTGTGCGTTCTAGTTAAAAATTCCATGGGCGCAAGCAATCGCCCAAGTGACTTGATTTTGTATGTGGGGCTAATAAAACGCTTTAGTTGGGTACTGTATTCCTTTTTCGGGGTGTACCGTTTTAGTGGTACAGTGCACGCCAAATCATAAGGACCGGCATTTTGGCGTACGTCGCCGGCCGTACCTCGGCTTGTATGAAGAGTTAGGAGATGCTGTTTAGATATGATGCTCCTACAATATATAGCTAGAGGACCCTTGTGCTAACACTGCAGCTTTCCAGCTCCTTGGTATGGCCAGCATACAAAATGCCGGTTTCGATGCCCACGACAAAACTATAGTACTGGATCCTTTTTCTGTCAAAGAACACACCTTTTATGATTTCAATACAAACTTCTATATTAAAGTTAGTACTTAGTGAGTCCGCCTTCTGCTTGATGACCGCAAGACAACGGCGTGGCATGGACTCCACGAGCTTGAGCAGATACTCTTGCTCGATAGAGTCCCATGCAGCGAGGATTGCTTCCTCGAGGTCGTCAACACGTCGGTATTGGCGGTCATGGGAATATACCCGAGCCGCTAGCACCGACCAGGCGTTCTCGATTGGGTTACAATCAGGAGAACGAGCCGGCCACACCATAGTGTTGACATTGTTTTCCAGCAAGAAACCCGCCGTCTCACGCGAGGCGTGAATTGACGCGTTATCTTGCTGGAAAACAAAGTCAGCACCATATTTAAGGTGAGCAAAAGGCAACAAATACTCAGATAGAGTGTAGATGTAGTCACCTGAATTTTGTCGACCACGCAGAATGGCCAGCTCGCTCTTACCGTCCGCGCTAAACGCGCCCCACACCATGACACTACCGCCGCCATTTTGCCGACGAACGTACGTCTGCGCTGGCTGACGCATGTCGCACCAGTAGTACTTGAAACCATCAGGACCGTCGAGGTTGAACTTCTTTTCATCAGAAAAGACAGTATATTTCCATATTCCTACACAAAATGACAACTAGTTAGCATTGTTAACTCGATATAAAGGCAAAACCCAGCCAGCTTACCTGGATTAAGTATGTGCTCTTCAGCCCAGCTCATGCGGGCAGCCTTGTGAGCAGCAGTGAGTGGCAGCGTGCGGTCCATCTTGGTGTAAACCAAATGGTCCACACGCTGAAGCAGCCTTTGCACCGTCCGGACGAACGCCTTGATGTTGAGCTCGGTCTTGAGCTCTGCCGCGAACTTGTCGCCGGCTGCAGCTGCTCGAGCGAGCTGCTGCACCTCTCTCTCAGTCAGTGCTGGCCGCCGCCCTGCCCTTGGTCCTTCTTCGACGCAGTCGGTCTGTGGACCGCGCTCCTTCTTGATTGCGTGCCGCACACACGTGCGCGAACGGCGGGTTTTCCTTGCGATATCGTGCAGCGATACCCCGCCGTCGTGAAGGCCGATGATCCACCAATACTCTTGGTCGGTGAGGGCTTTGCCACGGCCCATTGAAAAATGAACGGCTGCGAGCAACAGCTCGAGCCGGCAGCAACAGCTTGCTTCCACCATTCATGTCCATCTCGATAAGTACGATATTTTAATATAGAAGTTTGTATTGAATTCATAAAGGTGTGTTCTTTGACAGAAAAAGGATCCAGTACTATAGTTTTGTCGTGGGCATCGAAACCGGCATTTTGTATGCTGGCCATGCCAAGGAGCTGGAAAGCTGCAGTGTTAGCACAAGGGTCCTCTAGCTATATATTGTAGAAGCATCATATCTAAACAGCATCTCCTAACTCTTCATACAAGCCGAGGTACGGCCGGCGACGTACGCCAAAAATGCCGGTCCTAATGATTTGGCGTGCACTGTAACACAATTATTTACTGTAAGAAATGCGCTTACCCATTCATCCCTCTAACATAACAGCCAGCTATTTGTTGCAAGGAGCTCGATGGGTATCTCATATACGCTAAGGTATCGCTCACCAACGCTTTTAATTAACAGAAGGAACGTTTTTGCCGTTTTTCATGACCGACCGAAGGCTAACTAATTGCGGAATGAACCGCTGGAGGTTGGGACTTGCACCACAGCTACATACAGTACACGAGAAAAGAGATGCCAGACGAAGATTCGCGGCGAGAAGTCGAGTGGATCCGTCGTTAGCGCAGAGGATGCCTCCAACTCGCCAATTTCCAGCAGCTACGAATTAACCCGTTAGGCCGCGCAACGGTAGATAAAAACCCTAACGCTTTCTTACCTCTTTCTAAAAGAGTAAATGAACAGATAAATAAGACTTTACATGATTAATAGTGGGAACACGCTGCTACCACCGAACCTAGAATGTGTTTCGGTGTGAATCTTGTCAAATTCCTGTGAATGTTTGGTGGGTGAGGTAGAAGGTAAGATAGATTTTTCGTGGTTGGGTTGAGCTATCGGGAAAAGGGAAGATAAATACGTGACCGTTAGACGATCGTGATTTTCTCAAATTTAGGCCGGGTCCCGCTCCTCCGTAATAATTGGCATTCGTGAAATCCTCCTCTCGGACGCAGCACCAAGAGCGTAGGTCCACGCATGGATGGCTCGCACGGTCCACACGGTGCGATATTTGTCTCTCTCTTCTCTCTATTTATAAGCTCGCTAACACTACATTACTTGGTAAACTAAAAGCAATCATTCACCATATCCCCAGAGTGGTCGTGTGACGCAAGCACAACGTACCAGTGCGGAGTTGGAGCGAATTCAGATTCGCTCCAGTGAGCGCGAGCTTCGCGGACACATCCAGTAGTCCCTGCAGAAGCTTCCCCGTTGACAGTCTACAACCGTGGCGCATTAGAGGCTCACAATGCGGAGAAGGTGGCGTGCTGGCGGCTCGAGGACCAGGCGGTTCGGATGGCGATGAAAGACCGACAAAATTAACTCGCAGCGAGACCACCATGCTGCGTAACGACTACGAAGACAAGACAGACAAGATGACCAGAAAGACCTCTCGGTGGGAGCAACAAGCTTTACGGCAGATGCTCGACATAGAGCCGGACTCGACGCGGATGAAGGTGCACTGGGAGAGGCAATGCGTGCGCTGGATGATGCCGACCGTGAAGGGTCTCCAGCTGACAGCGATGATTCCGACTATGAAGACAAGCGCCCGGCTCCGAGTGATGTCAGTGGTGATGATGCTGCAAATTTGGAGAATGCGGATGGTGTGGAAGGTGAGGGCGAGTATGAAGGCAGTAACGGCAACGCCGATGAGGAGTCGGTGGCGGACGATGCGAGTGCGGTACAGGATGATACCAGTGTCCACAGTAGTGCCGAGAGCGACTCCAACGAGAACGATGCAGTCGACGGAAATCGTAAGAAGGTGGAGGAGGGGGCGTCCGTTCAGGCGGAGGCTCTTCGATCGATACACAGAAGTTACACCGAGCGAACCGAACATAAGATCTTCGATTCCTGAAAACCGTTCCTACGTGGTTTCGCGGCATCAAGACTGCGTTCAGTTCTTGGGAAGAATTCCACAAAACACTCGACGAGTACCAAGTTCAGAGCATCCAGCAGTTCTTGAAGCGCACAAGTACATCTGTAGCGGTGCGGAACAAGCAGATCCTTCGTCGCTTAGAGGTCAGACAGATGGCGGGAAAGTCTAGGCGTAAAACTGTCATGCTTATTCCTGATAAGTGGGTTACGTATTCGAAGACCCTGGTCTGCATGCATGGCCAGCCGTACGTGAACCGAGGGGGAAAGCACAATCACGACAAAGTTCATGACACGAAGTGCAGGCGAGGGTAAATTTGCGTGTGGCGGAGTCGCTGAGTGGGACTTGGTATTTACGTGTGAACACTTCCAACCATCACAGCCATAACCTAAACAAGCACATTTGGGAAACGTACGCGGAGAATAGGACTGTGAAGGGCCCCAGCTCACGCAAGATGTCGCAGTGCTACAAAGGCTGGTGCGAAAGCGCAGGGCATTCTACAGTATCTCCGAGAGCAAACGGGTATGTCTTGTAATCGTTCGGTGAAGTTTCTGTGTGCACGTTTGGTTGGGTTTTGTAAGCATTCTCACATTAGTTTTCTTTCTGAAACAGGGCGAGAGCTACGCTATGTTCTTAGCATACACAGTATGCGCGTATTGAGGAAGCGTAGACTTAAAGTTTGTATGTAAGATAGAAATACGCGAGCCCACGTATTTCTAAAGCAAATACTTAACACTTTAGATCAAAATAGAAAACTGAATTGAATGGCAGCCCGCCGCGTGGCGGGCTGGCCTTATCTTTACGCTAAACCCCTTTAAGATGATATCTAATTGCAAGGGTGAGAGCATGGTTGGCTCTCACGCATTTGCATGAAATGCATGCACATGATTGGTTGAAATGTGGCCCTTTCAACTAATAGCTGTGCGCCTGAGCGCCCGTCAATGATAGTTACATTGACGGCTCGTAATGTTGGTCGCTAGTGTGTGTCCCACACACACTAGTGGGTTTACGTAGGATAGTGTACCCGGGGTACACTAATACACGTAAACCCACTAGTTTACGTAGGATAGTGTACCCCGGGCTACACCACCCCCTCTCAAAGTGCGAGTATCGCATTCGGGAGGTAACGGTGACCACGATCTTTTCTGTGGTCACTTTCCGTCTTCTTTTTAACGGAGAAGACACTCACGCTAATTTCGCAATGAGCGCGTTAAATCCCGAGTCTCCCGGGAGCCCCAAGGCTTCCGAAAGTCCCAAGACCTCCGCACCCGGTGGGGATTCCCCATCGGGTGGCAAGACACTGTCAGTGCGTGAATATCACGCACTACAATGGAGACAGAGCGATCTCGTGAGCGCGAGAGCGCTAAGCAAGTCGGCGCTATCGTCGCCAAGGCAGCCCGTCCCTTCGGGGATCGACTGTCGCGCAGCCTGCGAAGGCTGCGCGCACCACGTCCCCTGGACGTGATGGTGATGAGGAAGACCCTGGTCTCATTGTCGATTACGATAATGATTCTTTGGCGAACGAAAAGGAGCACTCTTCGCCCGTGAGGGACAAGCCTGCTGTGAGCAAGCCTCTTCGCGAGGGTCCGTCGCCGGGCTCTCGTCGTCAACGTGAGGACTCGCCAGAAGATGGCGAGGTCGTGCACGCTAAGCGTGCACGGTCTGAAGCAGTGGACCCGCGGAAACTCCATCCGCGGGTGTTTCTCCTTCCGCCCAGGCATCCTTGCCTGTTGGGCGCAGCGCGGCTCAGTCTCAGGGAGCTGAGCCGTGGAGGTTATCATCGGAGCGCATTCACCGCCTCCGATGGTCCGTCGAAAGCGGCCAGGGCACACCTTGTGCTCTCTTCCAAGTCGATACCATCAAAGATGATGATATCGTAGAGGCGCTCGGCTTCGCGGCCGGCTCCGATGAGCGACGCAACTACTATGCGACGCTGTACCTTGCTCTTCGCTATTTCAAGGGCGTGCGCCATAGCGCTAAGAGCAAGGTCTCTGAGACAGTCGCACTGACTCAGGGCTGGAACCAGTCGTTATGAGCTGGAACAGTGATGCTGCTGCTTTCCGAAAGCGTCTCGAAAGCATGCGTGAGCGCTATTATAAACATAACAGCGCTGGCAAGGCTACCCGCTTGCACGAACTCAGTGCAAGCGCTGGTATACCTTGTGCCGTTCCCCGTGGAGAACGGTGTCCAGTCTGTCCACCCAACGCGGACAGACTGCGTGAGAATGAAGTCGATGGGTACTCGACGATACGAGTACCCAGTGAAGTCCAAGACTGGCGCTTTACTCTCTTCCCGGATGCCGGGAAGAGAGCACCCCGCCTGATCCCGTTACGCCCCCGGGGGCGTGGGGTGGTACACTGTCCAGCCGAGACCTAGTCTCGGCTCGGGCGGAGGTGGTGGCGGTCTTCGTACGCCATCACCATTTCCGGAATATCCCTCACGAGGATATTCCGCGGTTCCCACGAGTCGTGTTGGGGAGGGTATCCTCTCCAACGACATCGAAAACGACGCTGACCTTGGTCAGTGCGTGGCTCCTGGTGAGCTACAATTCGCTCGACAATCCAGCGAATTGAGCCGTCGGCAGCCCGCAAAGGAGGGGAAAAACCTCGTCGCTTTGATCGGCCGCTTGACGCTGATCAGACCTTCCAGCAACTGGCGGCTGACTATGCTGCCTTCTGCCGTGAGGCTTGGAAGACGATCGCTGAGCAAAGTCAGCTGATCTCGAACCTCTCGTCGCGAGTGTCCGCTTCTCGCGAGACAGCGGGTGACGCGCTGTCTCGAGTCGAGGACGTCGAGAGGAAGTTTGCGAAGCTCGTTGAGAGCGTTCGCATGCATCACTCGCGCTCTGCGCGCGAGCGCGACGAGGATGACGAGTCGTAGCTCGACCATCACGCTTCTTCGTGCCCATGTTGGATGAGCGCGCGGACGTATCATGCTCATGATACGCCTTCAGTCGCCCGACATAAAACGTCGGGTGCAGTCTCATGCTGGTTGGTATGTCCAGCGTGTAGGCTGTGCCTTGGCGATGCAAGACACGAAAGGGGCCGATGAAGCGTGGAGCAAGCTTGCTTGCTCCAAAGTCGAGACTGCATGTCTAGCCAAGTTTTGCGTAGACAGTAAAACTAATGAATTCGTTTTGAACTCACTAATGTTGTTGCGTGACTTCTTGTCAGCGTTCATCTTCTGTCGGTCGACAGAAGATGCCTTAGCATCACGAACAAACCGCATTACGGCTTGTCGATTCTGCACGAAGTCTTTCGCATCGACATTGGTCGTGTCGACCAATGTCCTTGTCCGCTATCGTGCCCTGCACGATGCGCTCGTCATCTTGAGTGTCCACATGGGGTCGGTGGACACGTACTTGGTCGCAGCAGTGACGTCGCCCTGCGTCGTCACTGTATCATTTTGTTTCCGGTGTTCGACTCCGAGTCGAACACGTCATCTTGCGTCACGTCTGCTCCCGGAGCAGGCGTAGGACGGGTCGTCGCTTGTCCTTTCGCTCCCGGAGCGAAAGATGCTTGGTCTTCTTCCTTCGCTCCCAGAGCGAAGGGTACTTGGTCGTCTTCTTTCGCTCCCGGAGTGAAAGGTACTTCGTCGTTGCTTGTAACTTCCGTTCCCGACATGGAAGTGTTCTCAGCGCCTGCACCCCGTGCAGACGCAAAGCGTACTCTCTTCTGGCGCGTGACACTACGTGTCACGGCGTTCAAATTTTCCTGTGGGCGTGGCTCGCTCACAGATCCTCCCCACTCAAGGGAGCTGTCACCCCGTCAAGCATGGCAGGTACTCGTGGATGCCGCATGGCATTCACGTAGAACGGTGTATGCCCCGTAGAGGCATGCACCGAGTTGTTGATGGCAAACTCTGCCATCGGCAAACAGTTGCTCCACTCGGTGAACGAATGGGCGTAGCTCTTGAGGATGTCACTGAGCACGCGATTCACGCGCTCGGTCTGACCATCCGTCTGCGGGTGGTCGGCTGTCGACATCGACAGCCGAGTACCAGGAGGCCGAAGACCTCCTTCCAGAACGCGGCCGTGAACCTTGGATCACGGTCGGACACTATCTCACGGGGCATACCGTGAGAGCGGAAGATGAGCTCCACAAACAGACGTGCCGTCTGTTTGGACGTGACTTGGGCAGGCACCGCAGCAAGATGAACCATCTTGCTGAAGCGGTCGACAAAGACGACCACTCCAGTCCGACGCTTGGCGTCGGGCGGTAACCGAATATGAAGTCCATACTGATGGACTCCCAACACTCTGCCGGTATTGGCAGAGACTGTAGTGGTGCTTGTGAAGCTGGCGTCGGCTTCACTCGTTGGCACGCCTCGCAAGCACGGACGTACTTGCGGATCCACTTGTACTGGCGAGGCCAATAGAAGTCACGCGAGAGAAGAAGGTACGTCTTCTCTCGACCGGATGCCCGGCCGATGGGGCATCGTGATACTCGAATACGATCCGCAGGCGCAGATCATAATCATCAGGGACGACGATGCGAGCGACATCGTCGTCAGCTGCACTGTATAGCAGCAAGCCGGCGTGTGCACTATACCTGTGCACACGGGATCTCAGATGTGGAGGCAGCGCGCGATGCGCGCTGTCGGAAGTGCCTCCACATAGGTCAGCAATCGCTTGGCGTCCGCGTCAAGCGAGTACGCCTTGCGCACATCGTCGAGCAGCGACGATGTGGGCACACTGCTGCGTTCAATGCCAATGGCATTGACGTCAACTACCTTGTAGTTGTAATCCGGCCGACGCGACAGTGCGTCGGCTACCACATTCAACCTTCCAGGTTTGTACTCAACCTGGAAGTTGTATTCAGCGAAGAATGACAGCCACCGCGCCATTCTTTGAGAGAGATGTGGTGACTTTACGGCCGGCTGTAAAGAAGCGTGATCGGTGTAGATCACGGAGGGTCTATCTCAAGGAGATAGACACGGAACTTGGCTAACGCATACTTCATGGCAAGGAGCTCCTTGTCGTGTACTGGGTAGTTGCGCTCAGCTTGCTTAAGCTGACGAGACTGATAGCAGATCACACGATCACGTCCTTCGTGATCGTACTGCATCAGAGCGCATCCGATTGCAAAGTCGGATGCGTCACACGCAACGTGGAACGGACGATCTTGGTTGGCGACGGCCAAGATCGGCGCCTCGGTCAGGCCCTGCTTGACCGAAGTGAAGGCCTGCTGACATTCAGCAGACCATCTCCACTCCGCGTCCTTCTTGAGGAGGCGCGACAGTGGTCGAATACGCCCAGCGTAATCGTGTATGTACTTGCACAAGTACGTAGCCAACCCAAGGAACTGCCGCAGTTCTTCTGCATTCGAGGGCGCAGGCCACTCGTTGGTCAACCCTGATCTTTTCGGGATCAGGGCGGACACCGTCCTTGCCGACAAGGCATCCGAGAACTGGAATCTCGGACGCACCGAATATGCACTTCTTAGATTTGCATATAACTTGTGCTTGCGCATCAGCGCAAGCAGTTGTCGGAGATGCTCCTTGTGCATCTCGGTGTCTGTCTTCTCGCCCACAGCCCGGCTGTGGACGAACACGTCGTCGAAGTACGTCGGTGCGAAGTCCCGCACCGACCGTAATAGATGCGTTACGCATCTATTAAACGTCGCAGGGGCATTCTTAAGCCCCTGTGGCATCACTAACCACTCCCAAAGCATGCCGCTTGGGGTGCTTACCGCTGTGAGAGGGATATCACTCTCACGCATTAAGATTTGGTAGAAACCATCTCTTAGGTCAAGAGCACTGAACACGGTGCTCTTGCTCATCGAATCGATGATGACGTCCTTCCTCGGTATCGGCGTCTGCGCCGGTATCGTCGCATCGTTCATCTTGTTAAACGCATGAACGATGCGCCATCCGCCCTGTGCCTTCTTGACACAGAACGTGGGGGCACTGTGCGGGGATTTGGATTCCCGCACTTGGCCCGCACGACGACGAGCTTCGAAGAACTCGTCGATGGCCTTTACTTGTTCACGCGGCAGTGGCCACTGTCGCGTGACACAGTACTTCGTGCCTGGCACGAGATCAATCTCGTGCTGAATTCCTTTATCCTGCGGAAGCTCCGCAGGAACTTCGTCCTGGAATACGTCGGCGTATTCCCGAAGAACGTCGTAATAGGGACTCGACTTGAGCGAGTCCCAGCTCTGCTCTGCAAATCGATCCTTTTTCGATTTGGCACTGAGGCTCGTGTCGCCATCAGGGTGCCGCTCGAGAACCTGCCGCAGGTCCTCGAGATCCTCTGTGATCACGACATCCTCACGGGCGGTGAGGATGCATACTTGTTCTACGCGCCCGGCGCGTAGATCCCGTGCAAAGCCTTTCCAGCTCTGCACTTCCAGCGCTGTCAACTCCGAGGCAGTGCTCGGAGGACACTCCAATGTCAACTCGTGACATTGGACCCCAGAGTGTTTGCGTCAGCGCATTCACTCTCTCGTACTCGACATCGCCCGTCGCAGGCGATGGAGGCTCGTCACCTGCACGCTTCGGTGCAGGGCGTTCTTGGGACAGGGAGGAGCGACCCCCTGTCCGGTCTCGGTTCCTTTCAGTTGTGAGGAGCTCTTCGGGCTCCTCATACCGCGACCCTTGTCAGACCCGGTCTGACAACGACCCATATCTTGTGTCTCGACGGGCCCGGCCCGTCGAGGGTCTCCTTGAATCTTGGCTCCTCAAGCCCGGCTTGAGGAGAGATCTTCTCTTGAACAGTCGCCTCGGGCCCGGCCCGAGACGGTTTCTTGGTTCTTGCCTTCGCAGGCCCGGCCTGCAGGGTTCGGTCCAAACCCGGTTTGGACGTGGGTGCGCTCCCGGAGTGCACCCTTCAGTTGTGGTTTCGCCCGTGCCCCGGGCACGGACGAGGAAGCCTCCCGGAGGTCTTCCTTCTTCTGGTACGCGGCGGCCTTGGCGGTCGCCACGTTCTCTTGGCTGGGATGAGCGAGGTTGCCGTCGCTCCCAACGCACGCACCACGAGGTGCGCGCGCAACGTTGACAGGGCCATCGCTCACTGTCACGCTGTCCGCTGATCCGAGGACGTTACCGTCCTCGGCGCCGAATGAGATTATAGACTGGGCCTTCCAGTCTATCACTGGGGCATGGCGTTTTAGCCACGGCATGCCCAATATCATGTCGAACTTATCGTCTAAATCTAAGACGATAAGGTCTTCGGTGAAGGTCCGACCTTCACAGTCAAAGCGAACAGATACAGTTCGCTTTCGTGTCTTCACGGTTGCGCCTGTCGCCAGGCGCACCACCAACTCGCTCCGAGGAGTCTCTTTCTCCTCGGGGCACATCGCATTCAGACTCTGCAGTCGAACAAAGTTGTTCGACGCACCTGAATCGACCAGCGCGTGCATGGATCTCCCATGCACCGCAACCTCCAGGATGATCAGCCCAGCTCGACCATCGTTCCTTTCACTGCGGTGCTTGCCACTGCAGGGGCTGTAGTCATCACATGTCCGACATCGGCATGTGTGACTACACCAGTAGGGCGCCCGCCCCTATTGGCTCCGCCGTTTTGGTCGTCCGCACCAACGATCACCGTTGGCACGATACGACGTACCGCGAGTAGCAGGCCTTGGGCCTGCTACACACTCGCGTGCGTAGTGGCCGGTATTTCCACACTGGAAACACCGCTGCGTTCTTCTACGCGGATCCGTCTGCTGCCTGCCAGCAGACGCACTTGATAGGTCCATCGATTCTGGACCGCCCATGGGCCTCGGTCGCGGACGCGGCGCCCCTGGCGTGTCCGCGTGAAGTTTAGCTTGATTCAAGCTAAACTCTTCCTGCGATGCAAGTCGGATGGCTTGCTCGAGAGTACTCGGGTACTCTCGGAAGAGATAGGTCTTCACAGGCTCATCTCTAAATCCCTTCATGAAGGTGACAACTTGTGTCGCCTCATCAATGGGGTGGTTCACGATACTTGACACCAAGTATCGAGCCTGCTGCGCGTACGCAAGTACGTCGCGTTTGCCTTGCTTCAGGTCAAGGAACTCCGCCCTCGACCTGAACTCCGACTCGGGAGGCTCAAACGCGAGTTTGAGCTCTTCCTTGAACTCTTCGTACGTGCTCCAGCATGTACCGTTCGTAAGGCGTCTGCCATACGCCCAGTGTCTAGCACGTCCTGCTAGACACGACATCGCGTAAGCGACTTGTAGCGACGGATCCCAGCTCCTTCGGGCAGCGATCGCTGTCTCGAGCTCTACGAGCCAGCGCAATAGTGGCTCGTTAGAGCCACCGGAGAACGGAGTCACTGACACCTTCAGTGACTCAAAACGTGGAACAGCAGAAGTCTCTTTCTGCTGTTGCTCCTTCTCCATGTAGTCGACCACGACTACATGGTGTTCACTTGGCGGCAATGAGCGAAGCATTGCTGCCACAGTGGACTCACCTACGACTCGCGAGAGTCGTAGTAACGCCTCCCACTGCTGATCACTCAGGTGGGGCAATCCTCTCTCGTAATACGAGAGTGGATATTCGAGCTCCGTCAGACGGAGCACCGCCTGACGAAGGATTTTCGTCTCCATAGCCAAATTCCATTTGGCTATTCTCTGTAGGCGTTGAACGGGGGCGGACTACTAAGTGCTACCAGGTGAAACAGGGCGAGAGCTACGCTCTGTTTCTTAGCATACACAGTATGCGCGTATTGAGGAAGCGTAGACTTAAAGTTTGTATGTAAGATAGAAATACGCGGGCTCGCGTATTTCTAAAGCAAATACTTAACACTTTAGATCAAAATAGAAAACTGAATTGAATGGCAGCCCGCCGCGTGGCGGGCTGGCCTTATCTTTACGCTAAACCCCTTTAAGATGATATCTAATTGCAAGGGTGAGAGCATGGTTGGCTCTCACGCATTTGCATGAAATGCATGCACATGATTGGTTGAAATGTGGCCCTTTCAACTAATAGCTGTGCGCCTGAGCGCCCGTCAATGATAGTTACATTGACGGCTCGTAATGTTGGTCGCTAGTGTGCGTCCCACACACACTAGTGGGTTTGTAGGATAGTGTACCCCGGGTACACTATCCTGTGTAGCCCCGCTACACTTTCCATGCAGACGAGTTCCTGCGACTGCATTTTCATGTAGACATGCCTTCTCCCGTGCCGGCACCTGATGTACGTCAGGAGCACTTGTAACTTTGAATCCGTGATCCCTCCCATACGCTTTTTCCATCTAGGTGGATTGTCCAGAGCCCGGAAACAACATCGACGTTGGTGATGTTCCACAGGGTGAATTGAAGCAGGCGTTGTGCACGCCGATATTCAAGGAGCCAGCCACGTGCAGCGCAGCAATATATGTCGAGGTGAAGGCGACAGTCGAGAAGACCGTGGACTGGATGTCTATTCAGTTCACGGGCCACATTTCGTGTAGGTCTGCGGTGGCTGCAAGATTTCTTGGAGGCACTGACTCCGGCAACATCATCGATTTCGCCGAACGCGAGCCGCCATCCTTTTCAGCAGGATCGCGTACTGCTCCAAGCGGTTTCGGTTTAAAGCAGGTTTCTGCAACTGGCAGAGCGCGACTATCGCAAATGTCGTTCACAGACGACGAGGACAGAAAATCAAAGTTGAGGAAGAGAAGGAGGGGTCCGATACGGTTGCCGGTGCACCTAACGTGGTATCTGACGCCGCGCCGAGAGATAAGAGCGCTGACGACGTGGTTCCTGGTGAGGAGGCAAAGCCCGTGGATTACGAGGTTGTACAGGTTGGTATCGATGATACCCCGAGCCTACCAACTGAAACCGAGTCTACGCAAACAAACCACCACAAACGGCTAAAAGAGCGAGCGAGCGCAGTCAACTGGACCCTCTCGGAGCGACCTGTTATCAATGGAATGACGAAGGCACAGCGGAAACATGAGCAGGCCAAGAAGGATCATGAACTTGCTCGACAACTTGCGGACAAATGTCGTCGAGCAAAGTGTCAAACTTTGTTCCGTTTGCAGAGGTAGAGGCACTATTAGATGGTCCGTACAGCCTCTTCGATTCAAAAGCGATGGTAGATGCGCTTGTTCTACCAAGCGTTGATATTGTGGGCACACTTTCGGTGAGACCTCGCGGCGTTGGACAGGATATTCCTGTTGTCAAGGCTTTGCCGCAGCTTCCGAAGGTGATCGAGGCAATTGATGCAATTAGGCTCGAACAAGACATTGATCTTCTCGCTCATTGGTCTGACTACAGTATGGTTACGCGACGTTTGATCAGCTGGTTGCCATGGATACCCTGGTGGAAGCACGGAATCGCTTCTGTTTGGTTACGCGCACAGTAAAGTGGATTGAAGGCGTGGAGTTCCATGTATCGGATCTCCGAAAACCCTTTTCAGATACCAGAAACGTCTCAAAGGTATAGTTTTCAAGTATGCAACCACACCTGAATTTACAACTAGCTACATGTTGATGTGTTATGCAGAATGAGCATTCGGGATACGTAGAAACACTCAGCCAGCGTGTGAATAGTGTGCCTGGAGAAATCATTGGTGGCCATCAATTACTTGACTTCCGCGAAAACTTGTGGCTTCACACCACCTCTATTATGGTGTCTCTGATGGTGCTACGAGACAAATTCACCGACGTGGGTATTATCAGCTCTAGCTTTCACGATTTAGTTTTACTAGAGCAACAACGTCTTATTGCTGGGGTTTCGGTGCCAGCGACCCGAAGAACAAGCGCGTGGTGTCGATATTTCACATCCATCGTCACTGGGTTGCGTTCCTAGTGGACCGTAATATTGATACGGAGACGAGCAAAGCAACGTGCTACATATTTGACCCTCTCCAGAGTCGCAGCAACTACACCATCATTGAAAAAGCGTGCGGGGGCGGTAGAGGGGATACTGCAGCTGGAGGACAAGATTGTCTACAAGAAGGTGGAGTGGTGCCAACAGCAGGATGGCAGCTCGTGCGGTGTTTGGTGCATAGCAGTGCTGGAGATGCTGCTGAGTAACTCGTCCTGGGACGATTGCCTGTACAACTTGGTGCCGTATCTGCGAATGCGCTTCTTTTACAAGGCTATAGCTTTCGTCTGGAAGCAGAGCGGCTAGTGATCGTTAACTTCAACTTCAATACATGCTTTGATTTGGTAACTACGTTCGGTAGTGCTAAGAAAATAGCGTACCGAACTTCCGCTCTTCGTGAAGAAAATGCCAAGTGCTACGAACCCCAAATATAGGTCTGTTGCGAAATGACTGATGCGAAGTGGTGTATATTTCTTTCAACAAACAGAAGATAAAATAAATTAACCTAGTTGATGGGTTATGATTTTTACATCTGTTTTCACTTTGGCAAAAACAGTGTTTAGTTCTTTCAACCGTCAATTCATGTCTTTCTTGGTTCGGTGGTACACAGCAACATCGTGGGGCTGAAATTGAAATAATTTTGCATTTCCCAACTCCATGACAATTGGAGAGTTGATCTGTAATGCTTAGTGGTCCCCAGACTTGGAATACCCGCTCAAATGGAATAAAATGTCGGTTCCCAATGACAGACTTGGCACGCGTGGTATACAAAGCCAAGTGTTTATTCCTGAATCCCCTCTGATGTAATATGGAATAAAAATTGCCAAATATCCCTCCAAAAGGGGTCTTTTCTATAGAAAAGTCACTTTTGTACAGGTCAATCATATTATGACATTGAAATCGGCATTTCCATCCTTGTGTCCGAGTTGGAGTTACTTCCGGAAAATGGTTTAAATAGGGGTGTCAGACCTCCAAAAATAGCTCCTCTTATTTGGGCCTGTGGACGACGCATTTTTGGCCTCTGAGCTACTCATTTTCTGAAATCACCTCCCGTTGGTGGCTTGTTTTGCGAAATAAGCAGTTTAAGCCTGCTTTTGTGGGTGGTTTACAACCAGTTGCCTAAAGATACTACTACCGCTGTGGTACAGCGGTAACGAGCTGCCTACAGAAATGGCTATCGGCGGAGCTGCCTCGGGAGTGCTTGCGGGTGCAGGCGAGGCCACCGCTTCCACTGCAACTGCAACGACGACTGCACCTGCTGCTAAGATTCATCTAACATCGGATGACTACGATATCTTAGTCACCTGGATGGAAGATGAAGTCAACTTTGCTGCAGTTCATGGCTCCGGAAGCAAGACGGCAATTGGTGAGGACACGAAGACCAAGCGCCAGGCTTTCGCTGCCATGGCTAATAACTTGAAGCAGAAGACGAAGACGCCTGACCTGCCGCTCTTGAAGGCGAGAAACATGCAGCAGCGATGGGATAACTACATGAAAAGGTTCAAGAAGCTGTATGCTGCGTCGAAGAAAACAGGGTACGGGATCTCTGATGCAGAGAGGAAGAAGGGATGACGCTGAGTGAGAAGGAGCACAAAAGTGCCCTTGCTTCGCGCGTATGAAAATACTGTTTGGTACAAGACCGAACGTTACCGCGGGGAGCATAGTGGAGCGTGCCTCCGACGTGCTCACGTGTGCTGCCATCAACACCACCAGACACTACACTTGCAGACGGTGGAATCCCTATCGACGAAGCCAATGATAGCGCGGTGTTGACGGAGTTGACAAGACTGACCAGTGATGACTGCATCTACAGTGACAGCGACGGCGGTGATCCAGTAGAGGATAGCAGTGACGACCGAGCTAAAGAAAACAAAGACGCTGAGACCTCCAATAATCAAGCCTCGGTCGCAGCTTTGGATATTAATATACACGATCTTTCTACCCCGTTAAATGCGACTTTATTTCGAAGTAAGCAGGCTTCTCCTAAAAGATAGTGAAGCTCGATGACTTCTGAATGCGTTGGTGCCCTCCCGGGTCGCGGACAAGAAAGGAAAAGCAACGAAACGGCGACGACAATTTGTTTTAGCTTATTAGAGTTACTATCGGAAAATGGTGTCCCGTAACCCTGTCGTCCCGTAACCATGCCCGAATGGATAGAAATACCCTCACGAAATTGGAATAATTTGGACGTTCCTGACGCCATGACAATTGAGGGGTTCATCTGTACTTCAAGCACATAAGCAAATCCATATCATTCCAGTCCTTGACTCTGTAAAAATACGATATATTGCATCCATTTGCCTGCTCTGTTCTAAACATGCACTGCTTAGGTGACTTGATCATCGCCAAGTTGGTGGCACCAACCGACCTTGAATGTGCACCATCAACCAAGAGCTCACGTTGCGTTGGCGTGACGACGACCCTGCTCGGATTCCGAGCCTCCGAACACATTTCCTGTCGATGGATTGAATGCATCAGGACGATGCGTTGAAGAATGTGTGTTTTGCGTCATGCATCCAGCATGACGAGTGCATGCAACACGGCGTCACATTGGAACCCACTCTGACGATGAGGACGATGCGAGATCGAATCAAGGGCGCGAGAAGCGCTGCTTGCTTCGCCTTGTCAGTGATAATGTCACTTGATCGTGCCTTGGTGTCTTGTTTGTGCGAATTGGACCGCAGCTTAAGATTTGCACTGCCGAGTTTATTCACGAGGCGATGTCTCTGTGCTGGCGGTACTTTGCCGCAGGAAAGGAGAGGTGCTGATGGTGATTACTGAAGTGTATGTGGAGCGCAGAACTGACACAAAACAATCCATGTTGGCAACATTGCTGCAGGCTGAAGATCCGTTCGCAAGTCGCCGAAGGCGACAGTTTGCGGTCAAAATGTAAATTTGATCCAAGCGTACCGACATTTCAACTTCAAACAGATATTGCTTCACCCTCACTTCTGCTTGACGGCGCCGCCATGCTCATTTGATGAGATGACTTCAGGACGGCGGGGCGACATGGGCAACCGATCAGATGCGGCTGCTGTCTCACGCTATCGGTTGCATGTTTGTAAGGGGCATTCCCGTGCTGCAAAACGAAAAACGAGGTCCTGCCGTAGTGTGCAGCGTTGGCAAGCGATGTTTAACCTGGTAGCCTTCACCAACACGATTGAAACCTTCAAATTTGTGAGGTAAAGAATCTTTACGATAACGATGTACCTTCTCGAAGTGCAAGCAGGAGGGTTGCTATGAAGGACTCCTTCAAGGAGAGATGCGTGCCAAGAGCATAAACGCGAAGTAGAGGTGTGACCCCGCATTAATTCCGAGAGATCCAAACACTTAGTATTTTTAATCTTAAAATGGCTGGATCACAACCCCGAAAGAAAATTGAAGGTGCGGGTTGCTTTGAAAAATCTTAGATGGGGCTTGACCGCCATTAAGTTTGCTTTGCACTTTGTGCTTTCTGCCTCACCACAACATATCCTAACCTTCATGTTGGCTCGACTTTAACTCTATAGAGGGCAAAGACTCAAGACAATGGAGCTTTACCAACTCGCACGAAGACGATCGCGGACTTGCGATCGATGTCTTGCGCGGTTTCTACGCTATCGGCAATAGCAGACGGGGTCGCGTGGGCTTTCCAACGAGATCAGGAGGTCCCATCGCGATGCCCACGCATCTCGACAAGCGGGTGGGAGAAGTGGGCGCAAGGGCATCGCTGCGCCAGCCAGGCGCGGGCGTGCCTTTAGGTAGTCCCGATAGCCTGCTCAGTTTGAAATCTGCCGACAAACGCAGAGTCTCCACCCCGGCAAGCTCCCCAAGTCCTCATTTACTCCAAGATGTTCGGGCTCACGTTTTCGCGATGGTACCTGTTCATCGCGGCCTTCGTCGTGCAGTTCTGCATTGGCTGCATCTACGCCTGGTCGGTGCTCAACCACCCCATCGATTTGGCCGTCTACGGTGATGCGACTAAGGGCCGTGCAGTGAACGCATTCTACATCGCCATCGGTGTCTTCGGCGCCGCTACGTCCCTTCTTGGCCCTACCATCGAGCGTAAGGGCCCTAAGTGGGGCGTGTTCGTTGGCACGATCCTGTACATGATCGGCCACATCGTCACGGCCCTCGGCTGCCACTACAAGTCCATTGCCTGGATCTATATTGGCTACGGTGTCATCACTGCCATCGGCATGGGCATGTGCTACATTTCCCCTGTGGCTACGCTGCAGAAGTGGTTCCCCGACTACCGCGGCACTGCCGCTGGTTTCGCCGTCGCCGGCTACGGTGCTGGTTCGGTCGTCTGGAGTAAGGTCTACTTGCCCACCATTGATGCCGTTGGACTCGCCTGGATGTTCGTTCTCCTTGGCGCCATTATGAGCGTGGCGATGTTCTTGTCGGGTTTGATCCTCCGCGTGCCTCCTGCTGACTTCACAGTCAACGGACTCAACATCCACGGTAACGCTGTGGACGATAGCGAAGGACTGGAGGAGAAGCTCAGCACTGCCTACAAGGAGGTTCAAACTCCTAAGGACCACGACGAGCCTGCCAAGCCACAGATCAAGCAGCTAGCGCTCAAGGAGGCACTCCTGACTCCCGACTACATCTTCATGTACCTCATGTTCTTCGCCAACCAGTTATTCGGTGTCATCGTGCTGTCTCGCCTGTCAAGCATGTGCACCGACATCTTCAGCAAGAGCTCTGGCACGGCCTCCGACATTGTGTCAATCAACAGTGCCTTCAACTGTTGTGGCCGTCTCCTTTTCCCAGCCATGTCGGACTTCCTCGTGCGCTACTTGAACGTGGAGAAGACGTTCGCCCGCAAGGTGCTGTACTACTTCACACTCGGTGCCCAGGTCGTTGTGCTCGGTACCTTGCCGACGGTCATCCGCCACGAGAACTACACGGTCTTTGTGATCCAGATCTTCGTGCTGACCTGCAGCTACGGTGGTGGTTTCGGCACCATCCCGGCCTTCGTCACGGACATGTTCGGTGCCTACAACATTGGTCCCATGCATGGTATCATTCTTACGGCAATGGCTATTGGCGGTGTCGCGGGTGGCCTGTCCTTCAACGCCGCTTACAACAACAAGATTGCGGACGGTATGGACGTGGGTGAGGCGTACATCGACAACATCCAGATCATCTTCGTGATCGTCTGCATTGGTTTTGTGATCCTCTTCCTGGTGCGCACCAACATTGTGGACCGTTTCGAGCCCGGATACCACTACTCGTTGTGCGGCAAGCGTGTCATCAGCATTCCGCCGAAGGGAAGGAGGCCAAGAAGCAGGAGGATGTTGAGGTTGAGGTTGCGAACCAGCCCGAGACTGCCGTCTAAGTTACTACGTAATTGACTGATAACTACTCATAATACTGAATGGCTTATACTACTACCGGTAGTAACATTTTGAGACATTGTCGTCGGCACCAATAGCAAAAAATGGTGCCAAATAGTCAGGACAGACAATTTCAAGAGAAGGCTGATACCGAGGACTTCATGTAGCTACTTCGTATATAACTGGAAGAGAAGATGTCTTCTGCAACAAAGCGATAATTCCACGGGAGGGTGGAACCCCCACCTTGACGATATCGCGTCAATCTTCCTTCACACATCACCAATTTTTCAAGCAGGCAGTGAATTTCAATACTTCGGTAACCCCTACGTGTAGACGACCTGCAAACGCTGAAGAAACTAAACCGGTTATGTTGCCGGGAGAAATGAAGTGGCTGGGGCTTGGTCCATTGCGAGTCCAGACTTCAAATGGAGCCACGACACACCCATTTTGCGGACGAGTACCGGTGAAAAAAGTCTGGTAGTGAGTAGGTTAATCCTTAAGAAGCAAGTAAATTTCACGCTTGCGGTTGCTGTGACGCGGTGTCACTGCTGACGCGCCACGAAAGACAAAATCTAGCGTGGCATCAACGGATGTGGGATCAGCAATGCTGATGCTGGTTCAGCATTCTTGTCTGGGCTGGCGAAGCTCCAAGTCTGTAAAATGCATTGTGCGCATTCGTAACTCTCAATCTGCTAGTTCCATTGATTTGTTTCTCAGAAAAGTATGCGCTAATCTGATGGAATGGAAAGTGACAAAGTGCTGCTTTAAGTTTATCCACGCCAAAGTTCATCGCTGAGTTTGGTCTAGCGTGGCAAGTTTAGAGAGAGGTGAAGGTGAGTCTATGTACTTTACTGCCTATGTAGCAAAGCTAAGATTACCAAAGATTTTCTGACCGCCAGCCCCAACAGAGTCTCCTCCGAATGACGGCGCTCTGCATGCTTCGCCAGAATCGTGTTGGGGGACACTGCAGCGAGGGATCGTGGGCCGGTTAACCAAGTCCGGAGTTAAACAAAAGACGATACAGTACGCTCCTAGCGTGGCACATCGAAGTGTGGACGCGAGCACGGTGTAGTGAGGGAACTGTGAATTCAGAGAGGGTAAAAACGAGGATTGTAGACGTCGTGCAGCACCGCCGTTTTTAATCCGAAACTTGAAGATCACCAGACCACTTTAATACAGGGAAATCGAGCCCATTTCCCTTGCCTTACCTTTTTTAAATCTCAATTTGACATCCGGGATTTTTTGAGAACTCGTTTTAGACGTCTAGGAACCAACCATTACCCCGTACAGCCTCACCACGGCGTAGAGCCCATCCTGGAGGTGCTCACAAGGTCATTTGCACCTTTGTAAAGATGCCAGCACACCTGCAAACCCCATTCCAGCCTGGCCACGACCTCCTGTACGCCCTCGAAGTGGCAACGCGGGACGCAGAGACATCTGCGGTGAGTTCTATTGCTCATCAGTTTGAACGCTGTAGCGGCATCACTGCCTACTACCTGTAAGCATTTACAAGACCTCACAACAGTTCTAAGCCAACAAGTTGCCTAACTGCAAGAGTTGGCTGCCGATTTGTCTAGTTATTGTCCGGTGTCTGGTCCACATCTTCCTCCCGAATTCTGCAACTAGTATGTGATGATGCGTACGTGGTCCGGGAGACGTACGCAGTGAAGATTGAAGACGCTCGCGCATTCATGGAAGATCGTGGAACATTTTTCATTGATGCACTGTGTGAGCTACCCGCAGATGAAGTGGCTGGATGTGAACGCTCAGTTGCAGGAGTGGGGCTGTTCGATTGCATAACAAAAATCGCAGCCACCCGCACAGCGCTAAACACACCTAGCGTGGTGGATCACCCCCAGTGGTCCCCGATTTACTAGCCAAGACGCGCACCGCCGCCCGTGTAAATTTGTTAGTCAACACAAGCCGCGCCTCGAACGCGCGGGATGGACACCAGAGCGACTACAGCAAATTGAGACCGACCACCAGGAGTTTGTAGCTGTTGTCCGGAAAGATGACGTTCTGCGCTCAGCATTACAGAAGTGTTCCGATGGGATGACTAGATTCGCAGCTGGATGGAAGCTGGTAGGTGGCCGCTTTACCACACTTCAACAGTTTTGCGGCGCTCTGGCTACTGGGTTTCCTAACACGGCTACTGTGGAATCAGACTTCTCCATTATCGGTTGGGAGAGGAATGAGTGTCGGCAGGCATTGACAGACTTCTCACTGGAAGGCAATCTCCATGCTAAAAACAGCTTGATACGGTCTCAGCGCCAGCCTGTCATGCTCTAATCATTTCAATCATTTCAGTACGGTTATACTAGTTTCACTAAAGTGTGAAGATTCCCTTCCCTTACTTTTTCTAAGACCGTCTTTCATCCCTTGATTAGCTTAAGAATGGTAGAGCAAGGAATTCCCTGTATTAAAGTGGTCTGAAGATCACCACTGCAAGCAAGCAAATACGGATGCGGATGTCACGCGTCGAATGCGGATTGCTTCGTGGTGTGTGGTTACTTTCAAGCATCGTTGAGTCCTTCTTGTTGGCTCAACTTTAACTTCGTTGCGAGCGACCCCCGAGAATAATGGGAAGAATTGCATCCTCGATGCCACGGACTTGCGATGGATGTCTAGCGCAGGTTCTAATCGTGTATGGCAGACAGGCGTTTGGCAGGCTTTTCCTCAGGATCAAAATCCCATCTCGATGTCCGTGCTTAGCAGCATCTCGACAATCGGACGGAGCGATGACCTCGATTCAAGGGAAACACTGCGCAACCAACTAGGGGCGTTCGTACCTCCAGGCAGCTCAGATTGAAATCTGCTGACAAACGCAGAGTCTCCACCCCGGCAAGCTCTCAAAGTCCTCATTCACTCCAAGATGTTCGGGCTCACGTTCTCGCGCTGGTACCTGTTCATCGCGGCCTTTGTCGTGCAATTCTGCATTGGCTGTATTTACTCCTGGTCGGTGCTCAACCACCCTATTGACTTTGCTGTCTACGGCGATGCAACCAAGGGCCGTGCAGTGAACACATTCTACATCGCCATGGGCGTCTTTGGTACTGCAACAGCGATCTTGGGCCCTACCATCGAGCGTAAGGGACCCACGTGGGCCGTCTGCACCGGCACAACGCTGTTCATGATCGGCCACATCGTCACGGCTCTCGGTTGCCACTACAAGTCCATTGCTTTGATATACGTCGGCTACGGCGTCATCACAGCCATTGGACTTGGTATGTGCTACGTGTCGCCCGTATCCACGCTACAGAAGTGGTTCCCCGACTACCGCGGTATGCCGCTGGTTTCGCCGTCGCTGGCTCCGGTGCCGGTTCGGTCGTCTGGAGCAAGGTTTACCTGCCTACGATTGATGCCGTCGGGCTCCCATGGATGTTCGTTCTCCTTGGTGCCGTCATGAGTATCTCCATGTTCACTTCAGGTTTGATCCTTCGTGTGCCGCCCCCGTATTTTACTGTCCACGGACTCAACATCCACGGCAACACTGTCGATGATAGCGAGGGACTCGAAGAGAAGCTCAGCACTGCCTACAAGGAGGTCCAGACTCCCAACACTCAGGAGCCCTCGAAATCTCCGATCAAGCAGGTGACGCTCAAGGAAGCGCTTTTGACACCCGACTACATCTTCATGTACCTCATGTTCTTCGCGAACCAATTGTTCGGCGTGATCGTGTTGTCTCGCCTGTCAAGCATGTGCACCGACATCTTTGTAAAGAGCGCCAACGCGGCATCCGACATTGTGTCGATAAACAGTGTCTTCAACTGTTGTGGCCGTATCGCGTTTTCGGCAATCTCCGACTTCCTCGTGTGGTACTTTAAGGTGGAGAAGACTTTGCCCGCAAGGTGCTGTACTACTTCACGCTCGGTGCCCAGGTCATCGTGCTTGGATCGCTTCCTACGGTCATTCGCCACGAGAGCTACTCCATCTTTGTGTTCCATATCTTCGTGCTGACCTGCAGTTACGGTGGAGGCGTTGGCACCATCCCGGCTTTCGTCACGGACATGTTCGGTGCCTACAACATTGGTCCCATGCATGGTATCATTCTTACGGCAATGGCTATCGGTTCTGTGGTTGGTGGTCTCTCCTTTAACTCCTCCTACAACAACAAGGTGGCGGCCGGTATGAGCGTGGGTGAGGCGTACATCGACAACATTCAGATCATTTTTGTCGTTGTGTGCATTGGCTTTGTGATCCTCTTCCTGGTGCGCACCAACGTTGAGGACCGCTTCGAGCCCGGATACCACTACTCGTTGTGCGGCAAGCGTGTCATCAGTATTCCGCCGAAGGAGAAGGAGGTTAAGAAGCAGGAGGATGTGGATGCTGCGGTCGAACTGTCTGTGAGCGCTGTCTAGGTTGTTTCCACCAAAGTACAACGTAGAACACAACAAGAATTTCATCAAAACGTGTTAAGTGTGGTCAATTGACAAGAGAGGCTATACATATCGAGTTCTGTTTGCTTTCTTAGCAAGCAAGAGGGCCGTGCTAGTAGAGATCACCGACGGATTTGACATAGTTGTGGCGCTGGGGGTGGTAGTAGGCAATGATGACTTGTTGCTTGAATTTGGTGCACCCGAATAGTACGTGGGTACTGGCGATGAGGAACTGGTGCCTGAGCTAGGTGCGCTTGTAGCTGAAGATCCAGAACTGGTACCCGAGCCCGATGAATTCGAAAAGTGTGCCGGGGCTGTAGTGTTCTGTGTAGTAGCCGAGTTCAAGCTCGAATTTGACACTAGCCACGCGTTCAAAACATCGCCTAGCAACAACCCTTCATCACTCTCGTAGCTTGTAAAGTTCCAATCAGCTAAAAAGACATGTTTCGTGCCCTCAATGTAAAACGTTGTAACGCGAGAGCTCACAGTTTGGTACGCATCCAGAATCACGCTCATGTTGCTGTAGAAGTCTTCCTCTGAAATCAAGTCCGAAAACGGGTAGCCGGCGATGCCTTCATCCACAAGGGCGTAGAAGTATCGCTGAGTCTGGTCACCCTTGCTGTTGATGAAGAGCCAATTGCCCTGAGGCTCTGCCTTTAGCAGCGCTTCGACCATATCGATGGTTGTGGCCGTCCCAGCCTCGCAAGCCGCCACGATGTCGTCGGGCAAGCTGAAATCGTTTTCGCAAGCACCATAGTACGCCAGCAGCTCCGCAGATGGATGATCCTCAGGCACGACCCCCACGTAGCTGTCAGCGAGCACCGAGAATCGCGTGCCCTTGGTTTCGACGTCCCACATCTCCGCAATGTGAGCACTGTGCACTTGGGCGCCCAGCGATCCAGCGCTCTCGCCCCCGACAATAAGGTTGTCAACCTCTGGGTAGTTTTGCAGAGCCCAATCCAGCACGGCCATGGTGTTGTTGTAGCCGTTCAAGTACATGGAGTAGTCCAGTCCAAGACACTGCGAGTTGCCTAGTAGCACCTCGATGCCGCTTTCGTACGGCGCCGTGATCCGGTTACCGAGGTGGATGTCTCCGGTGCAATACGGAATGAAAACCACATTCCAATCCTTGAACATGTTGTCTTCCAATGAGCGGTTTAACACACCAGCACTGCTTGCAGTGGCAGCGGTGGTGAACGTAGCACTAGCTCTAGAGCACTGCAGCCCGAACGCGCAGGTAACTTCGTCTGTACACGCGCCTCCTCCTTGGAAGAAGATCATCAAGTTCGACTTGTCCTGGTCCGCGTTTGGAAACACCTGGAAGAAATACGTCGTGTTGGTCGAGAATGTCGTGACATTGTCTTGGTAGTTGTCGAAGGCGCAGCGCGTGTAGCCTCCCGGATAGATGAGCGCACTCCCATCGTCGCTCGAAGGTGTGAGGCTCTCGACAGTGCAGGCTTCCGAGTCACTGAGAGTGCACATCGACTCGGCAGTCGCCAGGTCTGGCAAACTGAGAGCTGCAGCAGCAGCAAGTAGGACCGTCGCGAATCGGAAACACATCGATCCCGGGTGTGTGTCCTGCAGTTGACGCGCAGGATGGCAGGCCAGTGTGCACCAGGTAGAGTGAATTCCAAAATGATCATTTGGAGTGGATGAAGACGAGAACCTGGTCGCAGCGGCAGCAGTGGCCTCCGACATCACGTCGCACGGATTCCTCGTCGGAAGTCCCGATGTTAAACGTCCGATTTGTGGCTTCCCGATCTGTCCCACCTGGTACTAGTAGCACGGTTTACTGCAACTTCAAGTGCTTTTGGCGGCTGCCCAAGCGCTATCGTCAATGTCGACGTTATATTCACCATCGAATGCACACCTCGAGTCTTTTCTAGGATTGCTCCGGGTGGGTTGGATGATGGCATTTTTCCGAGTCTTCATCGCTGCGTCGACCCAGAAATCAATGAACTTGATAATGAAGTTGCAGACAACATCTTTCACGCAAGCGGACAAGTGATACTGTACTCCACTTTTTACCAGCAAAGCGGTTGTCACAACAGTGTTGTGTCATTCAAGGCAACTTTCCTCATTCCGGTGAGTCGGTAGTTCAGAACCGAGTCGGTACCATAGAGCCAGCGAACCTAGAGGCGCACACCCTTTTAGGGACCTATATAGGAGTACAAAACCTAGTGGTCCAGCCCCCACCTTTGAAATGCCATACTTAGAATTTGAGACCCCGATTTACTTCCCCTTTAACCCCGATTTAAAAACCCTCTCCAATCAAATTCGGCCAGAAAACGATACGCACCTCGATGAAGGCCAAGGGCTACGCTCACCTGTCCGGCGCGGCGTCGCCCAAGCCGAGCACGCGCATCGGCTGCAAGGAGTACGCGATGACGGTGGCCAGCCAGCTCTACTTCTCCAGCTTCTACCGCCTCGTGTACTTCTTCATGGTGGCCGCCAGCCTCGTCTGTGTCGTCTGGGTCGGTCCCTTGCTGTCTTTTTAAACCTTATAGCACAAACAAATACTCTTTGAAATGGGTCGTTAACCTTGCGTGGCTGTGTGGATGTTGTGGGACGACTGCAGACTGGACTGAATAGCTGGAGAATGTGCGTTGACAGGCGGGCAGTACGTGGGAGAGGCATATTCTGGTGCTGACGGAGTGCTGTCCCTCTGCAGTCCGACGTCGGTGGTGTTCATTTCGCTCGAGATCACCGTCAGCGCGCTGCTGGTGTTCGAAGTGCTGCTGCGGATGATGGCGTTCAAGAGGGTAGGGGCGTCTGGCTGGTTGCTGCTGACTGCCACGGTTGACTGACGATGGTGTTGCTTGGATGCGGCAGCGGTTCTGGCACAAGTGGTGCAATATTTTCGATGTTATCGCGTTGGGTGAGTTGGCAGCATGTGAATGGGGATGGTGCTTGATGGACTGACTGTGTATGCGACTTTTTCCACCTGTAGTGATGAGTCTGGTGTCTGTGGCCATGTATTTCAACGAGGAAGGCGTGTTGGGTGAGCTGGAAGAAGTTGCCACAGACTCGGTGCTTGCTCTGCGCAATGCTGTTCAATACGTCCGGCTGGCCATTTTCCTCAAGTACGCTGCTTCCATTGGTCGTGAACTCGCTACATCGCAGTGTTATGACTTTATTTTCCATTTCTGCTTAGAAATCGCTCGGAGCGACCGACAGCTATTGGCAAGGACATTGACTTTGAAGAGCTCGCTGTGCACCCAGACGACGAGCGGGAAATGATGCTGAATGCAGAGAGCGGAATGGACTTGGATGGCGACGACGATGAAGAGATCCGGATCGTTTAGCCAAGCTAAAGATGGTGTTGCTAGCCAGCCGCTCCTGGACGTCCAGTATTTTGTCGTGGGTACATGTATTAATGAATGTCATGTGCATCGTCGGGGTACGAATGACGGTATCCCTTATAATAAAAGCATTGCTGAATCGTGTTCACTTCTTACGCAGGCACACAAATGAAGAGACAATTGCCTAGAAGAACAGCAGCTTCATGAGGATAGCCCACAGCATATGCGACGCGCTGCAAATATTAACCAAGCCACCACAACAATCTCTTTAGACCGATAGATCTACTAGCAATATCGCTCGTGGATCTCTTACCTGATGACTGCCAGCACTGGTAGCATCTTCTCCTTCGTCAGGTGCTCCGAGATGACGCCCCAGAGGTTATTCAGCAAGAAGAAGAGAGACCACGCCATAGCTAGCAGTAGCACCACCCAGTCCATCGCATCAATCGGGGACACGCACAAGATCTACATCGCAAGATTAATTAGCGGAAAAAATCACAGATCGATAAAACTCAAGCAAGTGAGAGCCACGAACGAACTTACCGCAGCCGGGATGAACATAATACTGGAGTAGCCATAGAGACATACAAGGAAGAGCAACGTCATCGGTACTTGAAAGTATTTGCCCACTAGCCAAATCAGGACGGGAAGTCCCAGGAGGAAGATTTCCACCAGCGTGTATGCAGACGCGAGGCGGCTGAAGTCGTACGACCACTCGCTCGTGTCTCCTTCATAGTCCAAAAGGACGCCGCATTGCTGCAAGACGCCAGGCAGAAGACCAACGTCGTGGACAGCCAAAACGGGCCGTAAGCGTCGGGAGACTTGAGTGCCAACTCCGCAAACGTCGGATCCTTCTTGAACGGCACCAGAGCGCGCATCAGACGCTGTTGAACGTCCGCCGTATCGACATCAAAGTACTAAAGAGCACAGCAACAACAGACAGAGAAACTCGTAAATAACTTCTAGTTGCTGAATGAAGTAGCACGACGACCAGGACGTACTGGCTGGTAGTACGCCAGCGTGAAGCATCCACATAGACCCACAGGCCGCAGCGGCTTGTCGGTGTCGTCGTACGCCGCGTTCTTGGAGCCCATGAGCGAGTCCCGGACCTTGGGGGACATGAGTCCGTCCTCCAGCTCATCGCCCTCCACCACCGTCACCTCTGCATCAGACGAACGATACAGCACAGCAGCCATTGGTCAGTCCATCTCAGCTCTAGTTTTCGGCTATGCGTCCACGTAGGAGCTTCATCTGACGCCACCGAACGCACCAAAGTCGAGGTCGGCGCCTCGATCCTGTCGGAAGATTCGCGCGATGGAAAGCAGAGCCAGCGCTGATTAGAGAGTGAGATGAAGAAGACGAGAGAGGCGGCTGTATGGCGGGTGATGCAGCGCCGCCAGAGCCACGTACGTTCATGGCGTTCGCCGCGGACTTGACGTCGTCGTCCATGGTCGCTAACGATTTATTTGCCTGGCTTCTTGCTACTCGCGATCTGGAAAGATTCTAGCCTATCAAAACTTCTGCAACTCATAATTTGTAGAGGCTGTACTTTATTTACTTCGCATGTATTTTATGCATGCGAATAAAAACAAATTACGCCAAGGATGGTGCTGCCTGAAGGCGAAGGAGAGAGCTCGGCGATAGGTGAGACAGATAAAGCGTTGCCTTATGTGTGCAAGATGATGAGCGATTTGTAGTTTAGTCTAGGTCCTGCGTGGGCACAACGGGCACGGCAGGGGCGCTGACAGTCTCGGCGTCGGCGTCGGCGGCAGCCTCCAGCTCCTCCGCCTCCTCGGCGTCCTCCAGCTGGCCGAGCAGTTCGTCGTCCTCGTCAGCAGCGTCCTCCGCCTTCTTGACGATGGCGGCGACGTCGGCGGCGCTCAGACGCTTGGGGTCGTTCGTCACTTCAAGGGTCTTCTTGCCAGCCTTGCGCTCCGAGGCCGTCACCGTGAGCACGCCCTTGGTGCTCACGGTGAAGGTCACCTCGACCTCGACGTCGCCCTTGGGCAGCGGGGTGATGCCCGACACGGCCAGCTGGGCCACCAAAGTGTTGTCCTTGGCCATCAGGCGCTGGCCCTCGTAGATCTGCAGGAACACAGCCTCCTGGTTGTCCACCGACGTCGTGAACAACTCCGTCGCGGTGGCAGGCAGCACGGTGTCGCGCTGGATGAGCTCCGACACACTGCCGTTGGCCAGGGCCACGGACAGGTTCAGCGGCACCACGTTCACCAGGTTCACGGGTTTCTTCGGCTCCGGGACGTCCACGAGCTCAGCAAGGCCCGACGCCTCGATGGTAGCACCGTAGGCAATCACCTCGTCCGGCGACATCTGCGCGTGCACCGTCTTGCCCTCGAAGCTCTTCTTAATCTGGCTCTGCACCAGCGGGATGCGCGTGGAGCCACCGGCCAGCACAATGTGGTCAATGTCGTCCTTCTCCAGCTCGTTCTCCTCCAGGATGGCGTCCACCTCCGTCATAATCTCCGAGACGAAGTCGAAGATGAGCTCCTCGAAGCGAGGGCGCGACAGCTTCAGCGAGAAGTCCTCCCCTCCATGAGCGAGTCCACCTCGATGTTAGCCTGCGTCTGGGTAGACAGCGAGCGCTTGGCGGCCTCGCAGGCAAGACGCAGACGGCTGCACGCCTTCTGGTTGGTCTTGACGTCCAGCTTGGTCTTGCGCAGGAACGACTTGGCGCAGTGGTCAAACACCGCGTTGGTAAAGTCCTCGCCGCCAAGGGTGTCCTTGCCCTTGCTGGCGACGACCTCGAACAGACCCTTGTCGGCGTTCAGCAGAGTCACATCGTGCGTGGCGCCACCAATGTCGAACACCAGCACGTACTCCGGCTTGGGGTTGTTGTCGACCTCGTCCAGGCCGTAGGCAATGGCAGCAGCCAGAGGCTCGCTCAGGTACGTCAGCACCTTGACGCCGGCCTTCTCGGCGGCGGCGTTCAGCAGCTCCGCGTGCGTCTCGTCCGAGTGCGCGGGCTTGCTAATGACGACGTGCTCCAGCGTCTCGCCGGTGAAGTCCTCAGCCAGGTCCTTGAGGTTCTGCAGCAGCAGCGCCAGGAACTCCACGGGCGAGACCTCGTGCTTCTCGCCGTTGCGGACGGTCTCGGCCTGCGCGACGCCGTCGGCGCCCGCCGTCACGCTGAACGGCCAGTCCTTGACGAAGTCACGGTCCGCCACCTCGTCGTGCGACTTGCCCAGCAGGCGCTTGAGGTGGTAGATGGTGCTGTCCGCGTGCGACGGCAGCTTGTTGACGGCCGTGTCGCCCACGATGACCTCCTCGCCCTCGAAGCACACGAAGGCCGGCGTGGTGCGGAAGCCCTGGTCGTTGGCGATGATGTTCACCTTGCCGTTGTGCCACACGCCCACGCAGCCGTGCGTCGTGCCGATGTCGATGCCTGCGACCACCATGCTCACCTGATTGCTGCTGTCCGGAGCTCCTGAGCTTTCTGCTACTGTACTGCGGATGGATCTGACTGTAGGGGGTGGGTGGCTCAGCAGGGATTGTTGGTTGGTTGGGGGCCAGTCAGTAAGCCCTAACCTAAGACAGTAGACCAAGTTTCCACTGTACTGAAAAAGCTCTTGTAAGGGCAGCTAGGTACGGGGATACTACTGTAATAGCAGTGAGGTACGTGTTCATTCATGCAACTCGGCCGCTTTAACAGAGCACATTGGAGTGAGCTGGAGCGAGACCACAATCCGAACTCCTCGGCGAAGCGCCATTTTTACTTGTCAAACTTCGGTCTTCATACTATTGTCCTCCGTTGTCCTCTTCGCTGCTGTCGGCCTACCGCTCACTTGAAGTTCTCTTTGCGCTGCTGGGTGGTGATTTTCATGACGCCGTTAGATGCCCCATTGTCGGTGCGACGGTCCTGAGTCGTGGTGGTTTGGCTGGCACTGCGGCTGGTACTTGCCTCTGTCGCTTTTGGCAGCAGGAAATAAAGCACGCTCGCGCCGATTTGCACCAGGCTGCGGCTGCGTAGCACCATTGGCGACGACGAGTAGCTGACTTCCTGTCCGTTCACCGATATCGGAGTCTGGAAGCATAGACACTCGATCACGAAGCTGCCTTGGTGCGCGTCCCACGAAATCACAGCGTGCGCATTTGCGATCATAGTGTCGTTACCCACGTGGCACCCAACGTCGCCACCAGCAAGACCCTTGAGGTCTTGAAAACCCAAATCCTTGTACAGCTCGCGCCAACCCGAGTTCATACGACCTAGCACGACGAAGGGTTCAATAAGGAAATACTGAAAGTCTTGGCCCTGCATGCAAGAAACATCGTGTACAACAAGAAACGTTAGCAACTGCTGCAGGTCCGAGAGAAAGCAGGGACTGACAACTCACCTCCAGCTTCGCATATCCCAGGGGCGAGCTGGCCAGACTTCTATCTTCCTGCTTGAGCTGGCCGTTGAGTATTGCATTTTGATAGATCGGGTGCACGAACAACTTGCTCGCTTCTTGCTCTAACGTCGTTGGAGTGACTGTGTCTCTGTCTGCCGGCAGCGAATGTTCCACACGAGCGTGGAATTCAAGTAACACCTTCGAGCTAAACCGTGCAGTGCACCGAGTGCACGCAAATGCCAACTGAGGCTCCACGAACAATTCACACTCTCGAATAACGGACAGCACCTCTGTCTGATGCCCACTTTCAGCGGTCTCTGTTGAATCGGGTGCTTCATAAAATCCTGGAAAGTTGTCTCCATTTTGTTCGCTATACACCACATTACCGTGTTCGTCCACATATTGGTCACCCTTGGACTGGTTCAGCATAACGATCTTCGGCGCGATACACTTGCGGTTCTTGCAAGATTGCTTTCGAAGACCAGGACCTCCGTATTTTTTCATGTCACGGCAATGGTGACAATTCATGCAGTCAGGGGCGCGGCAACCCGCACACTCACCGCACCGCACGACTCGCGATCGCGCCGATCGGGAGCTCATATCGCTAAGGGACATATTGTCAAGACGCGTATCGCTCGCTGGCAGCAACAAGTCACGTGGAGAATCCACTGTGGCATCTGAATATCGCAGTGACTCCGAATCAGATCCGTCAGCATATCCATATGTACAGGTTGATACAGAGTCTTTGTCGCTTTCCACAGAGGAATACGTTCCGTCATCATCGATCTCGGATTCATACTTCACGCTGTCCGCATCACCTGCCCCACCGTGCTCATCGACACGCTTTGCTTTGCTACGTCTCCTCTTTCTGCTCGAATATCCCCATATCTTGGGGTTCAAACATTTGCGATTCTTGCATGACTGCTTTCGAAGGCCAGGTCCACCATACTTCTTCATGTCTTGACAGTGACCACATTTCATGCAGTCTTCAGTTAAGCAACCAGCGCATTTTCCGCACCGACCAATCCGCTTGCGCGAGAGAGGTGTGCCGTCACCAGTCCCTCTTCGTTTCTGGTCAAATTAATTGTATAGGCAAAGAAAGTTGAGTTAGTTGGCGTTATCCATCATGCACGAAGTTTACAGTAAAGTAAGCGCACTTTTGGAAGAAGTTTCGGGGCTTGGATTGAAAGCTGCGCGTCGAGAGGGTCAGCAAGCAGCTTTTGAGAAAATAGTTTGCCCTGATGTTTATCAAAAGCAAGGAGGAGCACAGATTAGCATATACCGCGGTAGTACAACCAGCAGATGCAGTTGTTTTCTACCTTCGCTGGGATGTGTCCACTTTTACGATTCAGCGGCAGTAATCGCTTCAAGGGGATCTTAATAGCAGGCTCCCCACCTCTCACGATCCCTTGCTTGTCGAGTTTTTCTAGAGCATCTCTCTCGTGTTTACTTTTTCTCGAGTGCATGATTCCAGCTTCGTTATAAAAGCGCTGCAATTCTCGGGACGTGAAACGAGAAAAAATGATTTCGCCATCTCACATACCTCGCGAATTTGCCCGTTGCAGAAAGCCGCACAATTCCATGCCTGACATACAACATCGAGCACAATAAGTCCGTGTGACCACAATTAAACAAAAATATCTTCCTTCGCGAGACTTACCAATAATTTACGTCGTGACCCGAACAGCTCAGGAACAAGGAAGTGTAGTAGCTTTCGTGCATCCATCTCGAAGGTAGGCTGGCAAACCAACAACCGCTGGCGGCATCGGACAGATAGCAGCTGCGGCCAAATTGAGGTTAAATGGTCGGTGGCTAATCCAGGAATGTCAATTACAGTGATCTGACACTGGAGCGAAGTCAGGACTGATATGTCTTCCATGAAAACTTCATAGCTTGTCAAAAGAACGTGTGCTGACACGCGGCGGGAGAAGTATTCGTTGCTCAGCAACTGCAATAGATGTTGACGATCTTCCTTGCCGCCCCAATATGGATACAGTTGGACCAGTTGGCGAGATAACAATGCTGTCTCCCATTCACCGAGATCGGAGCTGGCAGCTATCACCACATGAAATGCAGGAGTATTCTGGATTGCCGCAAGCTGGCCCATATATTGCCCGATCTGAAAAACATTGCACGTAAAAGCTTAGTCAAGCATAGTGATAGCAACGAGCAATTTTTGGATCATAGGTATACCTGTACGCGCTCGTTGTGCTTGTTGTCACCCCCAACAATAACTCCATTAGAGCCTCTCTTGTACGCAGCAAATAGATCATCACAGCCTTCGTGATTTGACCACGTGAAAAGTGAATTTACCGCCGCTTGCTGATTGATGCTGGAGGCTTTCACTTTATTCACGAGTGTGTCCCACTCCTCTGCATTCGCCACGCCGGTAGTGTACTCTTGGAACGGATTGCAGCTGATGCTACCGCGTGGCGCACCGTTGGGTGCATCTTCAACAAATCCCCGATAGCTATCAGCGTGGGACCTACCCAATAACAAAACGTAATCTTAAGTTCAAGGGTGTCCTGGTGTGGAATTATGCGTTCACACAACTTACCTTTTCCACTCGTCATCAAAATCCATGAGAGCTCGCTTGTGGTCTTTGTAAATTTGAAGGGCAGTAAACTGAGCAAGGTTACTGACATCAGACGACCGGCGCTTTGACGCACGTTGGTCCAACACGCGGGAGCAATAAACCTGCAACTCCGAGATGAGGAACTCATTAAGAGACAGATGATCGGCTCTCTCAATTATTGCCGTTTCAGCATGCTCGGGTTCCATATTGACGAGACCGGCATGAAGAGACTCCTCTTTCACCGCTGGGGTCGAGTGCATGCCGTCTTCGCTTTGAGCATGGACCGATATTGGTGATTGTGGTGCAGACACAGTTGTCCCTATTGATTCTGCAGAACCCGATGCGGGCGCCATCGCAGCTGATGGCTCTTGGTCACTCGTAGATCTGATATCATCTGGCGATCGAGCGCTCACCGGACCCGTCGACGAGGCAGAAGATGTCGTGGGAACTTCTTGGTTTGAAGAAGCTGGTCCGAGACTACTCTCCCCACGAACAGCTTTGTCACTCCTCATTTCGGAATGTGCAATCTCATCCTGCCCATGATCTTCTGCATGCTGTTTTAGCTTTGAAAGACACATGCTCTTTAATGTTCCAACGTGTCTAAACAGCAAGAGCAATTAAACCATACAGGTATGAGGATACAAACCATATACCAATACCCAACCTAGATAGCATGATAACTCACTCTGCACATTGTTCATCTGTTGTGGTCTGACAAATAGAAGTAGCAAGTGCAAGAGCATTCAAACGATACCAATACGTTAAATCCCCCACGACAACGACACAAACACCTTAAAAACCAACCTTCACCGCCGGATATTCGTCTTTCCTCGTTTGGACAGTCTTACTCGCTTCTGTCTCCCCTGCCGAGCGTCCAAATACCGATCTGCATTCACAACATCGAAAACTTTCATCAATATTGATCTCATTTCGTCAATTCCTCACAACCGATAAAGCTGCACCGCACCTCTGGGGTTCATCCTGGCGGAAGATGCTTCCCGTAGTGCCTGGACGTCCTGACCTCTCACCACTTCCAGGTGGAGGCGCCCAGAACGCCGCATTGTACGCCTTCTCCAGCGCGTCATACACATGTTCCTGCGAAGCGTCCGGTGGCGAGTCGTACTCGCGTCCCGTCGGGATCTCCGAGTACGGGCCGCTCATTCTGGCACGCGCCGCCTCCAGCTTCGCCCGCACCCGCTCCAGGTCCATCGCCCGGTGCGTGTCTTCCCCTCGATCGTCCTCACGAGCACTAACCAACGGCCACAAACTCCTCAGCACGCCGTCTCCTGACCCTCTGAGACTGCAATTCGTCAATAATCTGCCTACACACCTCGCTTGAGTCGCTTGGGGCTTCTGCTTCGCCTGCTTGGTCGCTACTTTGCCTCGTTTCTCGGCGCTACAATGGCGGGAACAAAGCGGCCTCGTTGTGAGCTTCGGTTGGACAGGGAGGAGGCGCGACGACGGCCCCAGACGCACCCGATGGAGCTTCTCTGCGCCAACATGGCGAGCGCCGACGCGTGGCGCTCCCTCAGCGCGGCGCCGGCCTGCTGCAGCTGCACGCGCCGCCGCTCCAGGTCGTCCATGGCCTCCGCGGTACGCTGATTGCGAAGCGACAAAAACCGAAGAGCCGGTACCATCCAATTGGTACCACTGCAACTGGTACTGGGTACCGTTTTCGGCGACAAACGTGCTGTGCTTCTTCAATTGACTGGAAGCCATGAGCCGCACCAAGAAGAGCGCTCGCCGCAGCAAGCGCAGCGTCGAGGCAACTGCGCAGGGAGGACCCAGCAAGAAGCACAAGCAGGCGGAGGAGTCGAAGAAGCCGGCGCCGGCCACGGAGGACGCTCCGAAGGGCAGTCGCCAATGCGCCGAGGCCACGCTGACCAAGCTCCTGGGCGTACCCCTGGAGACGTTCGTGGCCGAGTACTTTGAGAAGAAGCCACTGCTGGTGCGCAAGGCCGACAAGGGCGCGCTGTTCGCCAGTGGCCTGTTCTCCAGGAAGAAGATGCTGAAGGTCATGGAGAAGCAGCCGCGCAGCATGAGCTTCGGCAAGGACCTGACCGTGTGTCGCTTCGTGAACTCGGAGCGCGAGAACTTCGACGGGGAAGACTCGGACGGACACGCGACCAGTCGCCAAGTGGCGAGTCTGCTGGACCAGGGCTTTAGCTGCCAGTTCTACCAGCCGCAGCGCTATGCGGATGGACTGTACGAGCTGAATGCCGCGTTTGAAGAGGTTTTCGGCGGACTTGCAGGCGCCAGTGCGTATCTGACACCTGCCAACTCGCAGGCACTAGCACCGCACCACGACGATGTGGAGGTGTTTGTGCTGCAGACGGAAGGACGTAAGAAGTGGAAACTATACCACCCGATCGTGGAGCTGGCTGGTGAACACAGCTTAGATTTGAGTGTCAACCAGATCGGAGAGCCCTGGATGGAGATGACGGTCGAGGAGGGCGACCTGCTCTACTTCCCGCGTGGTGTGGTGCACCAGGCTTGCACGGATAAGGAGCAATTTTCGACGCACGTGACGATCTCCGTCTACCAGCACAACACGTGGGCCAACTTCTTGGAGGTGGCGCTGCCCCGCGTTATCCGCCATGCTTTTGACTCGGACGTTGCGTTCCGTCAGGGCCTTCCTGTCGGCTACCTGAACTACATGGGAACTCAGTTCCCTGCTGACTCCGATGATGCAAAGAAGTTCGCAGCAACGTGCAAGAAGCTGGTGGGGCAATTAGCTGAGCACGTAGGGGAGAAGAACCTGCAGGAGTCTGCCGACGAGGCTGCGTTGGATGTAGTGGCCAACCGTCTGCCACCACCTACAGATTCCAAAACGAAAAAGAAACAGGAGGATGGTCCCAGTCCGCTAGAAAGCAACGTTGCTATTCGATTCAAGAACCGTTCACACATTCGGCTATCGATGGGGAAGACGAAGACAAGGAAGCGTTCGTTGCTCTATACTACTCGCTGGCAAAACTGCCGCCGGCATCACATGGGTATCTGCACGTGCGAAGGCGAGGAGGATGACGAGGGTGAAGACGAAGAGGACGAGGGCAGTGAAGCCGGCGAGCATGCAAGCGCTGATGGAGACAAGGAGGAAGAGGATGAGGACGGTAGCGACGAGGAGGAGGGAGACCTCAACGTGGCATTCGGACAAATGCCACCCCAGCCAAAGAGCATTGTGTTCCCAGGAGAGCTGGCGCAGACGCTTCTGAAGCTGTATGCATCCTCTGCTGCTGTACCGGGCATTTCTATCGAGGAGCTAGCAAAGGATGCTAGCGATGAGACAGCAGTGCGTGGGATGCTGCTCCGCTTGTGGTCCGAGGGCCTTTTGGATGTCACCTCGCAAACATAGACCGATACGAACAATAGTAGCATAATCAGCACAATGCTAGGTTCATCCACAAACACTGTCAATTTTTCTTTGGGGGAAATGAAAGGAAGCATCTACAGCAGTCGCTTTCGCGCTGCCTTTCACTTCCTGATTGTCTGGATCGACCTCTCCTTCTCTCGCCTCCTTCGCTTGCAACGTTTGCTGATGTTCCTCTCCATTAGCTTTATCGCGTTGCCTCTTCACCTCGCCCGATGATCACAGTCGCTGGGTACGCCACACCAGACGACGAGCGCTGGCTTCTTATCTAATGCAATCCATGATGGTCTGACTGATTTCCTCCGCTTCCGAGCGCACGGCCATCTGCAAGTATTAAACACAAGTTGGTTAGTAAACGCTGAAATGTCGAGACAGTCTCGTCACAATCAGAACGCACCTGCAAAATCATGCCACCACTCTGCTCGTCCAACGATATTCTCGACTTCACAAGTGCCTTGACTCCACCAACAAACACGCCCGAAAGCAGCAGAATGTGGGCCTTAGCCTTAGGTTGTGGCACAGCCGTGTTCTCGCACGGCTGCATGCCAAGGTTGTCGATAACAGCGGCCACTGCCTCTACAAGGCTCTTGTACTTCAGACCGTAGCTTCCTTCACCTCGGCGACGTCGCCAATGTGCTCCCAGGCTGAGCGGAAGTCATTCACAGAAACCTTAGCCATCAGGTCCGCAGCACCAATCTCAATGTCCTCCATCGGGTATTCCTCATCAAAGCCGTCATCTTCAACTTCGCCAGATGACGGGTTCACTTCGTGGACCTTAAACTTCAGCTGCAGTGCAAAGCGAACAAGGTTCAGCGCAGGTCAAGCACAAAGTGAATCGATAACAAAACGTACCTCAACGTTAGCGAGCTGAACGATAGGGTACACACCGTCGCCAGCGTACTGCAGGCAGATATAGCACGATCCCGTCTTGCCGTACGCGAGCTTGTCCAGCGGGACAACGGAGTGAACCTGCCACACATTTTCCGGCTCCATGACGAATCCAACACTCACGTTGGTAAGGAGCTGGTCGCTCACAGTGTTCAGCACCTTGAACTGAAGCACAATGTGCTGCGCGAACACGTGCTTCGTGCAGCTGACAACATATTCTGTTTCGGCTTCCGTAAGCTCCACGCGCTTGGACGAGCGGAAAAGAGCACCAAGCTCGGCAAACTCCGGAATCTGCAACATGCACAACATCGCAAAATTAGTTAAGTACTGTCAACACAAAATCCCATCTCAGTCGAGCTTAGAAGAGATACCGTGTACAGCTCCTTCGCAACATCCTGCGGCTCCGGTGCTACATCAGCCTGGACGATATCACTTTCAGCCTCAGCGTCGTCTGTGCTTGCATCGATGACATCTTCAATGACCTCCACATGCGGCAGTGCATCAAACGTCAGCGGGCCATCCGTAGGGCGAAGCTCATACTGGTCGATAGACTTCTGAAGCGCCACTACACTCATGGGGAAGTCTTCAACGAGAAGCGTGCGGCTGGTGGCCTCGTCTCCATCCAGAATAGACAGGTACATCGTAGCACGATCGCGGACTTCATCGTCGTCATCAAGCTTGCAGCACTGCAGCAAAGAGGACACACTAGACCGGAGCGATGCGACGCGAATGGCAAACTGAGCGAGAGCCGAGACAGCCGACGCGCGCACAGGTGCATTCTCCAGAATGACGCGGTTGCGGATGAAGCGAATGTACCGTGCAGGTGCGGATGTCGTCGGGCCCTTCTGGCCTAGAACACGCAGAATCTTCGTCGACAGCTGCGTGAATTCGCAATCCTCGATGAACTCACACAAGTGAAGCAGTGCAGTTTCCTTGCACTCCTGGATCCGGTCAATCAGGAACAGGATCGCATCCGTAATGGTCTTCTTGAACTCATAGCCGCCTTCCTCACGAAGGAAGTTGGCCAGGAAGTTCAACAGCACGCGGTGCTTCTGGGGGTATTTTATGCACAGGTTCTTAATCGCGTCGACCACAACGATCTTAAACTCGTCGGCAATATCACCCATGAAAGTGGAAATTTGCTTCATTAAGCGATCCACGCTGGATTCAGCACCTAATTGGATTCATTTTATTTACAGAACACCAAAGGGGTCAGTCATCAGTGAGTTTTCGTCGCGTCATCCTATTCCTGCACCAGCACGTACCAGTCTTCAAGAGAGTTGTAATGGCCAGAGTCGCAATGGACCGGTTTGAGTCCGAAATAAGCGCCTCCATGTCCTCATTGCATCGGGTCACCAACATGGGCTGGGTCAACGCAACATGGCTGAGCGTCCGCACAGCCGCAAAACGAAGAGTCGGCTTTGAAGAACCCAAAAACAGTTGCAGCACAACGATGGCCTGCGTTAAGTCGCGGGCATCAACGGGGAGAGCGCAAAGCGCCCTCGCAGCTTCATAAATGACCATCTGTCCATACAAGGAAACGCGTGTTAGCACGAAGTAAAACTTCAACTAGACCACAGAAGTAAGAACAAGCGGTCCGGGACTACCATGTCTGTATGGCTGCACTCGTACCTCGTTCTTCTGACGAAGCATCTTCTGCAGGAACGCATACAGAGGCGCGGAGTCCTGACCATTTGCGTTTTCACGCAGGAGAGCGGCCGTGTAGCGGATCAGCAGGCACGTGGCCAAGCTGGAGCGCAGGTTAGTCTTCTGAAGCTGCGTAATGAATTTCGACACCGCGAGCTTGTCGTGCTGTCGGATCTGGTACAGAAGCGACACGCCGTGATACTGGACCATGTCGTTCGTGGAGTTCACAGCCTCCTGCACCTCGTTCACCCAGCGACGCACGATATCTGGGTTGTTCTTAATCAGGTGAATGCCTGAAACCAGAGCCGAGCTGGCCACCAGCGCGTTGCGATCCACAATAGCCTGCTTAATGTAGCGCTCGATAGCATTCAGCATGGAGCCCTATCATATCCAACACAGAAGAAGCAGCGTTAGTTGCCGGTCGCTCGTATTACCAACACAATGCCCAGGTTCGATACGTACATCAATGATCCGGCAGAGCACGCGAATCGCGTTGGCGCGGTAGAGATCCACGTCCGAGCTCATGTCCTTGGTGAGACTCTGCGTCACGATGATAACCTGATACAGCCATCCACGAGAAGAACAACCGTTAGGTCCTGTCCTGTTCCTCCTCCTTCAACCACTCGCTGTACCTCGTCAGCAGCAGTGGCCTCTGCCACCTCCTTGATGAACAGGTACATCATGCGGCGCAGGTTGGCATCCTTGGACTGGAAGAGCTTGGTGACGCCGAAGAAGACGGCCGTGGTCTCGGCGCTAGTGAAGGGCTCGCCCTGCGTGAGGATGTGCAGCAGCTTGGTGATCAGCTGGCAGCACTTTTAGGGTGGCGCGTCACCGTGTTGGCGTCCGAGAAGATCTTGGTCTCCTGCAGCACCGTGGCCTTGTCCAGCCCTTGGAACGGCGACACTGAGAGGGAAGAGCACTCAAGTTAGCAGAGCGAGCAGGGGAGGACTGTGATGGCAGGGGAGGCCCCCGAGAAACGAGATAGCCCGATCTTTTTGCTTGCGTCTGGGCAACGTACCTTGGTCCTCCTCGTCGTTCTTGAACTTCTCCTTGATGTCCTGCATGACGGACGAGATGGTCATGGACGACCCGGCGCGGCCTCCCTCGCCCCCGGCGCTGTACGTGTCCTGCGTCGCCCCCAACTTCATGGTAGCGGTAGCGGTCGATCGCTCCTCGATGCTGCGCTGTTGGCTTTGGATTCCGACGCGTGTGCAGCTGTTCTTCGCTCCACCAACACTGCCAAAACTGGGTGAGACCACTTGGAGTTTCTATACCACCGTTTACAGAAAAATATAAAGTTGTTTAAGAAAACTAAACTTTACTATACAAAGAAGCTGTAGGCCGTAGAAACACCGCGTATAAACAGGTTTTTAAAACAAATGGTTTTTCCTACTAGTTTGCACTGTAGACGGATTCCGCCAATCACAGCGTGCGAGAGAGGCTCCGCCAATCACCGCTGGCGGAGCGAACCCGGCGAGGAAAACGCGTTCAAAGAGGAGCGGGAAACGGTGGTGGCGAAAGCGGACACCGCTGTAGTCATTCGCAGATTTGACTCGTGCTTCGCATCAGCTAAATCCACTCCCCTCTTTCCTCCAGCACCATGGCTAAGACTCCCTCCAAGAAGGCCGCGAAGACGGTCGCCAAGTCCGGCAAGGGCAAGGGCCGCGGCAAGAAGCGTGTCGAGTCGTACTCGACCTACATATACAAGGTGCTGCGCCAGGTGCACCCCGAGACGGGCATCAGCAAGCGCGGCATGTCGATCATGAACTCGTTCATCAACGACATCTTCGAGCGCATCGCCTCGGAGGCCGGCAAGCTGTCGCGTTACAACAAGAAGTCGACGCTGTCCAGCCGCGAGATCCAGACGGCTGTGCGTCTTATGCTCCCGGGCGAGCTTGCTAAGCACGCCGTGTCGGAGGGCACGAAGGCCGTGACCAAGTTTACGTCTGCCTAAGTTGCTTCTGACAACCGACGTCCTGTGACCGCCTAGATGGCGTTGCAGGACGATTCATTACTCCTGGTGTTTTTTAACACCACCCTTTTTAAGAAATGCGTCAGTGCAGTATTTGCTGCCAGCAGCCTGATGATTGTTGCTTTTGTAGTGTTTGTTGCAGACTAATCTGTTGCAGTTATACAAGTTTTGCAGGAAATTGACCGTTCGAGTAGATCTAATCGGAGTGTAATAGTTGTGATTTATAGGAAGCGCGCATTAAAACCTTATCAACGATGGCAGCGTGTTTGTGTCGATAAGCTGACAAGTGAAGTGTTCAAGACGATTACCGGTACTAGCAAGAATTACTAATAGTATTGTGTTGCAAGCTGAGCTGTGAATTTCTTTTACACCGTGCTTGCTGCTCACAGCTCGAGTTACTACGTCATTTGTGTACAGCGACAAAACGCTCATGCGGAATTATGATACACATTCTTCCACGAGTTGAAATTCATGTCTGCGTACGATCGACGCAGGTTCTTACCATTACTCAAAGTACATCTGCATTTCTATCCAAACGCTTTCTCAATCAAGTATAGCTAATTATCTTTCCCAACCCACGAAACCTCCAAGTCTACGAACTACCGCCCCACTCCATATTTACTGTTTTCACCTACTTCTACAAATGTCAAGTTTCTTTGGAAAGGGTGGTGTTAAAAACACCAGAGATAGAGCTAGAAGACTTAACAAGTCAACTAGTGAGAGTTAGGACTACCAAGAGGGCAGCCCCAAAGTCAAGCGACGCTAGCCGGGGACACCGACAGCTTACGAGCGCTCGCCACGGATGCGGCGGGCCAGCTGGATGTCCTTGGGCATGATGGTGACACGCTTGGCATGGATGGCGCACAGGTTCGTGTCCTCGAACAGACCCACAAGGTAGGCCTCGGCGGCCTCCTGCAGAGCGAGCACAGCCGATCCCTGGAAACGCAGGTCCGTCTTGAAGTCCTGGGCGATCTCGCGCACCAGACGCTGGAACGGCAGCTTGCGGATCAGCAGCTCTGTCGACTTCTGGTAGCGACGGATCTCACGCAGAGCGACCGTACCTGGGCGGTAACGGTGAGGCTTCTTGACGCCGCCCGTGGCGGGGCCGACTTGCGGGCGGCCTTAGTGGCGAGCTGCTTGCGCGGGGCCTTGCCACCGGTGGACTTGCGAGCGGTCTGCTTGGTACGAGCCATTGCTTCAGAGCTTGAGAGTTCTTCACTTGAGAGGGAGAATTCAGGAATGAGTTTTGACTGCAGTCGGGACGCTTTCGACTCCGAGTCCACCAGTGAGCGGCGCTGCTGCCCTTCCATTCCGCCAATGAAACCTCGTTATTGTGAAATGACGCGGATTCCACCAATCACGCCACAGAAAGAGGGGACATCGGAAAGTGGCGCCGCTTGGCGGGAGAATCAGGGCTAGGTGTCCGTCAGTTCAAACTCGCGGCAGATGGGCGTCTTTGTCCCTGTCGCTTTGCTTGGACTTTGAACTGCGTGGCGGTTGTGGACTCTCATTCTCCAATTTTCGACGTTCTTCGCAACCTCGAAGCAACTTTCTCCTCTCCACTACCAAGTGCAACATGTCTGGACGCGGCAAAGGCGGCAAGGGACTCGGCAAGGGCGGCGCTAAGCGTCACCGCAAGGTCCTTCGCGACAACATCCAGGGCATAACCAAGCCGGCCATCCGTCGTCTGGCTCGCCGTGGCGGCGTCAAACGCATCTCGGGCCTCATCTACGAGGAGACCCGCGGCGTGCTCAAGGTCTTCCTCGAGAACGTCATTCGCGACTCGGTCACCTACACGGAGCACGCCCGCCGCAAAACTGTGACGGCCATGGACGTGGTGTACGCTCTGAAGCGCCAGGGCCGCACTCTGTACGGCTTCGGCGGTTAAGCGGTCTCCGCTCGTCAAAGGCCTTCGTCCTAATAGGACGCTGGCCTTAGCCACCATTGCAGCAGCTGCCTAGTGCGCTCTGCAGCGAAGAGCCTCGGCTTCTCGCACTCTACATCTGGTGTTTTTTAACACCACCCTTTTTCAAAGAAACCCCTCGTATTGTGATCTTGTCGCTCATATAACTAAAGCCTCCAAGTGTAGTGTACTAGTGAGGCTTCATAGCTCCGCTGCAAGGGTCCTGAGATTAACGTTCATGTACTTACGTGTAGTCTGCAAACTGTTGGTGGTGCTACCTGTTTTAGTTGCGAGTATTTAATAAAGCGTTTACGTATGTGAGAGGAAAGTCTGTTGTCTGGTTCAGTACCGTTCAATATTACTGGCGTGCTAATGGACTAAGCCTTCAACTGTAATGAAGCGAATCTGTGAGAAGCAGCGAGCTTGAAGTCGGCATGCGCGCATGAAGACTGTTGTCAGGTCATGTGATCAGCTGCATGCCGATAGGGTGCGTAAGGAACACGTCCTGCAGTTCCTGGTGCGAGCACCGCAACTCCAGCAGCGGGTAGCGCGACGTCCGAGTGGAGATTTGGCGAATCATGCCCGAGCGCTCCAGCTCGTCGCAGATGAACAACAGGCCGCGCAGTCGCGGGATCGGAACGAAGGAGTGCGTCTTACACAGAATAGCGAACCGATCGATCACGGCTTCCAGCTCCACACCGCCCCGGCCAGTACTGCGCACTGCGTTGGAGCGCACCTCCATACGAAGAGCGACGAGAAATGTGCACTCGAACTTGCTGCAGGCTCGCAGGCGGCTCATGGGCGCTGACACTGACACAGCCTGCTGAGCTTCGTGCAAATCCTCGCCAGTCACAAAGTATTCGCCTCCTTCCGCAGTCTTCGCGCCCTGATCACGCTCAGTGAGCCGGTGCAAGCACACTTCAGCAGCTTTGCGGCACAGTGACAGCGCCTGCCGCACATCGCCCGACTGGTGCGCTAGCGACTTGGCGCAGATCTGAATAGCCTCGTCACTGAAGATGTCTAGCTGGAGCAGCCGCTGCTGAATGATGTTCTCGAGCTGCGCGCGCGTGTAGGCTGGGAAAGTGATACGATGGCCACCGAGCCGACTGCGGATTTTCGAGGGCAATCTCTCAGGAAGGTCCATGGTGTTGGCAATGCCAACCAGGACAAGCTTGGCCGTGGAAGCAGTCTGCCACTCAAGCAGGTTGTACAGCACCTGGTTCTTGCCGGCCAACATGAAGTCCATCTCGTCCAGCAGCACCACAAGCATGGGGCGTGCAGGATTTTGCTGTGAAACTCGCGTTGCAGATGCTCACACAGCCGAGCAGCACTGATGTTCTTGGTCATCGGCAGCCGTGGCTTGTGCGTGGCATTGCTATTCTTCAAATCTGCTTCAAATTCTCCACTTTGCTCGTCTTCGTTACTTTCTCCAGGCTGCAATGCCTTCCACAGCACATTGTAGGCAACATCCGGGCGCGGCATCTGCAGTCCATTGACTTCCACCCACACAAAGTTGCGCAGCTCGCCAGCGTCGCGCTCGTTCCCAAGCCTGCGGACAACCTCTTTCACGATAGATGTCTTGCCCGCTCCTGGCAACCCGCTGATGTAAATAGGCCCTCCAGCGCTCTGCTGCTCTATGGACGAATGCAGCGCTGCATATATTTCATCACGCTCGTCTTCGCGCCCAGTCATGACTCGCGGAAGACTAGACAGTAGCAACTCCTTGCAGGCACATTGCAGCTTTTTCACAGCAGCTTCCACCACCGGTGACTTCTTGTTGCGACGATGGCTGCCACCATTGTCATTTGATCCCCTTGCCACTACTGGCGATTGCCTGGAAGCAGGAGTGATGTCAACTTCGCTTTCCTGCTTACTCGATCGCCTTGCTACCACCGGAGATGTTTTCGTGAGAGGACAGTCGCCGTTGCTCTTCTGCCCACTTATTCCCCGCGCCACTGCTGGTCGCTTGGCGTGGGGCTCCTTCTCACCATTCACCTCTTGCTCAATTGCTTTGCGCGGCCTCTTCACACCCGCGTGCCCACTTGGTTGTGCCTTCCTTTTCACATCTACGTTCACTACCGTGTCTGATTCCTTCTCCTCCTCAACTGGTACGATACAAGCGCGGCGTCCAAGTGCGCGCGACCTCTGCAGAAGAGTCTCTCCCTCAATCAGCTTCGAAAGGCGCCGCGCTTTCGTGTTCAGCGCACCCACGACCACAAACTCCGCAATCTCGACGCTGGTGTGGTCCGCTCCATCCGGAATCGCCACTTTCCGAGCGAAAGCAGCCACCGGCACCTCCTCCACGCACTCCGTCTCGTACACCTGGTCAATGCAAGCGACAGATCAGTTGCTGCTCTTACGTTTGACCCCAATTTGAACGCACTTTTTCTCCGATCACTGTGGGTGCCTTGGTCGCAGCCACCCGCCTCCTCGTCAGCGCCAGCGCCTGGTACTCGCGGTACAAGAGCCGAACCTCGGCCGACTTATCGCCCTGCGGACTCTCCCAGAGCGCCAGAATGACCGCCAGGCTCTTGCTCGCGAACTCCACACAGTCGCCGACGTGGAAGACCTCGCTCGGGGCGTCCAGCTTGGCCACCGACAGGAAGTAGCGGTCGTCCTGCGCGGTGGCCGCTACAACCCCGCGCCACTGCCATGCGCTGGCCATGGCGTCCTCGTTCGTACCCAAAATGTCGAGTTGTCATGAAAGTACCCATAATTTAGATACCCATAATTAAAACCACTTCAACTTGCTCAATGAGCACGGGTCGGTTCTTTTCGAGCCTGTATCAAGCACCAACTATTTGAGTGACTGTCAGCCTGCCGGTTGCTATGAAACATTGATTGGCGAAAACAACGAGCCGCACGCCACAATTTTGAGCTTGAAAGCTGTGAGCGGCCAAAGCTCCGTGCTGCTCTCCCAGATGTCCATCAAAAGACACGCTCCGCGTAGACCTTCGTAGGACTTCGTAGAGACCGGAGCGTTGTCTTCAGCGGTGGCAACTCTGAAATTTCGGATCGGATACAAAAACACTTGATGGACCATTTGAAATGGCAGCCTCCCGTTGAGTGATTTCCTCCACTCCAGATGGGGCCTGCCACGTGCAGCGGCGCTAAATTTATTGTGCTCCGTAGATCCACATGCTGTCGCCATCCTTCAGAGCCGAGTCCGGGCCGACCAAACCGAAAAACATAACATGGTCAACATGAAGTCATTTCGCTTTTAGCCATGAGTTTTTGTGTGGATGCCGATCTTTTGACGGCATTTCTTTCGCGTCCGTAGCGACGCTACATCTGAAGTTGATACCTCGTACTTATCCTTGAGCATAACTTATAGCTTCGTGTTCAGCAAGCATCAGAAGAGTTGGTGGTGCCTGACTAGGGTGCCCAGCTGCACGCCCGACTTAATGCGCACCGTGCTTCTGGCTTGTAGCGCGACGATGGCGGCTTTCTGATTTAGGCAGATGGCTGGAGTCGCGTCCATCGGTCTCCGTAGTCGTTCCAGACACAAAAAGATAGCAGCAACAGCCTCGTCGCGCAGCGTATGGCAGGCGAGGCGTCTGGCCTGCTTGGCAAATTGCCATCAAGCTTCAGGTGAGACTTCAGCGTCCTTCCAGCTGTCGACTAGGAAAAACCGTCGCCGAAAAGAGTGAGCACGAGGCTGACCACTCTTGTCTTCAGTGAAGTATCCATCAGGACTTCTCCCTGCATACGAACGCCAAGATGTTGCCTTTTCATTGGCGGCACCTGCCTGTCAAGGCTCGCCTGAAATCCACGAAGACACTGAAAAATATACAGTCACTCGAAGCAGAGCCTGGTCATCAGCAGCGGCTGACTTGCACTCGGTTGCGAAACTCGCACTTCGGGAGACTCATTTCCAATCTGGCTGTCTAGTGCGCAAGCGCAACAGCACACCAAGTCTCCTCGCAACTCACACACTCGTTGCAACCCAGCATGAAGGTCATGCAATTGGCGCAAGCAGCCATGGCCATGGCAGGAACTGCCTCGGCCGCGACGGCTAACATCATGCTACCCCAATCCGGCAGCAGCTACGAAGAAGGCACGGTGCAACCCGCCGCCCAACTCCTAGATACAAGCTCGAGCTTTGGCTCCAGCACCGTCGGCAAGACTTCGACTACTGGAAGTGGCACTGCTAGCAGCGGGGACTACCTTGCTCCATTTTCGACGGACGCGCCTTCTGACGCCTTCCAACGCTACGACACGTTGACAACCTTGGCGCCAATCATCAACGTCGCCGGCGAGTTGCTCACGCAGCCACTGCCGACGAACAAGTGGTGGGGCAACCTCATCCACACCACTACTGAAGATATCGACACGGTCGCCAACCCGGCGTGGTCGAACCCGTACGCACTCAAGCTGCCGAAGGAAGCACCGTACGGCATTCAAGGCTGCTACTCGTACTCGTACCGCTCGTTTGCAGATGAAGTCGATGGTGTTGTCAAGTACTACCTGCACGAGTTCCACAACGACCTCACCCTTTCGGCCACCGAATTTTCGTCTAAGCCTGACTACGAAATCTACTCGTTCAGCGACCTCGGCGCTAGTGTTCGCACGTGCGTCTCCGGCAGCAGCAATTGCATGGACTCGGCCCTTGTGAACGGCATGGCCTTCATTTCGGGTGCCTACTCTGGTCTCACCCCAAGCATTTCGTCCGAGTACACCATGACGTTGGTTGATGACTCGACGGCCGGCAAGTATGTTATCCAGCTCGAGAATAACCAGACGTGGGTGGTCTTTGCCAGTGATACAAGCGCGTCGTTCTCAATCGACAGTACGGGGTCGGCGTTTGTGTCTGGTGCTACATACACCGGCACGCTTCGTTTGGCGATTCTTCCGGAGAGCGGCGACCAAAGCGTGTACGATGGCTACTCCTCCTGCATCATCCGCGGCGGCAACGTGTCTGTGGAATCTCGCACCAGCTACTCTCTAAACTGGGAGACCGAAGGCACGGGATGCGAATCAACGGGCTTGTTGCAGTTTGCGCTGCCCCACCAAGTGGAAGTGATGAGCGACGCGACTACGACACAGTCGAGCGGGGCCATCGTGCTTCATTCGACTACTCGCGGCCAAATGGTGGGCCAAGTGACGACGTCCGGAAGCTGGGCGCTTTCAGAGTCCGAGATGGATGAAGAGGTGGACTTCTACCCGGCCACTAAGCCGTCTGCTGACGTGGTCTCGCAGACAAACCTTTGAGCACTCTTCAAAGTGACATTGACGACGACTGGAGCTTGGACACTGGCAGCTGGTACTACAACGGCAAGGCGTACCAGAAGTACGCATCGCTCTGCTTGATGGCCGCAGATAGCTCTGTTGTGGGCGATGACACGACGCTGTTAAGTAGTTGCCTGACGAAGCTGGAGGACCTCGTCGAGCCGTTCCTCAACAACACTCTCGGCTCTCCTCTTGCTTACGAGACGGCGTACAAAGGTATTGTGACCAGCCAGGTTTTCACGGCTAATGACGCAGACGTGGAATTCGGCAACGGTGTCTACAACGACCACCACTACCACTACGGCTACTGGGTGACGGCGTCGGCCATTCTGAAGAAGCTGGACCCGTCGTGGTCGGGCATGGCGCAACTCGAGACCATGGTGTGGACGCTGCTGCGCGACGTGGCCAACCCGAGCTCGGACGACACGTACTTCCCCAAGTTCCGTCACTTTTCGTGGTTCCTCGGCCACTCGTACTCACACGGCGTGACGCCCATGGCGGACGGCAAAGACGAGGAGAGCACGTCGGAGGATGTGAACTTCTACTACGGCATGATGCTATGGGGCAAGGTGACCGAGAACCAGGCCGTGGAGGACCTGGGAAGCCTCATGCTGCGCCTGAACGCGCGCGCCGTGCGTACGTACTTCCTCATGACGTCGGACAACACGATTCACCCGGCCAAGTTCGTGCCGAACCACGTCACGGGCATCTTCTTCGACAACAAGGCGGACTACGCGACGTGGTTCAGCGCCGAGAAGTACTGCATCCATGGCATCCAGATGATCCCGGTGTCTCCGATCAACGGACTCGTGCGCACAGCGACGTTCATCCAGGAGGAATGGGATGACATTCTGTCCAAGGAGGCGATCGTGACGGGTGATGACACTACGAACGCGTGGCTCTCGCTGTTGCTCGTGAACGAGGCCGTGATCGACCAGGCAGACGCGTTATCGAAGTTGGCAACGGCGACGATGGACGATGGTTTGACACGTTCGTGGGCTCTGTACAATGCTGCGTCTCGCAGTGGCTCAAGTTCCAGCAGCAGCACATCTTCCGTCGTCACGGTGGCACCGAGCACCACACCTGAGACTACTACAGCTACCCCGACTGTCGTCACCGCCACCCCATCGGTCACCACTGTCACTCCATCGGTCACCACTGCCACTCCATCGGTCACCACTGCTACCCCATCGGTCACCACTGCTACCCCATCGGTCTCCACTGCTACTCCATCGGTCTCCACTGCTACTCCATCGGTCACCACTGGTGCCCCGGTGGCCACCACTGACACTCCGTCTGCCCCGATTGCCACGACGGCGACACCTGCCGTGACGACGGTTCCCGCTGCTACGACACCTAGCTGGAAGCAAGGCGCGCAGCAGTCGTAAGCTCATTTCAACGCAAAAGGACATCCCTTTTGCAGGTGCCAGCCAGCACCTGGCGGCATTTCTCATTCTAGAGCTATCTGTTTTGCGTGTGCATGTAGAGCTGCCTAGAGCGGCCTCGAATTGTTTTCCGAAATCAAAGTGATGAGAATTTACATGACCCGTGTTTCCTTCTTCTTGCTTGAAAGTGGTTATTAATAACTCTTGACGTCGAATTTCCATCCTGGACACATACCGGTAATGGGTGACTCCCGTGCTTCCACTGCTTCACGATGTATTGAAGTTCAGAAATGCTGCGAGGTCGAGCAACGACAAAAACACATTACAATTGCCGTGGGAAAAACTCTATACATATTCGCCACTATTATCTACCTACCAAATGAATGTCAATGAAGCCAAAGCTGAAGCGAGAGCAATGACACCACTCCACGCTACCTATGTTGAGAGATCGTCTCCGCTTAGTTCAGGGCCGAGCTGAGAGCAGCCTGGGCGTCGGGGCTCATCTGCGCAATGACCTCCTTCATCTGGGCCTCATAGGCCGACAGCAGGCCACGCACGCACACCTTCACCTCCGCCTGCGTCTCCTCCTCCACGCTGGACGTGGGGCCAGAGCTTTGGCATACACATCGAGCACCTGCGGCATCAGATTGAGTGCCACAGGGTTCTGCGAGCTGACCAGGCCGTTCAGGCAACGGAAGCACACCGGGCTCTCGTCCATGTCCGCCTTCAGCGGCAGAGCACCCAGGAACACAGGCAGCACAGCCTCCAGCGGCAGGTTAGCGCCACCAGAAATGATCATGCGAGCCACGGCAGCGCAGGCGTTGTCCACCACAACCTCATCGTTGCCAGCAGACTCGAACAGCGGCCGCAGAGCCTGCAGCATCTGCTCGTATGCGCTGAATAGCTTGTCGCCGCTGATCTCGGCCAGGATGCCCATGCAGAACGCGCTGTTCGCCTTCAGGACATAGTTGTCCGATGCCAGGCCCTGAAGCACAACAGGGAACACACCCTCAACAAAGCCCAGACCACCAGCGCCGAGCTCGCGAAGCACCTCCGCAAAACAGCCCACGGCCGCAGCACGGTCACGCACAGCGCGCAGGCCCGTCGCGAACGCCAGCAGAGCAGGGAAAAGCTCCTGGAACGTTGCCAGGAAGTGCTCGCCGTAGCACTTGGAAAGCACACCAATCAATTCTGACGCGCTCTCCAGCACCGAGCCGCCCTCCTCTTCGTCCTCGTCCTCCTCCTCGTGGGCCACCTGGCACACGTGCTCATGAGCAAGCACCGACTTCGTGATGCGCATCAGCTCGCCCATGTGGTCCATCGTCACGACAGGTCCAATACGAGCGCTCATAGCCTTGATGGCGTTGAAAGCCTTCTCCACCACAGTCTCCTCGGGATCCTCCAGAAGCTCCTCGACAAGGCTCTTCATCACAGCCGACGCGATCACAGCGTTGTTAGGCGTCAGGATGTTCTTGTTGAAGTCACCCTTAGTCCATACCTGCACATCGCTGCTCTGCGCGTGCGACGCATCGAACGAGCAGATTACAAGAGCAGCCAGGGCCTCAGCCACAGCGCCACGCACGTCCTCGTGAATGTACTCCGTTAGAGGCGCCAGGGCCTCCAGGAACTTGGGAATGTAAGGCTCGAAGACCGGGCCGCCGCAGTTCAGGGCAAGCTCCTCCACAGCGGCCACAGCACGAACCTTCGAGTTCAGCGCGTCCGTGCGGATGCTGATGTGGCGCAGGACGTGATCGTCACCGTCTTCCTCGTCGTCCGAGTCTAGGCCCTCCAGGACATCGTCGTCTTCATCCATCACACGGAGACCCTCGTCGCTGACAATAGCCTGCAGCACGTGCGTTGCAGCCTGCTCGAGGAAAGGAGCGAACTCCTCCTTGAAGATGCTTGACACATTGATGAAGTACACGAAAGCCTGCTCCTTCAGTTCCGAGTCGTCGAGCTCGAACGAAGAGAACACGAACGGCATCGAAGGCGCGAAGTACGGGCGGAACGGCTCCTTGCCCAGAGCCGTAGCCAGGTAGCCGAGGCACTCAATGGCAGCACCACGCAGGAAGAAGAACTTGGGGTCCGTGATGCCCCAGAACGGCTGGATCAGCTCAGCCACCGACGGGAAGTACGGCAGGAACGCGTCCTTAGCGCCAATAGCGATGGAACCAACAGCGTCGAGAGCCATCTTCTGCAGCTGCGGCGAGCCCGTGCGAAGGACAGCCACAAGCTTTGTCACAAGCGTCTCAAGGTACGGCAGCACCTGTTCGGTCTCCATGCTCTGCGTAATCTCGTCCAGCACGTACAGAGCCGTAGCCTTGATCACCTTGGAAGTGTCGTCAAGGAGCGTCAAACCAATCGGCAGGATGTCTGTGTAGTGATCCGTGATCGTCGGCTGCAGGAACTCAGCGAACTGACCCAGAGCAAAACAAGCAGCCTCACGCACGTGCTGGTCAGCGTCCTGAGCCACGCGGTACACCGCCGGCAGCAGCTCGTTCAGGTTCTGGCACATGAAGTCGCAGCATCCCTCCGACAGGATGCCGAGGGTCAGCACACCAGCCTTGCGCTTGCGGGCGTCCTGCGATGTGATGTACTCGTTGCAGATGCCGAAAACGACGGGGTTCAGGTACTTGGAGGGTACGCTCAGGGCCAGCGAGTCAAGCGTCTGCTGGGCCAGGTGGCCAGGGGACTCGTCATCCTCGTCGTCATCGTCTCCATCAGCCTTGCTTTCACGCTCAAGCAGGTTCGAGATGAGGCCGCACGACACAGCCTCGTCGGCGGCAATGATGTCCAGCATGGTAGTGAAGATCTTAGCCACCAAGTTCTTCTTGCCGACCGTCTTCGGTTTCTTCTTAATGAACTCGCCGATCGCGTAGCTAGCGGACGCGCGGGTGCTGACCTCCAGCTGCTCCGCCACAATGATCTGCAGCAGCAGCTCAATGAACTGCGGGAAGGCCTGGTCCAGAATGGGGAACGGGTGCGACGCGATCTCCGAGAACACGTCCAGGAACTCCACGGCCTCAGCCTCCGCGCCCGTGGACACGCACTGCTGCAGCACGGTGATCATGAGCGGCACGAGGTCCCGGAACCCGCGGAGGTCGTCCTCCTCGAGGAACTCGACGAGGCTGCAGGCGGCGCGCATGGCGCCCACGCGGACCTTGAGGTTCTCAGGGTCCTGCAGGGCCTTGCCGTAGAGGACCTTGAGGTCAGCGAAGTGCGGCTGCAGCGACGTGCCCATGGACTCGCCCAGCAGCTGCAGCAGCTTCATGCTCATCTCGCGCTGGTCCACACTGGCGCTGTTGGCGCACGTGTTGATGAACACCATGAGCTCGGGCCAGTTGCCCGACGGCACCTCGTGCAGGGCCAGTGCAGCCACGAGCGAGGCCACGGTGGAGCGCACGGCGTGCGCGGGGTCCTCGGCGCAGCGACTCAGCAGCACCTGCTTGGCCTGCGCCTGCGCGGCGGCGTCCAGCTTGGGCCAGTGCTTGAAGATCTTCTTGCGCAGCATGAGCGCGGCCAGCTGGCGCACCTCCGGCTTGGCCGAGAGCTGCAGCTGCGTGAGCAGGCCGCCCACGGCCGCGAGCTGCTTCGTGTACACCTTGAGCGCCGCCTCCGCCTGCTTGATCTGCTCCGTGTCCGGGTGCGTGAGCTGCAGCAGACACGCCTCGAGCTGCTCCGGGAGAAGTCCGCCATGGTCGTTACTGGGCGATGGGTGCGGGGAACGTGGCAGGACCGGGAATGGAACCGAGGAAGGGGACGAGGCTCGGAGTGAAGGTCACGCCAAATGACTGGCCGATACGCCCCTGGACGGGTGCTTCCCGCCAAAAAGTGTCTGATTGGTCGTTTTTGAGCAAACAGCTGGCGGATTTGAAATGGCTTCACTGACGGAACATATGCTGAATCTGAGTGGCTACGGACGGATGACAAGGATTGGTGGGCGACTTACAGTATCTACCTACTCCTTGGCCAAAGTCTCCGCTAGCAGCAGTCGCTCCATGTCCGAGAGCTCTGGACACGAGGTCGGTGGTAAGAGGCATCTGCGCTGGGGTTGACGAGGTTGCAGTCGCCATGGTCTCTGTTGCTGTTCAAGAGCCTGCCGTGACTGCTGCTGTTGAAGCGATGGGATGCAAAGCTGCGCGTCTCGGATCCGAACAAGTGGAAGGATTCCTTCCAGCAGCGCATCTTGGTTGGTGAGGTGCTGCGTGTGGACAGTTGGTCCAAGCAGGATGAGGATCTAAGTGTGAAAAGAACTGGTGGGTCAAGTCAAGGCACAAGTATCTGCAAATGGGGTGAACTGCACGGCGGTACCTCCGTCGGGCTCAGCGTCAACTCCATTGCGACAGTAACTTGGTTGCTCTTTGGATTGGAAAGTCGAGCGATCTCAAGATGCAGTACACACTCGCTGTTGCAACCTCCTTGGGCTCTCGCTGACGCTCGAACAAAACACTTCACTCCGTCGACAGTGCGCATAGTGGCTTCTGGGACTACCCTCGAATTTGGAGGCGACGGGGTCTGATCTTCGGTGTTGTTGCTCGGTTGTACCTTGCCATTGCCACCTGCTAGAGCAAGAAGCCGTGACCTTCGAGACGATGCACTTGTCGCAATACAACTGCGCGGTCGGTCTGGCCTCTTTGGCACGCACACTGGAGCCGACGAGGGTCTCTGGATAGCAGGGTGTGAAAATTCTGCAGCCTGCCCGAAATGGACTGACCTGCCAAGTTGTTTTCGCGGATGACGTCGTGTTTGTACAATGGAGCGAGCAAGTGGATGAGGAGGATTGATGCTACCAGCGAGTAAGCCGTCGAGGGCATCAATGTCAACTATCTTCGGTGTCCTTAACGATTCTTGTGCTTGGCACAACGCTGCCCACTGCCATAACATCCATTTTGTGGTTAGTGTGCAAGAAATTGACAAAGTACACACGCATGAATTCCACTCATGACAGCATGGCTTACATATCGAACTACCGGTACCAGTAGTTCAGGAGTGCAGATACCAACCAGAGCACGCAGGGATACTATCGACCCAACAGGAAACACGTTGCATTGTGAGAGTGCAAATCGTAGTGACGGGTGACCGCAGTTACGCCTCAAGTGGAGCGCTAATTGCAACAGCGCGTCTCGAGGAGATACGTCTGGCGGGTCAAACGCATGCAATCGAGGAAGGAAGCGACACAAGTGTCGATGATACTGGTGGCTGCCACCTTGAATATTGTTCTTGGAAAAGCGCATTCGCATCGTGCCAGCAGAAGCTGCTCGGGTCTGCACCACCACTGGTTTTTGAGATTGCCTCAGCGCATCTTCTTTTGCTGGTTCACGCTGAGAAGCGTCTCTGCTAATACACATTGACCTGGATGGACAGCCGTTTCCTGTTTTGAGTCTGTTGGGTCAAAATTGCCGTGAGCATCGATTTGGTGCTGTGGTTGACTGGGTGGATCCGGGATCGAGTTGAATCGATGAGCACAAATCAAACAAAGTCGCACTGTCTGATAGCTGGCACAGATATCAACAGAACATACTATCGTTAGTGATTGCTGCAGCATCTGAAGCATCAAAGCAGCAACGTACAGATAAATTGCTGACTGCTTAAGCTGTTTGAATCGCTCGGCTCGAATCGGTCCTCTGATAGCTTGAAGTAATGGAGGAATATTATCTTCGTGCTCATCTGAGGGTTTTTGGTTGCATAGTTGTCAAAATGCCTAATGATCGATTTGTGCGAAACCTAACGTGATCACACGTGTCTTCAATCAGCTCTGATTATTGGGGAAAATGAGCTTTTCCAGATTATGCTTACCACATACTCCACTTGGTCGCGCGGAAACGTTCGCTTGCAATTTGGACAAAGCTTAAGCTGAGAGTTACAGCCTACAAGTGTGTGTATCGCTGCGTGACATGTTTCGTTGCCCTCGGTGGCTGCTTTCACCGTTGTTGTGCCTCCTGTAGCATGGCCTTCAAGAGCTAGCTGGTAATTCTTGGCGGTCGCTTTACCAGTTGCATCAAAGGAGATCATTGAGCTCCACATTAAGTAGACTTGGTTGTCTGCACCAATCTAGCAAGGAAATGGAGCGAGTGAAAGTGAGAAGCGATGACCTAGCAGTTGTTTTCGCAAGCTATCCGTTGCGCAATGATAACTCTACCTTGAAGAAGCTAACGAAGCGAACCATTTCTTTCCCGACAATCGCTTCGAGATGGGAGCTGATTTCATCGTTGATCTTCTCAATCGTGTTTTGAACTTCCCGATCTGTCACGTCACCTACCAACAAAGGCTTCAACAACTAAGTTGGGAGAGTCCTAGTATATAAAAAATAGAACGTACGATGTCGAAGTGAAGGTTCTGTGAGCTCAAACGTGGCAGTACGCTGCGCTGTACTTGCCTTCGCGTCGTTTAGCAGATACGGGCTAATGCACTTTTGCATTATGCAGTTCTCTGCAGTGTACACTGAACGCACAGTGTGGTTGTAGCCAGACTTTATCGGGACAAACCGTTGCAAGACGCTAAAAGCAGGCTTTTCTCGCTCCTCCAGTAAGAGTTCTTGTACAGACCAAACAATCAGTTACCATGCTTCTTTGTCCGTCAGCTTTACGCATGCAAGCTTACCAAGTCCTTCCTTGTCGAGGTGTTCAATAATCATCCGGTGCTCGCCCGACATTGGCGATCGATCCAGGAAAGCATATACTGCAAGAATCTCGCTGTCTTCCTCCTGTTTGGACTGCGTGCTCGACACTCGCCTTGGCACAAGGAAATCCTGCAGCACTCGCTCCGTCGACAGGAACTTCTTGGTTTTACATAGAATCTATTGCAACCAGCATAAGACCCGTAAATAACGCAGCACAAAACTTCAATTGCGTTGATACTGCAGCTGTACAGAAAGCCATACTTTTCCTCGCTCCTGCTTGGACGTGAAGAACCACTTGACGGGCTTCTGCCTCTTGAACACGACCGTGTCCGGCAGCACGAAGGAGAATCGCTCCTTTCCACAGTCCCCGTTGCGGCCCGAGGCCTTCGCCCATAGATATTCATACAACTGCAGTGGCTGCTGGCCCAGCGCGTGCTCGCACGCCACGCCCTCACATTCGGTGCCCTTGCGCTTCGACGTCATCTTGTTCGTCTACAGGCCAAAAATACGCTTCGTAGATGGCTACCTTTTGCATCAATACAAAAACCAACATCAATAAACCGTTTTTATCCCTTTTCAAACGCTTCTCTCAACAAACCACTTTGAAGCTTCTTCAAGCCAGGACGATGTCGGACGCGTTCAGCGCCGGCTTCCGCGAGTTCTGCGGGGGCGTGCAGCACGCCGTGTCGCTGCATCGCATCCTGCTGTTCTACCTCAAGTCGCGCCTCATCTGCGTGTCCAGTGTGAAGGTCGGGAGCCGCCGAAATGAGAACTTTCTTTTGATGGCATTTTTTCTTACCCATTTTTTGAGACGGGTTGTGCGCAGTGCTTCGTGCTCAATGGACTGATCTTCCTGGGGAGTATCTACTTCTTCGATCGCGCGGTGATCCCCGTCATTCACTTGTTCGGAGAGCTGCTGCACCACTCCTTCTCCTACGGGTGAGGCGGTTAAAGAAGTTGTGTATCAATGACGTGACGCTGACTGTGAGTTTGGTGTGTGTGTTGATGCTCATGTGGGGTAGGACGACTATTCAAGTGGATGACGTACGTGATCGAGTGGATGGCTTCGTGTTCCTGCTGTACCAAGTACGTGGCAAATGCTGATGCAAATTGAGAGCAGTGCTGGTGCTTACAGTCTCTGACTGTGCTGTTGCTCAGGTGTTGTGGATGTACCCAATCTACTGCATTAGTTTCATTCTCAACACCATTTGGTACCAAGAGATTGCGGACGATGGTGCGTGCTCTTGTAGGGTCTGAAAAGCGGTGACATTTCTGACGCTTTGACGGTTGGTTGCTCTTCGTGATTCAGCTTACATGCAGCTGCATGGCAAGCCGTCACCGACACCAGTGACCGACATGATTCGGTGAGTGCAAGCGTCCGTAAGTGTGTGTTGGATTTTGTGCTCATTGGCGTGTTGTGGCATGTGCGATCTGCCAGGGATGAGCTTTACCGTGCCATTCTTGTGGCCTTCTTTTATTACAGACCGTGCTGTCATACCTGATCCCTGTCATCGGCCCTGCTACGAGTTTTATTCATTTGAGCTGGTTATATTCGCTATATTGCTTCGAGTACAAATGGTCTCTGGCTGGGTGGAGTCTTGAGCGGCGACTGGCGCATTTGGAGCAGAACTGGGCCTACTTCGCTGGATTTGGGAGCCCTTTCACATTGGCCACTTTTTCGTGCCCAACTTTGTCAGCAAAGGCATTTTCGCTCTGCTCTTTCCCGTGGTGCGTTATCTCAGATTATCTTGTTTTACTTGCAGTTTTCTAATGTCTATTGCGTGGTCGCCTCGATGTTGTAGTTCTTGTTGCTAGCGATCGCTTGTGATCCTATCTCCGAAGGTGGCGAAGCTCCAAGAAAGTTGCCGATTTTCCGGTTCGTATTGCTTTGACTCGTTCTAGAACGCTGGACACAGTACAAAAATCTGTTATGCCGATTTCTTCGCCTCTTTGACTTTTGGCAGCTTTTCACGGTGGTGGAGTTTACAACTCTTGCGCCGGATCGGAAAGGCGACAGGTCTGAAGACGAAGAAGCAGCGAGCCACCATGGAAAGGCAGAAGCGTACTTCCCGCAGAAGCTAAAAGTGTTTACTCGCGGTAGAAACAGTTAATGCACAGCAGCGAGTTGGTAAAAGTGCTGTGTGAGAGAGAGTCGTGCTGCAGACGCCTCGCTGCTGTAGATTCAATGACGCAATGCGATTTAATCAAACCATTTCAATGGTTTGCAAAACAGTTGTGGACCGTCATGAGCGTAACGGTTATCCATTCTTGCCATTAACCCCTTGCAAGAGAAACTCATTGTTGGAGCCAAGAGATTCAAGACCACCCTCAAGCTATGCCAGAAGCGTACACCGTGTCGAAGATGATATCTAGCATCAACGAAGTCATGGCGCCTGTGGCCACTGAAGTGTGCGGGTCCGTGACGCTGCAACGAAAGACAGATAATGGGATCATGCTCAACACGTCGGAGAAGGAGATTGCGTACCTGGATACTAAGGCGAGAGTGAAACACTCAGCTCAGCAGGTCGCTAGGCTCGATAAAGCAGCCAAAGTGCAATGGGTAGCAGATCAACGGCTCGCTGGAAATGACGCTTTTCACAAAGGAGAGTATCAGCAGGCAGCGGAGGCCTACATCCAGGCTCTCACAGCCTTAGATTTTGGTAGCAACCCTGTAGAAAAAATCGCTTGTCAGCAAGATCTGCAGATCCCGCTCACCTGCAACCTGGCGGCATGCATGCTAATGCTGGAGGTGCGTCTAGCAAACTAGATTTTGCCAAGTGAACGAATGCCGTAGAATAACGCAGTTTTACTTGGGTTTTTCGACTTGGAATGGCATGATAGCAATGGGACAAAGCTCGGCTGATGTGTGATCAAGTGCTTACATTGGATCCGAACTATGTGAAGGCACTTCAACAGCGTGGCAAAGCTAAGACTAGGCTGCACAAGTTTGAAGTCGCTCGGTAGGCTCGGCTTGATACACGCATTTGAAGCTTTTTCAGCCAACATATTTTACTATTTGTTTTTGTTTTGGCAGCGATGACATTGTGCGTGCTAAGCAAGTAGCTCGCGGAACAACGACTTCGCTTGATAGCGAAAGCAAGCAACTTGTTGATCGACTCGACAAGCAGTTGGAGGATATTGCGCGTGCTGAGCTGCGATACAAGCACCGTCTTCAGCAGCAAAAACAATTCCAGAGAAAGATGATGCAGGAAGCAGTAGGTAAACTCTACAAGGACAAGAAGGAGTTAGATTGTTGTCCGAGGACTGGAGCTACCGGAGCTTTGCAGCAGCGAGGCAAATTTAGCCATGGCTGGGACGCATGCATGGCGTGGGTGCTCACGATGATCGTTTTCTTCGTGAATGCGGTCTCAGGTTTATCGTTGTTAGGCGCGGCAAAACCAAATCGTGAAAACAAACTCGACAGTTGTTGTAGTGCGCTCTACAAAAACTGCCTGGAGATCGTTGGCGCTGTGAACTTGGAATTGATTTGCTTGGCCGCCGTAATCATACGCTCAGCATCGTCTCCCGACATACCTCGGCGAACCGTAAGATCGCGGTCTCTGGAGTTCCACAATAAGCAACGGTAATAAAGGTGATGATCAGAATTCCGCGTATTCTCATGTAGCTGCTGAGTACTCATTTCCTACAAACCTGTTCCAGCCACCACTGCTCTGCGCACTTTCGCTTTCAGCCTTTGCTTGCTCCGCTTGCTTTTTCTGGTGTTGCTCGAGCAACGATGGCCCACGCGCTTTTCGCAGTGCCTCCATTTTTTGCGCATCTCTTCGTCCGCCTCTGGGTTTGCCCCAGGCATAATGGACTCATTGACTGTTGGTTGGGCTGCTGTAGTAGGTACACTATCCGAAGCTGCAACAGTGAGGGCATTCTCCTCGCGAACGTAACCAAGAAGCTCCCTGAACATTAGAAGAAAAAGTTAGCATTATACGACAAACATCCCGTATTGATAAATCTAACTCTGGTACATACATATCCAGCTTTGCGCGTTTGGCACGGTCACGCTCTTCAGGGAAGCAAACCAAGTTTTGTCCACAGTTGCTGGTTCCTTACTACGCAAGCACGTGACAACAAAGTAGATAATCAAGGTACACACCCCAGTCAGCGTCAGGTAGATCAGAGTGCACACAGTCTCGTGTTGTCTCTCGTACCTGCGGAAGGCGGCAGTTTTACCGGGAGGAGGTCGATTCGTTGGTCCAAGAGATTCTTTCAAAATCGAGCTATCAGGCATCATAGTCATCCATGCTTCTCGCTCCATTGGTGCTTTGCCACTTCCATCCTTTTGCTTTTGCCACCATCACGTGCACGCTCCCACTGCTCTTTCTCCAACTGCTCTGCTTTGCGAGCCATTTCAGCCTCCACTCGCTCATCTGCTAGACGAAATCCTTTCATTCCAGGTAATACCGGGCCGACAACCTCGTCATCATCGTCATCGTTTTTGTGGTTCTCAGCCTCACTACTGAAAACTCTCATGGATGCAGGAGGTAAAGCTGGTCCGATTGGCAGCTCTCGCTTGGTCGGTTTTACTGGCTCTCGCATTCCCTCGTCTTCGGCATCTTTAGAAGATGAAGCTCGCACCGGTACTTTGGTCACAGCACTTGCAACTGGCTCCGATGTTTCCTAAAACGATCATAAAATAACTCGTGAGGTTCGCTCTCCACTTACCCAGTTGCATCTAAACACCTACCTGTGTCTCGCTATCAGACAGCATGCGCTGGAAAACTCCCATCAAACTCTCTCCTTTGTTACTTTTGGCTTTGCGAGACTTGGCAAAAGCACCCTTTGGTTCCCGTAGCTGGTTTACAAACACACCATGCCAAACGTCAGTGGTCACACACCCATTTTCAAACCCTCCTCATTCAACACAGCAGCCAACCTTCACAAGTCCCAGCAATGGAAAAAGCTCCTTGAGCTTGGAGCGGATGCGTCTGTTCTCGATGCCGCCGATCACCGCCACCTCCCCGTCGTCCACCATTTGGATCAGCGTCAGCAGGTCCTTGGCGATCTCCGGTGTCTCCGTCAGCAGCTCTCGCACCACAACCATCGCTCGCTAGACCGAGTCATACCCATTTCCAATTGAATTAGTATCCATTTCCTTCCACATGGGCCCTATAACCGTGCTACAAACCTCATAGTCGGCCGTGGGGGCATCGCTGGCACACTCGCTGTCGCTCTCACTGCGACTCCGCTTGTGCCGGCGGTGGCTCTTCTTGTCCTTCTTGTCCTTGTGCTTCTTGTGCTTCTTCTTGTCGTCCTGATGCTTCTTGTGGCGCTTGCGCTTCTCGTCCGAGCGGCTCACCTCGCGCTCATGCTTGCCCATTCCTCTCGATTGACTACGCTCGACCCAAAATTTGCAATAAGTACTGTACGATTGTGGTTCGACTTTAAAAATGTGTTGACCCATTTTCATTAATGATGTCCTCCATCGTCCTCCTGACAATGTATTACATTGTATTAACTAGCTATCCTAGCGAACTTAAACCTCGTATTTGCGAAGTTGGTCATAGACCTGTCGGAGTGGCTGGGTCGCTTCTTGGTTCTCGGGGAAGAAACTTAAAAAGTGGCCAAGCTGTCGAATCCACGGGAGCAGCAAGCGAGGGAAGCCCATGGCGTCGACGGGGTCCGTGCTGGCCCGTGAATCCCCAATGAATGTCCTGAAGACCTCGTGGTTGAACACGACGCCGTAGGCGAGGTCAGCAAGCGCTAGACTGTGCCGTACAGCGTTGCCACGCACGCCGTACCAAACCAGCTCATCGGTGATGTAGTAGAAGTCGAAGTACAGCGCCCGATAGGACTGCACCAGTTGGTAGAGATCGTCGCGACTGGACGCCGCAGGGACGATCTCTGCCTCCTCGAAAGTCTGCATGGCTGCGTGCGTGAAATTCCGAGGGCTCAAGGGCGACGCCAGATCCAATGCGGTCTCGAGGTCGTTTAGAATCTCTGAAAGCTTTGGCGATGGCGAATGTCTGCTAGACATCAGTGCCTTCTCGTGGTATGATATCAGCCACTTCCACGTGTACTCGTAGTTCTACAAAAACACCAGGAAAAATTAGTGCGAAGAAACCTGCAAGCATTGCAAGCTTTCCAGCTTACCTGGAGAAATTTGGCGACTATATCTTCCAATGCCGAGATTGGGTAGCTCTCGCTAATATTCGGCGGGATGTAAAAGCTCGCGACGTTGCTAAAGTGCAAACAGTCAAGGTAACAAACAGGTAAGACACGGTCGAACTTTGCTGAGAGACAAGTATGCGTTCGCGCTCGTACCTGCAGGTGAAGCACAATGTCACCTGATAGTGTTCTGCAAACTGCTTAATATTGTACAGTGTGACATGTTCCTTCACGCTGTGGTCCCACAGCTGATGGTGCTTCCACAGCGCCACAGCATCTGGCTTGACTCGGAAGATCGCAACACTCAGCGGTTGGATGGTCACTAGCAGCGTCGACCTTCGACCAGCGCACACACCGTGGTCTAAGAGATCAACCTTGACAGTATCTGGCTCGGTCAAATTGTCATCAATCGCCAAACTGAAAAACATGCTATCGTTCCTGAGTGCAAGCCGCGCGATTAAATCGCTCTTCGTGTTGCGCACAACAAGGAACTTTTGGCTTTCATCAGCGGCCTTTGTTGACAACTCTGGGTTTGATAGTGTTGACTCCAACATGGGAAATACCAGCCCCAAAAAGTTGGCTGGGCAGAGAAATAAGCTTCTCGTTGTAAGGGAGACTCATTAGCTTCACCATTTACCACGTTGGCCATCAGCTGAGGCTGACTGCAGATAGCGCGCAGAATAACTGTTTCCCGAAAATCCTTCACCAATCGACAGCTCACGTAAACTTCAATTTCGCGAACCCATGGATCGTTCACTTCACATTCTCTCACGATATTCCCGCTAGTGTTTGCGGAAGGAAGGACTAATTGTTTCGGCTGGGGTCTGAAGTGTAGAAAGACTTGCATACTCGAATGCGCTCCAAGAGTAACTGTCGTGACGTCGTTAAACGACATCGGTGAGATTGAGAAGCTGACCTCCTGTGGTCTTGCGTTCGTTGATAGGATGAAGTCAAGGCTCAATCCAGATGAGTTTTCGATAACAATCGAGTGATTCTGATACAGCTTGTAGTAATACACCTCGCTGAAGTCGATCACCAATCTTTCGGGGTCTCCTGGAGTGATTTCTGGTGGCATGTCCATGCTTGATCGACGCGATCTCTTAGGATTGCTGTGGCTGGAAACGAGCACACGGAACAAATTCGTTGTGGGGTCTAAGCCTGATGACATACCACGCAGCGAGTTGAGATCCGCGATGACTTCTAGTCTAACGTGAATCACCTTTAGGTCAGATGGGTTCGCCATGTTTTGTAGCACCATGAAGGTCGAATACACCCCACGACGCCTCGTAAGAAGTAAAGCACCACACTCTGGTAGCTGTGTGATCGATCTAGTGTGCCACGTTCACGACTAAGCTGCAACCATGATCGTGCATTCTTGTCGACCAGCATAAGACGATACTCGACTGAATCCAGTCCCGGGTCTGCAACGCTGGCAGCACTATACAGGCTTTCAACTGTGATCTCCCACTCTACCTCTCCACCGTTGCGAACTGTGTGCTGTCCCACATCAATTAAATATCGCGTGTTTTCTAGCGACGAGTACTCAGCTGGGGTACAGCCGCGAATCGTTAATACAGGCAGATGGTTCTTTCTCCCAACAGCACCTGAGCGAATTGACGAAATGTCGAACTCCTCGAAATTATCAAGACCCGACGACTCCAATTGCTCAAAAGGCTCATCTTCTAAGTGGGTTTCCAATGCTGGTGCGGGGAACAATTTTCGGGACTGCGCCAGTCGCTTATTGCGAGCCTCAAAAGCGGCAGTGATAAGCGTTTTGTCCAACGTCACTCCACTTTGTTTGGCACTATCACCCCCGAGTTTTGTTGTTGCAGCACTAAAAGCACATCAACCTCTGTTGCTACACCAGTGTCAAGCTTGGAATCAGCATCGCGCACTGTCAAGAACATGTGGTTCTGGCCACTCTCGTCAGTACAAGAGTCCGGTCCATCTGCATCCCACGAATTGCTTCGCCACGTTGGATGGTGACGCATTTTATGCGAAGTCATCTTGCTGGTCGGACTGGTGTCGGTACCTTCACGATGAAGGGTCATGTTTAAAGGACCCGTTGTTGCTGCTTCCTCAAGATGCACAGTTATTTTCACAGATTCACCCGGAGCGATAGTGCCGGACGAAGGTACTGCAACTGCCTGAATCCACTCGCTCATCGCACACATGTCCGATCCTGTGAAGCCTTCAATTAGACACAATCCAGCTTGGTGCATGTGGGCGGGACTAATCACGAAGTTTAAGACTTGTGCAGTTGAAGGATTCCGCACCCAAAAACTCTCTGAGGAGTTTCGCAGTTGATGCACAATTGGAGTTGTAGAATGCGGCGTAGTTCCGGGTAGTGAAAATTGAGATGTATCCCTACTGATCCCCGATTTCGGTTTTAATGACGACGGTAGTTGATCCATTGAGATGTCAGCTGGCATCTCCGTTGCGGTGGCGAAAAAGTGCAGACTCGACGAGGATAGCATGAATGTTTTGCCTGGCAATAGTTTTCCCTTCACGTGGACCTCTTCCCGCTGTGCAGCATCTTCCATGTTCTGGATGTTGATATCAAGCCAAACACGTCCCAAATCCAATATCTCTGATGTGGCATCGTTAGTATTTGTCGACCACGTATCGGCTGGAAGCCTGGCAGATGGGAAGACGTGGCAGACGACACGAATATCCACGGACTCTCCCGGTGTAATGATAATCGAGCTCAGAGGTGTGTTTGCAGAGCGGAGCATTAAAAGCAGCTCAAATGTTCTGCAATTCACACATAGACACCGAGTCGAAAAAAGTGAGTATTAGCGCGTAGATGTTGAGAACAAAATGTATAGGTTCCAAGTGGACTCACCGATCAAAAGCGCTGTGGGTTTGAGAGGAAAGCTTTACACACAACTCTTCGTCATACACATTTCGCAGCGAAAACCAAAAACTGGCTCGATGTTGGGGTGCGTCTTGTGGTGTCGGCACTGTAACTGGAGGCAGGAATGCCACGTGATTTTCTTTTGGTCCTCCCGTCACCCCCATGCCGTACTCTGAGCTCTCCGGGTCTACCGCCAGCTCTGCGTAACTGGAGATAATTAGAGCTTTAACCAACACATCCTCGTGGTTGTGAGGGTTGCAGAGATTTAAAATGCGAAGCGGAAACTCGTGTGCCCCTGCTATCAGAAACTGTAAGCGAGAAAAAGAAGTCCAAGAATTATTAGACCACCGCTCCAGTGTTCAACCGTAGTGCACTTAAAACAATGTTACGTACCTCTTCTTCTTTCGTGCGAACCAACTCCATTTCGATAGTACATGACGTTCTCGGCTGTAATTTCCATGCACTCCACTGCGAAGCTTCACCATTGGCCAACGGTTTATCAGCGCGTAACGCCAACATCCGAAGTGATGGAATGAGAAAATCGGACTCACGCTTAATGCCCTCGTAAAAATGTATGCGGTTCGCATCTCGGACGTTGCGTACGTGGATAAAAGCTGGTAGATTTGCAATCACGAAAGGCACTGCCACGTCGGACACATTTTCACAACAATTTCAAACATGGACGATTTCCTGCCAATAGCATAACCAACTTTCCCCAGCGCGATACACTTTTCTGCGATATGAAAGCGCGGTTCGCCATAGGAACCTGAAATGTTTACAACTTTCAGTGTGCATGCTTCTTCAGCATCAGCGCCTCCAACGTTCTCAAAGCTCTGGATTGCAACCATACCCTGAAGTCGACAGAGTTTCCCGCTCTCAATTATTTCTGTAGGCAGAGGCACAGTCGCAGCAATAGCTGCAAATCGAATCGAGAGCGAGCAACAACTATTTGCCTCGATTGAGTGGGACTCGCCATAGAAAATATTCGTTTGTCGGCTTCTTGGCGCAATTGTAAGTGCAGGGTGCGCAGCCTTCTAGCATCGCCCGCGGAGGTTGATATAGCCATTAAATCACTTTCCGTGCCAGATACATACTTTGCATTTTCTGTCTCAGCTTTGCAACCTTCTTGCCTCCACTGGAACGCAAGCGGAAGGGTGCTCAGTGGACGTACTACTATTCTGCGATCTGTCGTGTTCGTAACCACGACAATCTTTTCACCAGTACGCAGACCCGCGGATGATACCGAACCATCCGCAGAAGGCTGGGCTTCAAAATAAGGCCCATCAGCATGGCCGTCGTATATCCTGTACTTTTGGCTGGCTGGTTCACTATCGCCAATTGAGGTAGGCACGGTGTCTGCTAATTCATCTTCGAGCTTTATCACATTGATCAAACCAAAATCGACCGTCGGAACTGTCGAAAACTCGTTTAAGCCATTTGCAGATATAGCAGCACCTCCACCAAGCTTCGCCAAGCCAGTACTTGTCGATCCAGGTACATTGCAACGCAAGGCACCACTATCCACAAAGAGCACAACATCGACGAAGCTGACTTTTCCTGGATAATGAATATTCTCCACCATGATACGTCGGCGAAATAGTCCGTTCGTGTACGCCATTAACCGGAATTCGATGTTTCCAGTCTCGCCAGGAGAGATTTCACCCTTTTCGTGCTTCAACGAAATGTGTAGTGAGTCATCATCATCTGAGTAGCCCTCCGTAGTGGTCGTTACGAACAAGCGGTATCCCAAGGGTAGTGCCTTGCTCAGATTGATCAACTCAAAGTGACCCTCGTGCGTTTGGCACGTCTGCATTCGTCCGCTGTTGTATTCCACACCAAAATCAATTGATGATGGTGTTACCCTCGCAATGCTTGCTCCAGCCACCCCAACAAACTTGACGGTGAACTCAGCCAGCATATCACTCTTTTCGTCTTCGGAAGTGTCAGATGTATCAAGCAGTCCAAACAGCTGAACACGAATGCCTCCAACCAGGTCTCGCGTTGAACCTGTCTTTATAGCGTCCGAAGACAACCGGGGGCGAATTGCTACGTAAAGATCAATACACTGATTCCCTTTTAGGATGACATTTGTGGCTTCACGATGGAGACGCGCATCTTCATACACGTAGCATTGTGTCTTCAGATTTGATGAAGCGCAGATGACCAACGTGTGTTCCACCTGACTGTGCAATGTCAATTTGTGAACTTTGCTAAATCTAAGCGAGACGTTAGGGCTGTCCGCAGTAGTGTCTTGCATTTCGGGCGTAACGTAGCAAGGACCGAGGTCCAAAACTTCAAGCTGACCGGTCGCTTGTGGATCCAGCTCGGGGATACGAACATACACCGGCCGTGTAACACGAACTGATAACGTCAACGCTGACGTGTCGAGACGGTCTCCACTGAGATTTCGCAAGAGAATTTGCTCGTTGTGCTGGCCAGGGACACTTCCTCTGTACATAAACACAGCTGTCACGTAGGATCCAGCTTCCACCGTTCCTGTTGAGTTTTCGAATGTGATATCGCCTCCTGCTACTGTTGGGGAGGCAGCTGATGACACACTCACATTGCTCAGGTCACGACAACCCGCAAGCAAAAGGAATTGCAGGGCTTGCTGAGACCTGTTATGGATAACCACCTCGCCTCTTACGTCTGTCCCCTGCTGATGCTCTCCCAGGTTGATTGAATCTTTCTCAAAACAAAGTGACCGCTGAACAGCTTTAACCAACGCAACACCCACAGAAGATATTGAACTACACGACGCAGTATCTTGGGAACTCTCTTCTGGTGACGAGTTGCTTGGGTGATAGGAAAAGTCGATTCTACCCGCTGACAGCTCTGAGGCTTCAGAGACACTCTCCAAAATCGAACGGCTCACACAAGATGCTAGCGGAGTCGACGCAGCAAAGCCTGCATCATTCGCGAAGCACCACTTGAGGTTCAAACACAATGTGCGGTCAGGAGGAGGCTCAGCTTGAGAGGAAGTGGGATTCGTAGATCAGCGGCCTCTGAACTATCTCCGGTTGATTTCGTTTCATTTTGTATTAAGAAATCGCGCGGGACAACTTCACATGTCAGGGCTAACACGTTTCGAAATGCAGCCACCGGATTCCACATCACTTCAACATTCACTGCCCCCTTATACGACGGGGAACCTTGAGACAGCATCACTAGCCAACCGCGAGTATCTGCAGGAGACTCTTCTGCAGGGACCAGCAAGTTCGAATTCGTGGGGGATACGCCAAACTGACCAGGGGCAATATCCACATTCAGCCTTCGTACCGACTTAATGGGGTCGGGAATTTTAATCGTCAAACTGCGGCGACGATCCGCCACGGTTGGGTCAGCTTCAGGGGTGACATTAATGATGGCAGTACATCATCATACCGTGAGGCAGGATATTTTTCACCGACATCGCGATGCAGAGACTTTTTCCCGCGGTTCTCTAAGGAGCTGTCATTCACGTTAGGATGCGCCGCACTGATGCTAGGGTGTGGAGGGAGCATGGATGGTGGTACCAGTTTCCTGCCAACTGCGCGGCAAAATGCACTTTCACCCGTGGGTGTCCTCAAGAAGATTTCAGCGTTATACTGAAGTTCCTTGACCACATCCTTGTTTTGCTGTTCAAAAAGAAGGAATTTCCCCACGCCAACTATGGGACTAGCATCCCGGCGTAACTGCCTTTTCTTCATTTTCTGACTTTGAAAAGTTCCACTCTTAACGCCGCCATCCTCGCTTGCTCTAGGTGAGCTATCCCCAGACTTTACCGGGTTGAAAATGGCATATGCCACAATCCGCCCAGTTGCTTCAGCACCCAAGGAAAAATGAAGAGTATTGGCATTCGGTGACGCTGGCCCAGCTTTCGCGTCAACGACGGACTTATCCAGGTGCCTGGATTGGCGTCGTCGCGAGCGCGAGCTGGATTCTGACTCGGATAATTCAGACTCACTGTTGGCACTATCATATGGATCAAATTCTCCCACCTCGCTGCTCCCGCCAGACATACCAATCGCTTCAGCATCACTATCTGCTGGTGTTCCTGGTTCTTTCGGCAATTGTTCGCCAGATAGCAGTGCCTTAACCTGCGATATCTTGGCGTTTAGCTTCACAATCTTCTCAGTTTTTTTCTTCGTCACAGCGATACGTAGCTTATGCTCCAATTTTTCCAACTCCTCATCCAGTTTCTTTTCTTGTGCTTGAGTGATAATCGTCGTTGGTGTTTCGTCCACCGAAAAGTAAAAAGTTGGCCGCAAATTATACGCCGTGAAACTGGGATCCAACTGAATCACGTATTCACGCTTCTTTCGACTAGTATTTCGGACTGCAATCTTCACTTCATCCGTCTTGTCACCGACGAGGCACTTGCCAAACGAAATTGTTTGCCCTAAACAGTGCCAGGTAGACAAATGCAAGACGATTAGTTTCTAAACAGTAATATATCGAAGTGCACAACATTGTCGTCGCCTTTATTCATCGTGCTCAAATATCGTGACGTACCTGACTGAAGAAGCTTGAACGTTTCACGCTTGACCACCTTCGCCTTAATTGTGACCGATACAGAATTTTCTGTATCTTGAACATTGATGATCTTTAGTTTTTCTTCAAAAGGTCCTGCCAGTGTTGGCTGGAACTGAAAGCAAATTTCTTTCGTGCCAAACGCTTTGACCACTCCGACTTCTCCTTCCTTAATCTGCAGAAACCCTGAGGAAATTGATCCCGTCTTCTCCACGCTGTAGACAAGAGGGGTCGCAGACATGTTTTGCACAACGAGTCGCTTCGAACTCTTCGCAGATGAGGTAATGCGCCCAAAATTGATATTCTTTTGGTTCACATTCATCACAGAGCGGCACACTCGACTCTTGAGAAGCAACTCTCGGACAGACGGCCGCGTATCGAACGGGTGTTTCGATGCAGCCCAAACCGGTTTGCTTTGGGCGAACTTTGCACCATCGGTAACTGCTTTCTTGTTTCCACCAGGCGGGAGCGTGATCATAATCTTGTGCTTCTCCACTCTAGTCTTCGCAACATCCTTAGTAGGCACCGAATCGGAGGCCATTGGACTAAAGACAGCCACGATCCGTTGACGCGATTTCGCTGGAATTCGAATATTGCGCTCCTTGTTGGAGCTTAATAGAACCAGCTTCTTTTCAGCAAAAGAGCCTGGAGACGTTTGGACCTTTCTCGGACCATCGCCACAATCTCCTCCTCTTTCTCCTTCGAGGGAAGAGAGCTGTGACAATAAGCATCACATTCAGCGCGTGATATCGCGAAGAGCTCCAGAAGTGAACTCACCTCTTCCGAATACCCATCGACATGCGTAGTCGCTGGTGACAAGAGCGAGGCTGAAGAAGACATCTCTACGGTTCGCCTGTCATCTGTTGTTACTTGCGGCGGGTTTCCCTTGCTCTCGGAGGCCGCAGCGGTGTGCTGCTCTTGGCGCATCTTTTCACTCTCAAACTGCAGCCCGGAAGAGTTTGTTCTGGAGCTGTTGCTTCCACCAGGCCCAATAGATGATTGATGACCAGCTTGTGCAGCTGTAAGCGCAGTTAACTTCTTGGTCAACAACTCTCGAAGTACAGTCGATTTAACTCTCTTCGAACTCCCTTTCCTTCTCCCAGTTCTGAAACACTGCCAAACGATCTCCTACGACGGATCGGTCGCCCGACGTGGTGATGGTGATAGGACATTGGCGCCGAAGGATTGTTAGGTGTAGTGGTCCCACCAGTACTGGTCTTCGAACTCGTAGACACTGAAGAAAACGCTGGTCGAAAATGGTCTTCGTCCTCATCGTTACCCAACAATTTGGTTGGGTTTGAGACATCGCCAAATGGATGCTTGATACAATACAGACGTACTTTCGCTGGCGCGGAGCTTTGAATGTTCAAATGAAGTGGTGCGTTCGTAATATTCTCCAGGTCGAAGACTTGAATTCCAACCGAATTTATAGCCACATGATCAAAATTCAGGAACGCGGATCTTGATTGGGTCAGAAGCTTATAAAACAGCGAGTGGTAGATGACATGATGTGCGTCCATGTTACTAGAGCGCACACATATCTGCGGAATATTGCTCTTGTTCTTCATGTTGATAATAGAGATCAGCCGCGAGTAGTTGGGATTAGTCTTGCGCGGGATAATCTCAATTTTCAATTCTGTTGACTGCTTCGGACCCAGCATCATGTCATCATTTGGTACAGTCGAAATCACCTTGGACGTCACCAACGGTTTTACAACCGTGGGTAGTTCGGAATGGTTTGTCAGCATACAGGAACTGCTTTTCAGCTCCCCAATGTTACAGTCCCCAAGGTGCAAGATCGAGGGTGTTACCGTCACCATTGACGTACAAGTACGGGCACGGATGTGAATTGACTTGCCGAGAGTCCGGTCATGCACCCGTGACTGGGCTTGCTGCCAAGAGCCTTGCATCAAAAAGCACCGAAATGACACCCGAAACGTTTGCTTTGTCAGGCGGGCGGCCTTGAGATCCACGGGATCTGAGTTTTCGCCATACAACCCTTCCAAGTTGCCATTCGAAGCAGGCGAATACCATATCAAGATCGTCCGCTCAACGCCAGGCGGAAGATCGATTGTTTCAACCAAGAAGTTCGATGCATTGTTCTCGTCGAGAGAAGTCAATTGCCGTTTTCGCGCTTCTACTCGAGAAGCTCGTTCAGGAGATGAACGTGGGCTAAGTTCATACATACATGAAAATCCGATCAGAGATACCGCTAGTCAGATGAGCAAGAATTACAGGTAACTAACTACAAACAGCAATATACGTTGGCCTTACCTGTCCACACCACTGTCGTATGCTGAGTTCCTCACTCGAGACGGGACCTTTGCAGACTTCTTCCCCTTAGTTCGAAACACTTTTTTCGTAGATCTCCATTACCTCTACCTCGCATCTTTGGACTTCCAAGTGGGCTTTGTGGAAGTGGGCGAGGTTCTCTATCAAACTCGAAGTCATCATCCAGGTCCTCAGCATCACCCATGGTGTTTTCTTCAAATGAACCTCGCTTAGTTTGCTGAAACTCTTCCTCGTAGAAATCTGCCTGTGGTGTCAGCACGCACACAAAAGATATTCAGAGAAAAACAGAATTTGGCAGACTTTCTAACAAACTAACCTCGTTATCGTCGGCTTCTTCATCACTGTCCATCCCATAAGCATCCATGTTTGAAAAGGACAATGAAGTTTTGGTACCGTCGGGTGATAAAGACCCTTTTAAACTTGTGCCATCATTTGAGCTGGTAGGCGAAAGAACTTCGTCAGCTCGTGGGGTTCTCGAAGCGCGCGATCGATTCTGCTGCAGTTTGAGCTCGAATGTCACTTCCTTGGGCCTATCGCTAGTCAACTCCACGTGCAAGGCCACTTCCGTCATGTTGCGCATCAAGACCACTTTAGAACTCGCGATACCTGTGTAACAATCGCCAAAATCCAATCGGCTCCCGCTCATGAGGAAGGATCCATTTGGTTCCTTAATCGACAGGCCCTCCCTGTAAATGACGACATCGTGAGTTTTCATAGCGCTGGCGAGTAGTCATCCACGCAAGCTGCCAACTACTGATGTTGAATTACCTGTGGTGCTCCTGGTTTGTAATAGCATGAATCCTGAGGACCTTGACATTCCTAGAGTCGTGCAGATTTTGGGCCTGAAGCTCGAAAAAGCATTCTCCAATCTGCATGTCACACAAAAGCATCAATGAATACCTGCATGGGCAACGCTAAACGCAATACTTTCACATCGAGCTCATAGTTTAGGAACTCACTTCAGTAGGGCGATATGTGACGCGGATCCGCACGTGTCCATAGGCAGCAGCTTGCAAGGTTTTGTCTCCAATGACATATCCGGAGTTGTAGTCCGTACAGACGAGCAGCTCCTTGTTCTCGCTCCACGGGGTCATCGGAGACACTAGCTTAAACAGCAAAGGGATCTCCGATCGGTTCCACACGGTAAAATCCTTAACGAACGAGCCTCCCGGCACGCAGTCATCAAAGTGCAGCTCCTTCACATCCAGACGCAGCAGCGAGCGACAAACTTGTCCTTGCAAAGGCACCAACATCTCTGGGATTGGCAATCTGCTGCTGGCACTCCCGTCCACAAAGGACGGCTGCAAGATCAATCTCCCGGACAGCACGAAGCACGACGTCTCACTAAGATGTGCTCGCTCCTCCTCGGAGGAATCTCCCGCAGCTGCATAGACCGAATTCGCCGCATTAAGCTGCGGCGCCAGTTTACTGCACAGCGAGAACACGATCCTTTTGGTCTCCTTGGGCGCGAGCACGACCTCGTTGACCGAGCCAATGTGGTTGAACAGCTCGTTGTACCCTTCGCACAGATACACGTTCTCCGCCACGAGCGCCGCTTTCGACGACGAGCGCAGCACCGAGAACGGCACGTGGTTGAACTCGTCCGAGGCCGCCGCGCGGTCCGCTCCTGCTGCAGCTCCGCCGCATGATGCTTACGTTCTCGTTCTCGAGCTGGAAACCCCACTGGCTGTTCTGGAAGGGCTTGCGCAGCTCCGCGCGCAGCTGCAGCGCCACTTGCGCGCCTTGAGGTTGCTCACCTCAAACACAAACATGTCCGACAGGTCGTTCAGGTACAGCTCGCCCAGGCCCAGCAGCTCGCCCTTGCCGCCGCGGTACTCGACGCGCGTCTGCTCCGCCTTGCTCAGCATGGCCACAGCCACGGCCTGCGCCGGCGCAGCGCGGGTCGCGTCTGCTCCTCCGCTAGCTGAGGCTCGCCCGCGGCGTCCGCGTCCTCCTCCGCGCGCTTCTTCACCATCTTCCGCAGGTCGAGCTCACACAGCTTTGCGAAGTGTGGGGCCTCATGGATTGGGTACGAGAGACCTAAATGCCCAGAATATGGGTAAACTTTAAAGAAGCCATCTTTTTCGTGTACACAAGTCAAAAGTGAGTCAAAGACAAAAGATGCAGGTGAGTGTAGCAAGTGACGCGACGCCCGAGGCCGCGCCCTTGTCGGACGCCGCGTACGCGTTCGACGAAGACGTGCTCAAGGACGTGCGCAACAACAAGGTGTGGATGCAGGACCCCAAGTACTTCAAGAAGGTGATCGTGTCCCCCGCCGCCACCATGAAGATGCTGAACCACGCCAACTCGGGCGTCGAGAAAGGCATCAAGAACGGCGGCAAGCCTGTGGAGATCATGGGGCTCATCATGGGGAGGCCATCCACGGGAACGGACCGAGACGCCGGAGACGCGCAGACGCTCGTGGTCACCGACTGCTTCCCGCTGCCCATCGAGGGCGCCGAGACGCGCGTGCTGGCGGACGACGCCGAGGTCATCAACTACATGATCTCGCTGGGCGAGGCCGTGGAGCAGACGCGCAAGGAGAAGTTCATGGGCTGGTACCACAGCCACCCGTTCGACGTGGAGGTGCACAGCCACTGCTTCCTGTCCGCCACGGACGTCAGCACGCAGCTGCAGTGGCAGCGCCTGAGGACCCACACGGCAACCCGTGGCTCGCCATCGTGCTGGATCCGCTGCGCTCGCTGGCCAAGAAACGGCCCGAGATGGGGGCGTTCCGTGTGTACCCGCCGGAGTTTGCGGCACCGGTCAATGAGACGCCCGATGGCACCATTGTCACGGATGAGAGTGCTCGTCTCGAACGTTGGGGCAACTGCTGGAACCGCTACTACACGCTCGAGATTGACTACTTCATGAGCGCCTTGGGGTCGCAGGTCGTGAGTGTACTCTCGGAGGAGTTCCTGTGGATGCGGACCTTGAGCTCCAACACCATGCAGGAGCGCGAGAACCGCGACCGGTTCTCGGAACGGATCCAGTTGCTGGCGAACAAGCTGGATGGGTGTGAGACTCACTTGATGCCGCGCACTGGACGTAGCGCCTCGCGAATTGGAGAGTACTACGTACCGGAGAAGCAGCAGGCGCACAAGGAGACGGAGGAGTCTGTGCTGGATAAGATCACCCAGGCTGCGAACGAGCTCGCCATTGAGCACTCGCTGGGCCAAGAGCTGCAGGTCACCAAGAAGGCTCTTTTCAACGACAAGTGAAGCGACTCCAGTGGCTGCGACAAATGAGAGATCGCACTAAGTAATAAGCATGAATTCGTGGACTTCGTCTCTTTTCTTTGCGATAAATTATTGCTTGCAATAGTTGTTTGGAGGATCGTAAACTAACGAGCTAGCCAAACAGTTTTGTAGAAGCTCTTCCTTCTCCCATAGCAAACAACTCCTCTGCGATGCGTTCTTCCTCTTCCATGGCCTCAAGATTTTCCTGGAGAACTTCTCGCTCGGGGTTATCGACTGTCACACTGACTTCAACAACCGTCTGCTTCGGGAATAAAGAGGCTGTCGAAGTGCGGGATCCGTAGCCGTTCCCCTTCTTGAAGCGCTTGTAATTCACAAGACCGTTTCCTCCACGTGTGCTCTGACGTGCAGGATTCCCCTTCTTCGCGATCAGATTACAGCTCACTACACGCGGCTTGACCGTTACTTCATCGTGCTCGGGTTTTACATCTCGCGGTTGCATATCTCGAGCAGACATCCAACTACAGTCTTCTTCCGGTTTCTCTGACTGGGAAAACGATGCTTCCATCTCACGTTTGTTTGCCGAGGGCGACACTTCATCAACGCAAGAGCACAAGCCAAATAAGTATGTCTGTCTATCACGTCACGAGCACACAAAGCAGCACATTTGAACCTTGTTCGATCTCCTTTTAATGGGAATCTGTGCGATGTTGATGTCTTTTGTCGCCTCACCTTTCACCTGAACACAACGCATCCAACACCGTTAGAAAGAAGTTGACAAATCGAGACAAGCCATTGGGAAAGATCGAGCACACCTCGATCTCCTCATAGTACGGGTCGGTCATCTGCTCCGAGTCTGCTTTCATTGTCACGTCCGCTTGATTCACGTCCCCCGAATCGTCTGTATGGTTCTCATCAGCAGGTTCAGCCTCCTCCTCCTCATTAGCCTCCGTCGTCGATGTGTTCGTGGACCGTAAGCTTAGGTGCTCGGGAAAGCTCATGATTTGAACAGACGAGCCCGCGTAACTAGCAAGATTGCTGCAGAAAGTGTCATCGTTGGCTGACGTAGGAGGTTTGACAAAGATCACGCTCGCAGCCAATTCTTGCACGCTCGTAAACACTGCTCCCATCGATCGGAACAACTCCACTCGCCTCTCCACAGCAGCCACAGGGCAGGCAGCATCGCTTCCAGCTGGCGTTCGCTGCTCGCTCTGGTGGCCCGTGTTCGAGAACCCCGAGCTCTGAGACGGCTCGACCAGCAGCACATGCTTACTAGGGACATGCGTTTCTAGCTCGCGTAGGAGCTGGTCGTCTTGTTCATTGTCTTCATACGCTGCAATGACGATGCCTCCCATCGCCGCAATCAGCTCCTGCATGGACTGCGGTAGGAGAAACACCAGCACGAACCCACGGAACAGCGTCTTGCGCAGCGGGTTCGGCAGGTAGTTTGTCTCCAGCGAGGGCACCGCTGGGTCCGATGGTAAAAGTCTTCGCATCTTGGCAGCGGCTCGGCCAGACTCGAGCGATTCAAGATGGCGTAGATCCACGGCGTGCACACCACCGGCTGGTTGTACACGAGCGCCCAGAGCACTTTGACCGTCGCCACGATGCGCACGGGGTCCATGACGCAGTGCGTGGCGTCCTTGCTCTCCGTCGGGACCAGATGCATCCCGAGACGCTGGCACGTGTCGTTGACCTGCGCGCGATTGGCGCGTTGGATGCGCGACGCGACGAGCACGAACACCTGGTAGCGCACGCGCAGCACCGTGCGCTTGGCGCCGAAGGAGATGAGGTCGCCGTGGCGCAGGCGGCGCGCGCCGAAGCACTGCTCCTGGTTCACGAAGGAGCCGAAGCGCGAGTCCTGGTCCACGAGCTCCAGCGACGGCCGTGTTGTTGGGTCCGCGAGGTGCTCGGGCGAGAGCGCGCCCACGCGGACGAGCGCGTGCGAGCGCGAGATGGAGGCGTCCGCGTGGAAGTTGAAGTGGCAGCGCTTGCGCCCCACGCTCCACTCTCCCGCCACCAGGTAGAAGGTCGTGTCGGCGCCGCCTTCGCCAGCTATCACATCCAATACCCACATGCTTTCACAGTATATTGTGCTGTGAGCGCAATAATAGTTATGATGGTTGCTATAAAAATATTACTATACTATAATACGTCTACTACACTGTAGTATTCAAGATGGCTACAGAACATATTATACTACAGTGTATTATATAATAGTAATATACACTGTAGCCATCTTGAAGAGACGAATCTTGCCTAACGATGAAGTTCTCCGTGTCCTTCGTGACGGTGTTGTGCTCACTGAGGACTGTTCGAGTGCAGGCCAAGCCGAGTGGGTCGATTTCGTCACTCGAGGAGTTGTGGCTCTTTGTTGCGGCGGTGTACGCGGCGGTGCTGGTGCCGATCCTCGGCTACTTCCTCTATTCGCTCGCGCGCGACCCCGTCACGGCGCAGGTGCTGGAGCAGATGTGGACGCGGGCGAAGCAGCGGACCTTGGCGTTCCTAGGCCCGAAGCAACGCAGCATGGCCATTCGACACGAACGCCAGCCAGCCCTCCGCGCAGCAGCTACGACAGAGGCCAAGAAGTTACGATGAAGGGAGAGCGTCGCCGAAAATCGCAATGCACCGAGAAGGACCCGCCTGAGTTAGCTATAGCAACAGCACCCGTGCAATCTACATCTGCATTATGCTCGATATGCGCTCTTGCTCACAACTTGCATTGGATCCCTTCTTCGGGGCTGATGTGGGCGAATACCGAGTCCGATCGTTGTTGTTGCCCTATCGCAAATGACGGACCTCTCCATCTTCGTCGCACTGTTCGAGTCTGTGGCATCGTTCGCCCGAGTGTGTAGCATCATGCAACTCAGACGATAGAAACACTCGAGAGTATGCGCGTGCATTGAGTGACAAGCCTCCCAGCTCAGTAACCAGTTTCGTATGCTATCGTCGCCTCGAGGCAAATGTCGTCCCATGGAGGAGACGAGTGCTATAGAGTGATGGCACCCCACGACGCTGCCCCCCTGCTTATTTGACCAGCTTGCTCAGGATGGACGAGTTGACGTCTTCAACTGTACGCGCAGCAGAAACGCGTGACCGTTCACTGCCTAGCACCCGCCACATGTCGTACAAGCAAACTGCAGATTAGCGAGATCTATAAACTTGCCGCACCGAGATACTTGCTAGTCGCGTCTTCACGAGCACGATCCCCCAACGCAATAATGCAGTGATTGTATCTAGAGGACGCCATCAGGGTCGTAGCAAGAACGCGTAGCAATGCCGATTAATGCCTACGTCCGAAGTCGAGCTCCACTCTAGCGGCCTGAAGCAACGCTCGATGCTGCGCGCAGTTTACAGGCCATCAGGAGCATGGGAACTGCCCGGGAACCCACCAGTTGTGAATAAGATGTTTTCCGGGATTCCGCCCGTCACACGTGTCTGTGTGCCGCTGTTGCATGGTGTCCGGACGCGCGCTGTGTTTAACTGCCAAGTCTTGTTTGCATCGCCGCTTTGCAGGCGTCGCAGCCAAAACCGAGTCTCAGATAGATATGCGCTGGGTTGCATGGGCCAGCGTTCTCGTATCTTGTTGCGCTGGGTTCCTGGGCGCCTGCTGTCCGTTTCGGTCGTCAAGCACTCACTGGCAGTGAGTCACTGGTAGCAAGGCGCTGACGCCGCTCAACTCACTCGGTGTGCAGTGCATACTGCGCACGATAAACGTGGTGTTCGTCGCCGACGGCTGGCACACGATGAAGCGCGTCCTTAAAGCCGCAAGGGGATGTCTGTGCCACCAAGTACAATTCAGTGGAGCGCTCAGCTCGGCATGGAGGTTAACGCAGTAGCACCGATCGATCACAATTGAATTTGCCTTCGCAGCAACACATCAACCACCTACAAGCATCCTCACTCTGCTTCTTTGATAGGATGCAGACTCCAAGTGCCCTCCGACTAGTGGCGCTAACTGCGACGGCCTCGCTTGCCACCATGGTGGCTCAGGCACAGCAAGTCGGCACGAGCACCGCCGAAAGCCACCCATCTCTCACCACCCAGACGTGCACGAGTTCGGGCTGCACCGACGAGGACACCTCCATCGTGCTAGATGCCAACTGGCGTTGGCTCCACGAGGCAGACTCGTCTACCAACTGCTACACCGGCAACGAATGGGACACCACTATTTGCAGCGACCCCGAGACGTGTGCGTATGTGCTAGATGGTGCCGACTACACCGGCACCTACGGCATCAACTCTGACGCCGACAGTCTTTCTCTGAAGCTCGTGACCAAGGGTCCGTACAGCACGAACATCGGTTCGCGCGTGTACCTCATGGAGTCGGACGACACCTACAAGGCTTTCAAGCTGCTGAACCAGGAGTTTACGTTCGACGTGGATGTGTCGAACTTGGACTGACGGTCTCAACGGTGCTCTGTCTCGTCGACATGGACACTGACGGGGCATGAGCCGCTTCTGGGTAACGCCGCAGGCGCCAAGTATGGCACTGGACGGCACAGTGCGACGGACAGCAACTCGGTACGGGCGAGTACATCATGTGCTGAGATGGATATCTGGGAGGCGAATAGTATCAGCAACGCATACACTGCTCACCCATGCTCGGTGACGTCTAGTGCCGGTGGCTCGTACCGCTGCGAAAGCGAAACGGAATGTGGCTCGGGAGACTCCCGCTACGATGGTGTGTGTGACAAGGATGGCTGTGACTTCAACCCCTACCGTATGGGCAACAAGACTTTCTTCGGTCCTGGCTCGGACTTCACGATCGATACCACGAAGTCGTTCACGGTGGTGACTCGTTTTATCACGGATGATGGAACCTCGTCGGGAACTTTGAGCGAGATCACTCGTTTCTACGTCCAGGACGGAGTGAGTCACGAAATGCCGTACTCCACATATTCAACCCTCACGGATATGAACTCGGTTACGGATGACGAGTGCGCTGCTGCCAAGACGCTGTTCGGCGACGAAAACGACTTCAAGACGAAGGGCGGACTTGAGCAGACTGGTCTCGCGATGAAGCGCGGTATGGTGCTGACCATGAGTCTGTGGACCGACCACGCGGCGCAGTGCCTGTGGCTTGACTCTGACTACCCGGTGGACGCTGATGCTTCGGAGCCTGGTGTCGCGCGCGGAACGTGTGCCACGTCAAGCGGTGACCCGGACACTGTGGTGTCGGAGCAGGCAGATGCGACTGTCATCTTCAGCAACATCCGTGTCGGTGATATCGGTTCGACGGTCGACGGCGTCAGCACTGACTCAAGCAGCTCGACGGCTACGACATCATCTACGACCGATGACCAAAGCACTGCGGTCGATGCAAGTGCTGACACTAGCGCCGATACTGACAGCTCGACGACGACTGACCCAGCTGACTCGGGATCGGATAGCTCTACCAGCACGACAACTGCGAGCTCCGCCACTACCGACGAAGCTAGCACGGATGATGGCAGTACGACGACGACTGCTCCTACTGACTCGGGATCAGACAGCACTATCAGTACGACGACTGCCCCTAGCTCTGCTACTGATGAAGCTAGCACGGACGATGATAGCACGACTACTACTGCACCTATCGATTCGGGATCGGACGATGATTCCACCGTCACTGATACCCCAGCCACCACGACTGCGCCAAGCAAGCAGTGCAAGACGAAGATGCGCAACTAGACTTGAGTGTTTTGGCGTTCTGTTCATATGGTAGCGTGTGCATTTAGGATTGACGTTAATGCAATATACGTTTTGTGGTTAACAAGTTTGTGTGCTGAAGTTTTTCATAATCGGCAGCGTTTTGGAAGAAGCAGTTAACGATTCAATTAGACTTGAGTGTGTTTTTTGACGTTCCATTCATGTAGCAGCGTGTGCAATCAGGAACGTTAATTCAGTGAGTCCCTTTATACAGTGGAGATCAGTCCGTAGGATGATCCGTTTTCCGATAGGTGGTAAGATCCCAGGATGAGATAGTCTATTGATAGCTGTAGAAAGAACGAGGCGCACACCAGCTCATTCTGGGTTTCGACGTCGTCCTCCAACACCGTTCAAGTCTCTCACTCGACCTTTCAAGTCTCTTTCTCTCACGCGCCCACACGCACCATGCCGTCAAGCCTCGTTAACATCGGAGCCCTCGCATTCGTAGGACCTGCTCATGTGCCGGAGCTGTCCGATTTCGGCTACTTTCGGGTATGCCAAGTCGATGGCAGCACGGCCACCGTTCGCATGGCTGGCCCTGATGCTGATGGCCATGGTCAAGAAATATTGGTTCCTGTCGAGACACTTCAACTCCGGCTAGTAGACCCGTCCGAAGCTACGTTGTGGCCAGGCGACTATGTTGGTCGACCTGTTGCATTTGTTTACGCTAGTGGGCCTAGCACCGGTCAGTGGGCTTATGGTGTTGTAACCCGTTGCGAAACATTTGCCGACGGTCCATCTCTGAGCGTGCTATCGGGGTCCGATATCATCCCGGTCAAGATACACGACCCTCCGCGAGTTATTAAGGTTAACCCCATTAACTACGTTCTCCAAATCGGTGCCTCAACAGCGGACATGGTACTCAACCCGAAGGAACTGCTACAACAGCAGGACGTGGCGTGCGTAGCCTGCAACAAGCGCCGGGGTGCACTACCGCCGGCTGTGAATTCGTTGCTTACAGTACCTTTTGCCCCAGCCGAGCTCGTCCCGCTACTCCGTCCACACGATCTTCGTGTCGTGCACGTTCGCCGCCAGCATGTGCTCGACGTGTGTATGGGTCCACGCAAGAAGAGCAAGCTGGATTTATATCGGGACCCGCTGCTACCGATCGCATCGCCAGTGACGAGTCCCTCTGTACCCGACGAGGACACTACAGAACTTCCTGATGACCTACTCGATATTTCTAGTGAGTCTGACGTAGAGGATATTCGTGCCGTGCGTCTGCAAAATTGTGCGCTCGGCAAACGACGTCGTAACACCGAGTATGAACACAATAGGCAAGACGATCATTCATCCGACATCGGTGGTAGTGACCCAGAGCCTGAGCGTACGAGGCGGTCCTTTCGCCCGTCGACAACTCAGCAACGTGTTCATCGGACTATAGTCAGCACCAGATTTCAAGGAAAGTCATGCCAATCTCTCTTGGAACATATGCAGCAATCGGTCCATGTGCAGTTTTTGGCGTCCCCACCGGTCCTCAGGGTATGTACGACTTTAGCTTTGGTATTCGAGGATTGTCGGTGATGCACTGCCGGAACGCCGAAGTATGGGATCGGGTGAACGCTTTGGAATCAACCACGAGTCAGACCGATTTCTCTGAAAAGAACACACTACGTCCCGCCACATCCGCTACCTCTCGCAACGACATTTGAGGCGCGCTTCGATGCCTGCGGGTCTTCGCAGGCGGGTTTTACAATGATGGCGTCTTACAACTTATCGACAGTGCGGCAACCTTCGTCGACCGCTACCGAGGCATCTCCGACGGAGACGTCACGGGTTGGAAGCTAATGGCTTACTGGACAACCAGCAAGTTCAGCAAGTTCCGCAGCCTCATCGTCGCACGCGATGTCGAAGCAGCCATGGATGTTTACCGCGAGTTCTCCAGAAACGATGAAGAGCTACTCGAAATTAAAGATCTCCGACAGACTCAGCGAGGAGATGACCACCAGCCCCACCGTCGCCGCCCTACACCACTTCCCACACGCCGTGGTGATAGCTCCCGCCAAAAAGCCGCCGTACCACTCGAGGTTTTGAACGCCTTACCAACACAGGGTACCAAGTCGTTGTGCATGAAATCGATCTCGGTTATGGGGTGCTCCGGAAATGGCAACGGTGGTTGCTTTGACAACAAGAGAGCGCACTTCCGCCCATCCGAGCTTCCGGACATTGTTAAGTCCTACATTACTGACCACTACAATGGCTTGACCAACCAGAACGAGGATGTGTGACCCGCGACGTCTGCATTTCAAACAGCTTCAATCCTCGGCGAGAGCAGAACCGGTCACCATCGCTCAGTCTCGTTGGGAAATACACTGCAGCTATTGAAACGATTGGAGCAGCGCGCAGAAGACGACGTTCGTCTTCGTATGTGTGAATATGCGTCTACATTTGACCTCGTGCCGCCACAACCGACTGCGTCTCTCAACGTCATTGATGTCAAAACATTCATTTTTTGTCTACATTGGCCCACCGTTCACGTCTACCGCTGTCGTCTTTCGTGTGCCTCTTACGGAACCAAAGATGATGGCAGGCCCAACAAGTCTCTTCGAACTCCCGATACCAACAAATACGCTGCACGCCAATGCCTATCGACGATGGAACAGCATTGTCAGGGAGGGCGTGTTGCCGTGTTGGAAATCGAGCAAGCCCAAACTTCAGCCCGTTCGACCCTTGAACCACAAGTCTATCTACTCTCACGCTGCGCAGATTCGCAAACACATTCGGAAAGGCCAGCGAGATGGACGCTTTCTCGTCCTTAACGAAAGCGTCCTGAATTTGTGGCCTGAGGTCTTCTTGAGCCCAATCGGCATCACGGATAAATCGGACGGCGATGTTCGGCTTATAAATGACTATTCGTACCCGCGAGGGCGTTCGGTGAACGAATTCACCGACGCTGACGACTTTCCCACAATTTCGTACAATCCACCGGGCGACATTGCTCGGCGCATTTATAACTTACAAACAGATCACCCAGACGCTGAGGTGCTTCTGATGCTCGGAGACGTTTCCGGAGCATTCCGGCACGTGCCGGTAAATGAAAACGCGGTACACATGTTCGCAATTTTCCTTCGACGGTCACGTGATCATCGATTTGTTGTGCGGGTTTGGCTGGTGTGCGTCACCGGCTTTCTACTCCCTTGCCGGCACAGTGATTAACGACTTCTACGAGTCCTCAGCCCCTACTGATGCGCCACTCGATTCAAGCACTTTTACTGGCAACGTGTGGTGCGATGACCACACGTGCGTAGAAGTGAACACGGGCAGCCGCTGTCACGACGCCAACACCGCGCTACGCTGAGCTATGATGACCGTTCTGGGGCCATCCGCCATTAACGACAAGAAATTTACTGCGTGGCTGTCCCTAAACAAGGCGCTTGGGCTAGTGTGGAACACTACCGATGGCACTGTTTCCATTCCAGAGTACAAGTTGGAGAAAGCTCACACGCGATTAAGAAAGTTGCTTTCAAGTGGCCGAGCTACCAGGTCAGCGCTCAACAAGCTGCTCGGTGAGAGCGGTAGAATCACACAGACAATACAGAAGAACTGCGCAGATAAACGGTGTATACACACAGACAAAAAGGAGGCGCACAGAAATTTCCGTCATTCGGAGGAAATTCACAGAGAATAAGGCGAATCGCACAGATAGGGGCCCTAAATTAGGGTGGCTCACATTATAAACGGCCAGAATCACTAGACTTGTGTGTTGCAGTTGGTTACCACCCTAACCAGTCATTCTTCAAAGAGCCGGCTGACCGACAGCAGTCGGTGACACTTGAAACTCCGTGACACCCAAGACCACGCCGACAGACACCGGTCAGTTACATTCGAGGAGACGCCGACAGACAGCGGTCGGTGAACCATTGAGACCACGTCGACAGACAGCAGTTGGTGACACTCGAGACCGCGTCGACAGGCAGCGGACGGTGACACTTTAGGCCACGTCGGCAGGCAGCGATCGGTGACATATTGAGACCACGTCCGCAGGCAGCGGTCGGAGACACTCGAGGCCACGTCGGTAGGCAACGGTCTGTGACACATTGAGACCACGTCGACAGACAGCGGTTGGAGGCACTCGAGAACGAGTGGACAGGCAGCGGTCGGTGACACTCCAAACTCCGGTGACACTCGAGACCACACCGACTGAAAGCGGTCAGTGACACTCGAGACCACGTTGGCAGACAGCCGTCAGTGACACACCTGACTCCAGTAACAATCGAGACCACGCTGACAGACAACAGGCGGTTACAACTCCGAACTCCGTTGGCATTCTTGACACCGTTGACAGCGATGCCAAGAAGAGTCATCTACAGTTGGGAACTTTTAAGCTCTTTAGACTCTATTCAAGCCTTAGAAGAGCTGACAGACGTCGAGTTCTGCTGTTCACGGGTGGCACACACCGATCCGGCGCGCCCATGCAAAATATGTGAAGGGGCGACCATGCGATGGTGGAGCGTCGGTTGCGCTGTGTCAGCGCGACATGTACACAGTATGGCAAGTGCAGGTATGGGTGGAACGTTTGGAGCTGTGAGAGTTCAAGTCGATTCCGTGTGTACCATAACAACAGCAGCCATGCTCGCGACGAAACCGTTACGTGTGGTGGCCCTCACAGCACCGCCATTACAACGGAGATGAAAAAGTTTATCCTTCAGCAAGACGAGTGTGGAATTCCACCTCAATTGATTCTTAGCAATATGCGTCGGTCATCTGACATTATCGAGCCTAGAAGAGGGTATCCTATGCTACTCCAAGTATCTAGCTGTGCCAAATATTTACGACGATTCCAGGGGACGAAGAACTCGGTTCACGCTGCCAGGCAGTTGGTGCGCCAGCACGCGTTTGATCCGTCCGGTGACATGAATCAAGCATTTATTTTTGGGGATCAAGAAGATGATAGTGGTTATCCATATGTCGGCCAAGGAACAGATGAAGACTCGTTTGTCATTGGAGTATCCAGCCGAAGTTTAGTAGAATCGTGCATTAAGTTTGCATCTGCAAGTCGTTTCACGCTATTTCACGCCGATGCAACGTTCAAGTTAAGTGATCTTGGCTATCCGATTGTAACGTGTGGATTTTCGGATGCGTCACGGTCGTATCAACTGGCGGCAATTTATGTTGTTAGCCGCCGCACCTGGAAGGAGTATGCGTCTTGCTTGAAATCGCTCGTGCGTATGGTGAAACGAGTTCATCCTTCTGCTAGCTTACACATTGATGCGGTAATGGGAGACGCAGAGGATGCTCAGGTGAATGGCTTTCAACAGGTGGCTGAATTTTCGTCAGCGACGTATCTCATGTGCTTCTTCCATGTTCTTTACAATGTACGCAAAAGAACAAAGCACTTGCTTCCGATACATCGAAGAGCTGTGATGGATGGTATCATCGAGATTCATTTACGCCGATAACATGAACGCATATTACACAGTGAAGGGAAATGTGCTGGCAAAGTGGGGTCAAATACCTCAACTGGAAACCTTCCGCAAGTACTTCACGGAACAATGGCTTGACAGCAGGTTTTGGCGTTGGCAGGTATTTCACACTCCTATCGGATACGCAACTACCAACAACCCTTGTGAAACATTCAACGCGATGCTCAAGAAATATACAGGTCGGCGTCTGTACTACATGCAACGTCTTCTCACCGTGAGCCAAGTTGTCGTAGAAGATGTGAAGAAACATCACCCTACCTTAGACAACCAAATCCTGCAGCCTACACCAGTTATTGCTAAAGCTGCTACATCGATGATTGCTACGGGTCGAGTCAAGGTGTACGCAACAGACAATCCATCGCTATGCCGCGTCATGCAGGTTTCAAAAACGCTGAGTGAAGTTGAGCAACTGGAGGAATTTTGCTCGGCAGTTGATGATCCGTTTCAAGCATCGGCTGAGGCGTTAGACACTATGACAGAGGAAAACTAAATTCTCGGCCCAGCTTTACTCGTTCGTGAGCAACGAGCCCGCGCAGCTCAGCTCTACAAGAACGTCGTGTCCTGGTCACTCAAGTATGCTCACACTACCTCAATGCCTGAGCCGGCTGGATTGTAGATGTTGATAAGTGTATCTGCGGTTGCAAGTTCTATTTCAACTTCAAGATGTGTGTGCATGTTATTGCTGGGCGAAAAGCAAAACGCCTTGGTCGACCGGGTGCCGACGACAAGACCACCAAACTGTTCAACCGGCAAGTCCGAAAGGCTGCCAAGCGTGCAACTCCACCACCACCTCAACAGTTGACCGATACCACTGACACCCCTTTGTCTCTGACGTCGCCGGCGCAAGGTCGGCCGCCTCGTGCGTCGCGCGCTCTAGATATTCAGTTCATCTAATGCCCCGATACGTAGTTGTAAGTGTGGTTGCAATGTGAAAACATGCTTCATTGTGTCGCTCCTAAACAAATAGGTCACTGTCACCGGTAAAAAATATGTCACTGTCACCGCTAAAAAATGTCACTGTCACCGTTAAAAAAATTGTCACTGTCGCCGCTAAAAAATGTCACCTCAACAAACGATTTGGTTGAAATTGTTATGCTGCAGTCTCCTCTTACTGCTCCTCTTCGTTTTCCTCGCTGCTGTCCTCACTGAATTCCCAGCTGCCCTCGCTGGCCACCTCTCCGCCGACATCGACTTCTTGGTCCCCCTCTTGCTCCCTGTCGTTCTGATGATGGCGACGAATGTGCTGGTTGAGCGAGTTTCGAATGACAAATCGCGAGGTGCAATAGGGACAATTGAAACTGGCACCCACTGTACACACACGCCGATGGGCTGCCAGGTCACGCCGTGAAAAAATAAACCGAGACACATGTTGCATCGGAAGCTGTAAAACACTACAGCTTCCGTTGTATCCGGTTCTTGCGTGGCTTCTTCGATGCAGACGTAGCAATGTAGTCGAACGTTGACAGACCTGTAGCCAGCACCGGCATGGGCCAAGTCACCCCTGACGTCGCCACGGGTAAGAGTGAGGGTCCGGCGACTGGAACGCTGAACTTGGCTACCGAAGCACCGCGGGTAAACATGCAACATAGTATTATCCATAAGAGCCACAATGATAGAGGCCTGAACAAGCTCGGTAGTGATGAGAGCTCTGGCCGTTTCGAAAGTAGGATAAACGTGATGCACGCCTTGATCACTTCCGCCAGGTAGAGAGCGTAACGCGTGCCACTCTCCGACCACCCAAGACTCGTTCACGCTCACCATGGCGACAACCTTGTCGTGGATCGAGGACAGCGTAGAAGTATTAGCAGTAGTGTTTGCTTGTAGCCGATACGGATCCCTCTCTTCGTCGTACACAGCGCCGAATACACGCACGTACTCGCAATCCTGCACGTCTTCTAGTGCTTGAGCACATTCCTCATCCGTAATATCAATGTCTTTAATTACGTAGCCAAGATTCCAAAACTGAGCGACATCATTCCAATCCAAAGCAGCGTTCATTGCTTCTATGTGGGTATGCAAACACGCAATCGTAATACTTGCTACACAGTGGCGGCGGCGGGCTAGCGCTGGTCTCGGTGGCGGCGGCGGGTTGACGCTGGTCTCGGTGGCGGCGGCGGGCTGGCGCTCGTCTCGGTGGCGGCGGCGGGCTGACGCTGGTCTCGAGGGCGGCGGCGGGCTGGCGCTGGTCTCGCCGGTCTCGCTGGCCCTGGTGGCGACTCAGGTCACGCTGGCGGTGGGGGTGGTGGAGGTGGAGGCTTGCTGGTCTTGTTCTCGTGGCCGTGGGGCCTGGTGGTGTGGGGGCCTGGTCTCGCTGCGGCGGTGCTGGCGCCGGCGAAGAATTGGAAATGTCGTTGGTCCAGCACCGATCGCAGTGATGACATAAAACTCAAGGGTAAATGACATCATGACTATGACGTCATGATGAGGCAGTGCGATGGGAAGCGCATCTGTGCTTTTCACCCAACATGGTCTGTGCACTTCTCTGTTTCGTCTGTGCGCTTGACTTTCCCTCCTGCTCGGTGTGTTGAGGCATGTTGCCACATATTTTCCGTCGGCGCGCGCATTCTATCAGCGAGCTCACGCAGCTTCGATATCAACACCACCGTACGCAGCCCGTCCCCTGTCTCTGGAGGTACTCGAAGATCTTCGGTGGTTCGACACCGTGATCGCTCATAAAGAACGTTTCAATGGGATACCAGTCTCGCAATTCGCTAACATCACTAACCCCAATATACACGTGTACATGGATGCATCGGACAAGGGTTTATGCGCTCTGGAACCTCAGCCTCGCGAATTCATAAGACATCAGTTCAACCGCGCTGAGCTCTTGGCTCTAAAATCATGTTCGTACGAGTATTCGATTAACGTTCGTGAACTACAGAGTGCAGTATTAGCAGCTCTTCTGTGGGGGCCCAAGTGGCAAGAGAACGCCAGCTCTTCTCCAGTCCACGTCCGCCTACACATTGATAACATGAGCGCCGTAGCATGGTCGTCTCATCGTCTCAGTCGCCACCCTACGGCACAGCTATACAACCGATTACTGTCGCTGGCGGAACTGCAGTACGGGCTCTCAATCTCCGCCGAGCATATTCCGGGAAACAGAACACGATGGCAGACGCCGGGAGCCGCGCATGGACCGAAACTCACTATTTATGGCACACATGGTCTAATCTGTCTTTCTCTTGGCAACAGGTCCACGTCAAATCGCCCTTCGACAATCTCTCCGCACTGTGGGAGCAATGCTGTTTAACAACGCCTTGGCAGGGTCTACCTCACACAAGTACAGCGCGAATTGGAGGCAGTGGTGTACGTTCGCCAAAATGATGGGGTGGTCACCTTGGTTTCGACACGCTCAACGATCGAGCGCGCACAAACTATGCGATTTTGCGATTTACCTGTGGAAGCATGGCGGCAACAAAGCACATCGCGGAAACCAATATGCCACCATCCGGAACAAACTATCTAGCGTTCTCTGGTATCAACGCCGCTTTGGTACCATCGAGTTGGCTGACTCAACCCCAGCTCAAAATACTGCTCAGAGGTATTAAGAGACTCTCCGACCCCGTTACAAAGAAACAACCTGTGACTCCCGCATTTATTCGACTACTTCGCCGGTCGCTCGATATACGTCGACCGCGGCATCGTCTACTGTGGGGCAGCGTCCTCATCGCTTATTTCTTCTTACTACGGAGGTCCGAGTATCTGGTCGTGCGAAAATATTCAACGCCCGTTTGGGCTTTACACTTAAAGTTTGTATTGATGTCGCACGAACGTTGCACTAACAGCTCTATACAATCTACTGTTCATCAAGGCGAATGGAGGAGATAAACACGACTTGCTCGCGCTTGGGCGCGCAAGGTGTCTCTCATTCTTCATTTTGCCGGCTCGGACAGCCATGGGCCACACCAGGAAGCAGTACTCACACGACATACGCTGTCGCGTTGTCCAGAAGTGGCGTAACGGCAGCAGCAGCAGGACGATCAGCGCAGATCTCATCGTTCCCCGCTGGAGCGTGCGCTCCATCATAGACCACTATAAGGTCAAAGGTCACTGCCAGCTTGAACCACGTCCTGGGCGCCCACGCCTAACAGACGCTCGTGAAGACCGCCGCATCCTGCGTGAAGTTGAGGGCAACCGGTTCGTAAGCGCAACGACATTTGCCGCGCAGGTGTCTGCCGACGTAGGCAGAAATGTGTCCCCTGAGGTGATTCGTGCCCGAGTACGCGCCGCTGGGCTTCACGGTCGCTCGGCACGGAAGAAGCCGTTTCTTTCCCGTGTGCATCGGCGTCGCCGGCTACGCTATGCCCAACAGTTTAAGGATTGGTCGCAAGAGCAGTGGAGAAACGTAATCTTTTCGGGCGAGGCGTCCGTTGAGCTCCATGGAACTACTGGAAGGGTCTCCGTGTGGCGCCGCCCACACGAAGCATTCGACGGTAAGTGCGTCCTACCTACGTTCAAGTCCAGCCGCAAGTCTTTGATGGTGTGGTCGTCAATCACGGCCGACGGTGTCGGCACCATGCACTTTGTGATGAGTCGGTCACGGGGGCTTACTATCGCAAGATATTGAAAGCTAACATCCCTATCACCAAGCAGTTCTTTGGATTAACTGGTGAAATGCTGTTCGTCCAAGACAACGCCCCGGCGCATCGCGCGACAGCTACTGCGGAGTGTCCTCAAGAGCTGCAGTTAAAGTCCCTCGGCCACCCTCCTCAAAGTCCAGACTTGAACCCCATCGAGAACCTCTGGTTCATTATGAAGAGGAGTTGAGCCGTGATCCGGCATCGTCTATCGAGGATCTTAAGGAGAAACTGATTATGATTTGGACGAGCATCGACGAAAGTGTCGTGGAGAAGTGTGTGTTGTCTATGCCAGCTCGCTTGGACACTGTTATCGCGAAGCAGGGAGGACACACTTCGTATTGAAGTCGTTGAAGTTGCCTTTTCATAACTTCAAAATATACTTGGATTTTGTATAGGAAAGCGTGGGCGTTAATTATTTACACACCGTGTTTTAAAACAATGCTGATGAACACCAGAGAAATGCAAATTGCACGGAAAGCAGGTTGCAGAACGCTGCAGCGTGGTTTTGCGTTGCGAACAGTGCATCTCGGAGGTCCTAACTTTTTCTAGGGACCCCACCAGGTGGATTTGAGTGCATGGTGACAGGGGTGGGCGCTCATTTCCGACACCCGCTGTACCTGGATGGGGACATGGTCAATACATACAGTCGGCGCAAGGACAGGAGCATCAGCATTTTATTATTCCGGCTCATTCTCTTTCAGAGAGAGAATTACTCTTAAATAAAATTCCTGTAAAGCGCGCTGCACGGGACTGTCTAAGGAGGGCCATTTCAATCGAGGGCCATGTACAAGGAAATAGCAATTTTTTTGTGTTCTTGGTTTAGCCTTTGAGGACTCATGCGACGTCGCACCCTGAAGTTATCATCGCTTATACTTGTAGAAAGTATCGCTTATTTTTCTCGAAAACAGACACATACCAGCACTCATGAACATGAACTTCTGCCTTCAGCAGAAGTGCTGAGAGCAAAGTATCATGCAGACCGAGATAGACTATTTGGTAGCCTCGTCATGGTAGAGCAGGCTTGGGTGCGGCTGGACGTCATTGCAACATGAGACGGACATGCTCAAGCAGCTGATTGGGACGGAAGTGAGGTTTTTGGACGGAAAGGAACCGACAACATATTGCCTTTTGTATGAGGTCAAGTGTAGATAGAGGTCACAGCTATGCTCACAAGTGCTCTTTCTTTGTAAATGGCCCTCGATTGAAATCGCCCTCCTTAGACAGTCCCGCTGCGCGTTGCAGGGCATGGACACATCGTGCGGGTGTGGGTGTAAATGTCGCAGCCCCCAGCGCTACTATATTAGCAACAGTAAAAGTCATTGACAGGCTACCTTTAGAAGCAAGCCACCGATGCTGTATGAAGTTCATTGCAGATATAATAGTCATCACCGTTGGCAACGTAGCATATCTCGACACATGTGAGATCGCTGCCGCCGAAAACATTTCGATCATCGTTTCCCGAGGCGGGGATGCTTGAACACGCTGGGGTTCGAGCGACACCCAGGAGGAAGTAGCCCCTCCAACTCCAGGGAAGGAGCACGCCCCTGTCGACTGTGTTTAGTGCCTTGTAGAACGCCTAGTAGCACGCCTTGGTTCGTACTTTACACACTAAGCCAAGTAGCGTAATAGAAGAATAAACTTGATTAACTTGTTAGCTATTCCTGTTCCTGTAGACCTGTCGAGCACTTCCCTTAGTCACTTGTTAGGAACAAAGCAAAATAAATGCTAACAAACTCACGCGCGAGGCAGCGGCGTCACCGAGCACTTACCCTTAGGCACGACCTCCCTTCTCTCTTCCAAGGTGCAGCACTAGACACGCCACCCCTCCTCGCGAGCGACACCCCTTCTCCTTGATACCGCACGCAGTCCTTGGCAGCTTGTTATCCAAGCCGGAAGCACACCAACTGCACGTCTCCTATCCCACAGCTTGACAACCCTTCTGTCCTTGGTTCACGCAGGGCCTCCTCGCCACATGCCTACCGTCCCTGCGTAGCCATGCCGAACTGCTCCCCGCGCAGCATCAGCGGCCGCTGGCCGTTCTTGTGGCTCCCGCGAAGATGACGCGAGACCGGCCTTGTTACACATGCCACGACTCCAAGACTGGCGCTGCCGACTGTTGGCTCGGTCCGCTGACCAATGAGCGGGCAGTCCCACCAGTTCCTTTTGGGACACCTGAGCCCGTTTCCATATCATCCCCAGATCCCGATCCGGGACGGGTATTTAACAAACATACCGGTGTAATTTGTCTACGGGAAAACGTAATACATTTTATTACGTTGTCATAACCACCTCCAGCCTTCAGGTCGAGATATTAAGAGAACTGCCCACGGCCGCGGATATTTCAAGGTAAGGGTGGCCATACAGAACCAATTCCAGGTGTCGGACTCGCTGAGGAGATATTTATAGTGGGGTAATGTCGAAGATATTCAAGAGTGTTAAGAAGATGAGGCACTCGTTGCCAACCAGTCATTGAAGTTGATATCTACTGTCGCGCGATGGCAATGAAAGCTTTGGCACCATCCATGCTGCTAAGTGGTGCGTAGGACGTCGCGTCTTGCTTGATGCTCGAATGAATGAAAGTGCTGGCCGATAAAAACTTGTCAAGGTGTCGCCCTTTTTCAAAACAACACAACGTACGTATCTCTAGTCGGCATGATACGTGCTAGTACAATCGGGACGCCAAGTTGAACTGACGAGAGCCTTTCGTGCAATTACTGTGTACATGTAGTCACTGCGATGACGCACTCAGGGGCATGATCGGGCATGACGCCGTCATTAACGGGAGAGGATAATAATTGAACGCGACGCTCCTCTTCCTGAGGCTCTCTTTCGGATCTGCAATGCTCAGAAAGAGCCGATACCAGTGCTTTTCACTTCGTCGTGTTGGGTGGTCCAACTTGGGGCAATGAGCGGATAAATTGGCATCAACTCACAGCTTGCCGAGCGGGGAAAAGTGTTTCTCGCCGATCTGGCAAGATCGTTTTTGTGTCCGTACGCAATCCGGCTGTCATTTCGCTTCCGATCGAACATGTAGGGAAGGGATCTGTCAACAATCATGATCTAAAGCGATCACGTCGATTTGCCCGGTGACTCACGTACTCTGCGTGTTTTCCGCAACGCTTCCTGCAGATCAGCGCCCTGGAGCAGAGCCTCGATAACAACTAGCAGACAGCCGTCATAACCGCTACAAATAAATCGAAAATAACTAAGGGATAAATCCCTCTCTATATCCCTTTGAAATGACCGCTTTTTCATTACATGTAATTGCAAACACATACTACACTAATTTTGCCACCAAGCAAGGTGAACCGACGCTTGCGCTTACTTGACTACCTCTACGTCGAATCACCAGCGCAAATTATCGCTTCATTCCGGACAGACACAGCAGGTAGCCCCAGGATATCCGGGAGCATGTCTGGCCTGCGACCCGAGTAAACTGTCCCAGCCAGCGAGAACAAGCGCTCCACATCATCCGATGTCGTCGGAATCCAGGTCAAATCCACGTACTTAGCTTCATGAGTTGCGAGCTTTTCTTGTAATGCAGCATCCGCAAAGCCCATCTTCTTATCGCTCCCAGACTGATCTTCATCGTGCGGATTCGACTGGAGAGAGCGAGCGATGGCCCCCTTTTCAGTGCGAGTGGGTTCGCTCTCGAGCCCGTTCTGCGCCTTGATAACCCCGTTTTGAAGATATGGGGAACGATTAGATGTTTTGCTGAGCAGGTGCCGACTTCTGAGCATGAACGCGTAGCGAGAGAAGGCAGGACACTATCGAGAGCTGTCGATTGCTCGATGGCTCACTGCTACACTTGATAATTGTATAGATGCCCCTTGTCGAGTTCCCTCCTTGACCTCACCCTCAATTAGGGTAAGGGTATCGAATCCCTCGTGTTCCCTACCATAGGAAGATTTGAGGCATTGCCCTAGAGACGGCGTGCAACGTTAGGAAATGAATAGATCTCGCTCGCTCCAGCTGGAAGCGCGGCAGCACGAGCGGACGAGGCCCTGTGCTGCATGAGTGGCCTTGGCCTCAGAAGGCATCTTTCTTGACTGGCCGCCAAACCAGAACATATTGTCAAGCTGGTTGACGCGTTTGAGCTGCTCCAAGTGCGGAAAGTAACCCAAGTCTCGATGTATATATATGCTGAGAAATTGGAGGCGTGCGCGAACGGCGGCAAGCTTGGTTTGCACCGAGCGGTGTTGCTGTTGTCTGAACGCAGGGGCACCGGCTCCAGAAAGGACGTCTATGGGTCATGTGGAAACGGTATTGCGCGGTGCACACGTTCGTGTAAGCTTTGGTATTGTATCACAGACGCCGCCCCGCCCACGGAAAGGAGGTTTCTGCAGCGCGAGTGCTTTAATGAAATGTCGTTCAGATCAGCCTTGTTCTGTTGTGGAACGTTCGGGTGCACGCGGAGGTTAACTTGGTCGGAGCTTTGGCGTTTTTTGCTTTCTTGTCAAGTCGGGTGTATGGAGAGGTGTTGGACGGATCTCTAACTCACGTGGAAGCTGCTGAGCCTGTGGTCGAGGCCATAAACACGGCATGTGATGTTGCATGAGTAGGATATCGTGGTTGTTGACCAGGTGCAAGAACGTAATGATGAGTCTGCCTAGTTTTAGGGCCCGGTCGTCATTGAGGACCGCTTCAATCAGCGTGTCCAGGTGCTGTAAGCCAGTGGAATCGGGGGCATTGCGAGGTGTTCTCGCAAGTGTGACCAGAACAGAATTTGAGCCGTTGGTTGCCTCGGTCCTGGCGTGGCTCCTTTGGTGTCGAGTCAGGACTGCAGCAGGTCGTGGTAGAAATCTTCTTGATCATTGTCGGGGGAGCAAATGCGTTCTTTACGTCTGCGTGGTTGAAGGCAAGTTGATGACTGGTGCAAATCGATGGGGGAGAGGACCATTGATTAAGAACGACCAGCAACCGTGGTGTGGCCTCGAGTTGTATCGTCTCCCATCTGGCGTACGTCTCCATGGTCTGGAGTCATCAACATAGGACTTCTACGCTGACTACGATTGAACGGGATTGACCTGAAGTGGGCTTGACCAGTTTCGGAATGGACGATTAGAGCACACGTGATGGATGCATGCAGCTGCGGACGAAACAATGGCATATTAACCGAGGGATTCCATCTACACTACTGCGGTGCGTATTGCCACGTGATCTGCGCATGTGGGTTTGAGGAACCTTTCCGAAGCATACCTCCGTGGGCTGCTGCCAAGCGGCCTTGGAACGCCGTGACTGATCGCCTAAAGCGAGGGCGAATGGTGAGATGAAGCTTACGCCGAAGTGTGACGCGTGAAAAAGGAGGAAGTGATGCTAATGAGTGACGGGGACGAAGGCTCCACGACGGAGTGTGAAACCTACTCCGGTAACAAGAGCACGTCTTCATCTATGACAGCGTTGCAGGCTGAGCGAGACCTACTCCTCGTTAAAGCTGGATAACTAAAGAATGCGTGCCGGCAAGTGTACCCGTCTCGGCGTGGACGCTTCTGTCTTAGCCTGGAGGATGTCCCGGATTGGGATCTAGGCCTAGTATGGGAATAGGTCAGGGAATTCTGGGAGCAGCAAGTGAGATAAGGATCTCATTGACCAATTTTCAGAGCCAACCAACAGTGGTACCCTTTTCGGGGCCCTGGCCAGTGCAAAGAAGGCTGGCCTCGTGCCATCATCTCGGGGCCCCTGTATCTGGTGGCGGTTGTGGATGACTGAAGTGAGGGACCACGCGGTATGGCGACGGTCGGGACGGGTGGCATGTGGTCAGGAAACCGCACAAGGCTTGAGGGAGGGCGTGTATTCAAGAGTTCAGATGGGGTCACGCGGGAAGATTGACAATGGAGCAGGTGCGAATGACTCGGCGTCGGGACAGGTGGCGCGCTGTGGGCCACGCCACCAAGGATGCGGAAGGGTGGTTGTGCCTAAATTTTCGGTCGAGGCCGCCCGCCGCCTCACGAGTGAGTGTAGGATATGTTTAACTTTTAATTTTGCCTCGAACAGGGCAAGCAACATAAGCACATGAACAACTGGAACATTAAGTGCTAACAGGCTAATCAAGTTTATTTTTCACTACTCGGACTCCTACGCTTTGGGTTTCAAGGCGTACCAGACTTGGGGGACGTCAACAGATCATACGGGCGGCTGGGCCGTTACTCCTGCACCGGAGCTAAGGGGTTACTTCGTCCTGCAGGTCGCGTGAACCCAGAATCCAAGCATACCCGCCCAGGACATTAAGGACGTGGTGAGGCGGGTGTCGAAGACGAGGCGAAACCCAGAGTGAGCTCGTGGTCGTCTCGTGCTTCCTACAGCTATCAATAGGCTACCTTGTGATGGGATCTTACCACGTATCATCCTACGAACTAATCTCCATTTCATAAGGCGTCCATATCCAGAGGGAGGAAATGAGTGTATTGGCTCGAATTAGCCTCAAGGGTGTGGTGACCCCCTTGTATGTAGGCTTGAGTGCATTTGTAGTGAGTACGAGGCTAGATCATTCGCAGTGCCAGATGCGCTGTTGATGATGCTGACTGGATTGGGTAATCCTCGCAGCACCGTGATACCCATCTTCCGAGTAGCTTGATGTCTAAGCTGCCAGCGTTTTCTTGGAGGAGAGCTGTTGCTCCACTCCTGAGGGAGTGAGGTACGTAGTTACGGTGGGTATTGTATCTTTTCCAGGACAGGAATAGGAATTAGTGGAGATAGGCTAAGCACGGTCAAGGGTCTAGCGTGTGCTCATGCTCGGGGTGGGTGACATCTAGCGGAGGCGTCTTTTGTGTAACAGCACATAAACTTTCGGGGTTTTCTTCCACCTTGCCGTTAGCGTCTGTCGTGGGGCTGCTGGTGCGTCTCCCGGTTGCTGCTGGAGTTGGTCGCGTTGCACGTGCTGGAGTTGGTCGCGTCGCTCGTGCTGGTGGAGTTGGTCGCGTCGCTCGTGCTGCTGGAGTTGGAGTAAACGGTTAAGTCTATGTTGCAATGGAGGACAGTCAACAAAGCCGGAGCCGAACGGTCAATTTTCTTTCGTGGTTAGTGTCGATAGCATACACTTTCCTCGTGGATCTGAGCATCGCATTCAGGTGGTGCGCCGTAGACTGCGGTGGAAGCGACGTAAGGATCGTTTGATCCGCGAAAGCGAGTTCTCGCGAACATATCGAATATCACCTGCTTCCTTTGATCGGCTTTGTCGGCTCGTGGGCCGCTCGTTGCCTACCCGTCCGCACGCCTGTTTGAATCGCAGCGTCATCGACGTGGGAAATATAGTGCAAATGCTGCCCCGCTATCTGGCAGGAGGTGCTGAGATTGATATACGCGAGCTCGCTCGCATTAGCCGGCCTTCTTTTACCGGTGTGTCTACCTACCGGCAAGGGCAATCGTGCATCATCCCGAACTCTCCATTCGCTTTCCCATGTCACCAGCAGATCGGGAGGAAGCTGTTAATGGCTTCGAAAGCATCAGCGTGGGAAAAACCCATTAACGACTGTATTGGTGCTGTCGATGGATGGCTCAGCAATATAGAGGCACCCACGCAGAGCGACGACAGTGCGGTGCTGGGCCACGTGCTTTTTAGTGATCACTAGTATCGGATGGGGATCAATGTTCAAGCGGCTCGTGATAATTTGAGTCGATTCACGTACGTCAGCGCCAGCCACCCAGGAGGAACCAATGGCGTTAAAGCCTACCGCGAGTCGTCACTGATGGGGCGTGTTGAACAGCTTGAACGGGGCACGTATATTGTCGGGGATAATGCCAACACCGCTTCTGAGCACCTCTTATCTCCGGTCACCCAGCCTAAAGTCGGAGGAAGTCGCTTGCGCGATTTATTCCATTTTCACTTATCGCAAGTTTGTATCCGGATTGATATGGCCTTCGGTTTGTTGTAAGCAAGTGGCAATTGTTTAAAAGACCCCTCACGTCGTCTTTGGAGCACTCTTCACTATTCATTCTCTGTGCGATGACTCTCCACAACTACGCGATAAACGAGCGACTACATGTGGCGACGGACCCTGCCTTTGGCGATTGGAACTCTCTCTCAGCCCGAGAGCAACGAGAATGCACGTCTGGGCTCAGACACATGCTGACATATGAACCAGCTGAGATGAGTTTCTCCTCTATTAGTGTTATGCGAGAAGGGCTGTTAGACAAACTACGTCACCACCAGCGCCTGTAGCCTACCACCACGTTAGCAGGGCTTAGTAACCTGGGCTCAATCAATCCAAATTTGAAGCCGCTGCGCCAAGCTCCTTGTCAATGGCAGCCTCCAGCTTGTAGCCGGCTTCGTTTCCCTTCCAGTGCTGCGGAGAAGCTTAAGCGTCTTCACCCATTCCTAAATCTTGCGTGCAGTTTGAATTGAGCGTTCTCCTTCAAGTTTTGGTTCTCGCGATCGAGCAAACCACTAATTTGATCCAAAACCTTTGCGTTTTTGCGGGGTTCCTCGGCGATGAGCGTTTTCGCTTTCGTTTCTCTCTCAGAACGCTCGATCTCAGAGCCTTGCAGTGTGTCCGCGCTCGCTCGCTTCGGTAACTTGCGCTCGACATGAGCGAGCAGGTTTTTCCTTACCCGCAACCAATCATAGGATGCCGAGTCGCCCGCTACATAAATCAAAGAACTCCGACGAGTTCGTACCCGACCTTTATTGCGAGCAACAGCAGCAGCGTAGCGAGTAGCCAAATCACGCCACATCTTGCGCAGCCTAGCAGCTGTGAGAGGCGGAGCACGAGCAGGATTTATACCCTCGTAGTTGGTGCTTGGGCGAGAGAACCCGTCGAACTCCGGATTCTCGGAAGAAAATGCTGCCTCCACGTCCTTCCAGAACTTGCTGTCTGCGTTGACAGCACCGGTGTCCAGCTCCTTCCGACTGGGACTGGCGTCCATTTCACCTAGTCGCAAATGCCTCACTGAACAGCACATTAACCAGACGAAATGGGCAGTCTTTCGTTGCGTAGGGAGCATGACTCGTTGCTGCAGGCTTAGCATGATCTTCCTACTCGATCCTGACAGCGTCTTTGCAAGCTTCCCATAACTCGTAGAGCATCGCAATGAAGCATTCTTGTTGTTGCGGCCAGCGGCCGCCTTGCCCTGGGGATAAATGCGCAGACGCGTGCACGCAGGACTCAAATCCTTTACCCCTTCGCTCTCGAGAAGATGACGCAACTCATCCCCACCGTACTCTCCGCTGAGACCGTTGACAAGATCAACGACTTGATTCCCGTCCGCTGGCATGTTCTTCACGCTGTTGTTGTCTCTGGCTTTCAACAATGCCCCGCAGCCTCCCACGCCCAGTACGAGGTCACCACCTTGATCCCTCCAATTTCTGTCCTGCGGGCCTGGAATCCGCGTAGGAAAGCACCGGTCGCACGTCTCACACACATACACATCTGAGGGACCATCCAATCAAAATGCTCCATTTTTCCTGTTCATGTCCTGAAAAATGATACAACACCTACCGTTAGCTGTTGCAACACCGCCTCTTCTTGCGGTCTGCTTAAGGGTCTTGTTCACTGGAGCTACGTCCAAATCCAAGCATAAACATCGATGTCCTTCCATCTTGAGGTCGTAACGGGCCTTGTAAAGCCGCCACCAGGATAAGCGATCGATCGCACTACCGATGCATCGTGCGCCACACCCCTCTTCCGAATTGATCGTTTTTGGTACCACTCAAGCCTATTGTCACGGCTTTGGTCGCCTTGGCGGCCGCTAGTTGCCCGTGCTCGCAGCCAAATCGACGTCCTTGACGTTAAGGCAATACAATGATCGCGTGCCCCCCACCCCCACCAGATACTCGGAGTTCCATATTAAGAAGAAATTAAGCGACCCCACAGTAGGCGATGCCATGGTCGACGTATATCGAGCGACTGGCGAAGAAGTCGAAGAAATGCATGGGTCACAGGTTGTTTGTTGTTAACAGGGTCGGAGAGTCTCTTGTTACCTCTGACCAGTACTGTGAGCTGGGGGTGAGGCGACCAACTAAACGATGTTACCACATATGCGTTGATATCAGTGAACGGTAGATGGTGGTGTATTGATTTCCACGATGTGCTTTGTTGCCGCCATATTTCCACAGATAAATCGCAAAAAGCAGTCTGTGCGCACTTGATCGTTGAGCATGTCGAAACCAAGGCGACCACCTCATCATTTTAGCGAACGTACACCACTGCCGCCAATTTGCGCTGTACTTGTGTGAGGTAGACCCCGCCAAGGCGTTGTTAAAAAGCATTGCACCCATAGTGCGGAGAGAATGTCGAAGAGCGAGTCGACGTGGATATGTTGTCAATAAGAAGACAGGTTAGCCTATGTGTGTCATAAATAGTGAGTGGCGGTCCATGCCCGTCTCCCAGCGTATGCCATTGTGTTCAGCTTATCAGAAAAATGCTTATCAGAAATCGAGAGCCCGTGCTGCAGTTCCGCCAGCGACAGCAATCGATTGTATAGTTGGAGTTTCAAACGTTACATCTGAGGTCTCCCCATTTGGAGGGGCGCGACAAGACGTCGAAGGAGGTGAAACCCCTGCCGAGCGGCAGGGAGCCCGACCTCAGGCTCCAATCGACGCCCTCGCAAGCAGCCAAGAAAATAGCCTAGAAACTGGCTGCTTCTCGTCCACCTGTCGGTCCCTCGACCGATGCTTCATCCCTCCGACCAACGGCACCCGCGGTTGAGCCGGCACGTCGGCAAAGTCGATAGTTTCTGGTCATACCGTGCACACTAAAGCTAAAGCCCGTAGTCATGGCCAACACGCCAGCACGCAGATGGCCCCGACTGTGGTCCAGACTGCGCCACTCCCCCAACGCGAGTTTACGCATCGCCATGCACAAGGTCACCGCTGCAGCGCTGGCTGAGCGCCACCGTCAGAAGACTCAAATCATCTTGGATAAGGAGGCAGTTACAACCCCTTCAGCTAATACGCTCGCGCAGGCTGCCGCGTCCGGCCACGACGTACTCGCGTCCATCACGCAGCCCGCTGATAGCACCAGAGACTGTGCCTTCACGCGTGGCCCTTGTGCCGGTGGTCTCTCCGCAGTAGCCACCGCAGGCGATAATCCCAGAAGTCGGCGGCAAAACTGGCGGCCAAACAGACACTGTGAAGACCCAAGGCAAAGGCGCCGACGAGGCGGTCTTCCCAGCAATGTCTGGTCGAGCGGTGCCTTCCGCCGAGCAAGCTCGTGACGCACCGATTCCCTCTGCGCTTCGTGCCAACCAGTTTAGCGCGACGCGGCAGCGTGGTGGCCCTCTACCTCGATCAGCTAATGCGACCACCTATTGGCCCTCCGTCGGGTCCATCGCGTTACCCAAGTTGCTTTTTGGTGACTCCGATAGCGATTTAGATGTCATGTCCCCGCCGCCGTCGACCTCCCTGACAAGACGCCGGCGCGGGTGGACCACCGGTCGCACCAGCGGCACCCCAGCTAACAACGCCTAGTCATGTCCGTGGTTTCGCAACAACGCGTACCGACTATGAACGTGTGCCATTCGACATGACTGACTTCTTAATCCAGTTTTACGGCGGATCGCAGTCCGCCTCACCGCCCGGGCGGGAAATCGCCGGTTCATCGTCGCCTTCTGTAACGTAGAGCCCCCTCCCCGTTCCCCTGTATTTCATCAACGGGAAGTGCCTGAGTGCCGCCGACGGACGCGCGCGTCGCGAGCCGACCTCGGAGCTCACACAAGGCCTGTGCGTCATGACTCGCGCGCACCCTCCTGACGCTTCACGGGCCTCTGCGCTATTTGTCTCGCTCCGTGACAAGCGACCGTACCGGATACTGGATCCTAACCTCTGGCTGGTCGCCAGGGGAGTCTGCTACCCGCCAATCCGAGAACCCGGGATGCTTACTACCCTCTGTCGGCGCGCCGGGTGCGTGGCAAATTCACATCCGCCGCGATCCACATTTTTCGCAGCGAACCGATTATGCCCGTATTTGCTGTTCATATAAGGTCTCCACAAGTCGCCGTTATCGTTCGTCATGCGGGTCATTTCGTGTGTCACGTTCGCCGATTCTTCTCCGATATTTGCTTCCTTGTATTGTGACTGATATGGCCGACATGGCGTGTCCGTCATGCACCTTCGGTGCGCTGACCGCGTAACTCTGCTGCATGCGGGAACTTCGGACGCTAACTTCACGCTGGATTTCGGACGCAGCATGGCGCCACCACCGCCCATGTGTGCCACCTACTATGACCTGCTCAGTGCAGCATAAGGACTTACAACGTTTGCGAACGTCCAGTGCTACGAGCCCGTGACTCGCGCGTTATACCGTGTTCGCGAGTTCATTGTTGTCAACACGGACGCGGGAGAATCCGCCCACACACCGCGGCACGTTCAGCGCACGCTACACGAGGTCAATCAGTTGCTAGGCGCAGCCTTCGCTCCCATGGTCAGTTACTACCCGTTCTGGTGGCACGAGTTCTCCACTGCGGTGGCACGGATCTAGTTCAATTCGGCAGCCTGGTCAATGGCTCTCTACAAGCTGGCTCAGTGACCGCCCCTGTTCAGGTCCAGCCACAGGCCGCAGATGTCGAGCCGTCCCGAGCGCGCGGTATGCCCCAATGGGTAAAAAAACGAAACCAGCAGATCTTGTCGGTGAGCGCCGCTGCGTCCTTGTTTGCTTTAAACTGTTGTTTATCTTACGTCAAGTTCGACTAGCACCCAGTGCTTGTTTCCAGCACTCACACTCCGTCCCCAGAGCTCAACGACCAGCGCCTTCGGCAGCTGCTCTGATGGTTGCAACTAGTGCGGAACTTGTCGTTCCCAACTCTGGGAGACAATCAGGCTCGCATCAGTGTACGCCGCATTTCAAATGGCCGGGGTCGCCTTGCCCTCCGTTGGACACCTCGGTGCCGGCAACGCCAAGTTCTAACTTAACAAACCGCTACAGACTGCGATCTTGGAGTACATCCGGCACGCCCGACCGAGACTCCGGGGATTTACAGAGCTCATCTGCGGTCAAGCCTCAGATAACTACAGATCTAACAAGCCGGCAGTGTTACGGCATCGTCGCATGGGCTACGAGCACCTCGTCGAGCTCGTGCTGATCGTTGAGGAAGGCACCCTCGTTCACTAGCGGACTCCGCAGCCGCGTCAGACGCGGTTCACCCGCTAGCACTCATCCGCGTCCAAGCGCCTTAATGTGCTGCATAGAAACATCCGCTTGGAGCAGGATCTCTTCCATTCCATCGTGGTCGACGCCGACATTGTTTAAATGTGGTCGGAGTTCTTCTTCAACACATTTGGCGTTGTGGACAAAGGCGAAGGAACATACAGTGTCTTAATAGGTGCGATAGCCTTCATCCACGGCAACAGCACCAACGCGGCAACCCCAACATGGTTCTACAACTACCACTGGGTCGACGACTACGTTTATATCACTGCTGACGTCCGGTTCTCGGTGTGGCGACATCGACCGCTCCCTTCGCTTCACGATAACGACGGTCATGGGCCGCGCAGCAGTAAACGAACATAAATTCATACAGTGGACCATGTGCTAGAAAATGCTCGGTCTCCTGTTCGACACCTTGATCTCCACGGTTTCCATACCACCCGCTAAATCTTGAAGGCGGAACAACTGGTGTGAAGCGCGTTCAACGCCGCGAGTCTTTCACGCAGTGACTATCGGTCACTCCGCGGGTCCCTCCATCAGTGGCGACATGTATCCGCCCACCCAAGCTTTCCTCCAGAGGCTGTGCAATTACGCGCGATATTACCAGACGAAGTATCCAGCGTGATGCGCGAGGACCTTGTGTGGTGGTGGCAGATCCTTCACGACTCGGCTCTGAATAAAGACCTATCGCACTTTGGCACACTCCACGCTCCTGGCAGCAGGTAGTCATGGCCGCATCCAACAAAGAGATCTGCACCCCTCGCCCCGTCGTGCCGCATGTCGCTCACATGAATTCTCCGCATCGGAGGCCGACATAGTCAAGGTGTTTAACCAAGGCAGCGCTGACGAGTTTGACATCAACTACCGGAAACTACTGTCGTGGGCCTTCGCGGTTCAGGCATGGGCGCCGACGTGGCGGAGGTCCCGCCCAGAGTCAAGTCTGATAAATGTGCATTTCCGCATCGATTGTATTACGGCGGTGTCGTGGCAGTTCAAGTTGGCGTCCCACAACTCGTGTGGGCTAGTCTTGATCCGCCTACTTAACCTCTGGGAGCAGCTTTTTGGCCTCCGGTCGCCAGACTCCCAGACCGCTGGCGTCGAGATCACGACAGCGGAGCGGGTTTCCGACAATGGCTAAGTTGATGTTAGAAATCGTGGCTGTCGCAGACGACGGTGTCGTTCAGCATCGCGAGCTCGAAAACGCTTGGCACGCCACATGCGCAAACACTCCGTCGCAGATTCCTCTTTCGAGGTCTATTACACGGGCGTTTATCTACTGGCAGTGCTGGGTAAACATCCGTGGCACCAGGTGGAGACTCGGCTGCTCCATGAAGGATCGTTTCCGCCATATATCTAAATTCAACCTCGACGGATCGCTCCACGACTTTGGATCCGGCCATCCCGTCAGCACCTTCACCATCAAAGCGACATTGTTCGGCATCCGCCGTATCCCCTGGCGGGAGGGGTGGTTTACAGTCGACTATCCACAGATCCGCATGCTCATCAAGGACGTTGGCCGCGGTGCTCCATCCGAGTCAGCAAAACGCTTCTGTGTCGGTCGCTTTCCTCGAGGCGTGCTTAATGCGCTCGATTTCGATACCCCTGTCGACCACAATTATCTCTGTGTGGGAGGAGGGGTGCTGTACATTTCCTTCTTCTACCTGTTACGACAGTTCGTTATCGTGGCCTCATCTGCGACGTCGTTTCAACGGTTCGCCTTTAGAAGTGAATACATAATGGTGGTCTTCGCGTATCGGTTGTCCCAAGCACAGTGGCGGCGGTGAGCGTCTGTTTTCGCGGCTCCAAGACAAACCCGAACGGTAAACCCGTCATGAGGATGCTGGTCTGATCCGGCCACTCATTCCCGTGCCCGGTTCTCGGTGCGTTGCTGCTCGCGCAAGCAAGGCAATGCCTACCTCACGAAATTCCCGCTGTCATATTTCACAGGAGAGAGTCCCAAATGCATGTCGGCGGTCTGAGTTGCTAGGTCAATTCAAGGCACTGCTCGAGCCACAATGCCGAACCAACCCATTTCAGCACCCACTCGCTTAAGGTGAGTGGTGCCACTAGCATGTACCGCGCCGGGTTCGACTCTCGCACGATCCAGTTCCACGGACGCTGTGCATCGATACGTTTAAGTTATACACAAGGTCATGCAGTGAGTCAGTCGAGACCATCGTAGCCAAAATTGTTAGCGGGCCAGAGTCTCAACCAGGGCTGGTCAATGCGTTATGCCTTCGTCCATTTTTCAAAAGGAATTGGAGCCAGCGCCCTTAATTAATGAATTGAAGTGTGTTGGAGAATAAACGCAATAAATAAGAAATCCTCAATTCATTTAGGATTGAATTAAGAGGAACTTGAGGAATCTATTTTCAAGGCGTGGAGAGCAAGAGCGCCGCTTTTTCGAACTCTACTTCCTGAGCCTACTTCTAACTCAGTGGAGCGACTGTTATCGATGACCAAGTGACTCTTCAATGACAAAAGGAAATGTATGCTGTCCCCCTGGAGCAACTTGTAGCGGGCTGCTTAGGTGTGCACGGCACAGAGGAAGATTTAGGACTCCCGAGTATCAGTTCCAGGCTTCCAGCCTCAGGTTCTTTACAAGAACCTAGTACAGTCCCGTAAGTTAGGACTCGCAGAGCCAGTGTCCCTTATACAAAGGCCAACACAATTAACTGCAAAAAGGAACTCTATTGAATCCTTAAAGCGGCTAGCATGTACCTGGTGAAATGTATGAGTCTAACTATAGCTATAGTTAACTCCAGTGAAAGGTGAATGAATGGCTGTAAGGCCAATGGGTACCAGGTACCAGTCGGATGGCTATCCGCTAAAGGTTGCCCGTGGTGTGTACCACACGCGTAGCAACCTTCGTATAACCCCGTTACACAACTAATATTTGTGCGTGTGAATAGATAAATCTGGGGTTTAGCTGATGTAGCGAAGGTAGTTGATCGAGTCGACCGTGCTTAAAAGCTCAGTCAATTGGAAATGGGGTGGTTGGTTCACTGAACAATTACGTAACGTATTGCGTTGAGCTTCTGAAAGTGCCATACTCAGCGTGATCATCCAGCGGGATCACCCTTCATTGTTGTGCACCCCTGGTCTCAACCGTGATACCGTTGATAATGTTCGCAGCCACTCTAATTATTGGGGGCATAGTCCGACTATTCTGGACGTACTGCAGCGCAGTAGCCTACATTCTCGCTGTAACACATCTATTTGGTCCCTACTGCTTGCGTGGCGATGATTGAGCGGAGATTGGAGTTTCAAAGGGTTGAGCTGAGGTCTCCGTATTTGGAGAGGAGCGACAGGACGTCGAAGGAGGAGAAATCCCTGCCGAGCGGCAGGGAGTCCAACCTCAATCTCCGTTCGACGCCCTCGCAAGCAGCCAAGACAAGTCACCCCTCCTCATCCTAGCGCAGTCGGTATTGTTGTGCGCTCTGTTCAGATACTCGCTGGATCTTAATAGAAAGTAGCACATGGCCGTAGCCCCTCCATAAGACACGGTCATGGGTGAAGTTGAAGTTGAGCTGCTGGTGGAGAGCGCGAAGGATGACCTTCGTGACTGGCGGGTTGAGTTGTGGAGATGGTTGAATCCTATATTTGCCATGGCGTGGTGCGGGAAGAGGGTAACGTTGAAACCGAACTCCTATCGATAATACCACGCAACTGGGCTGATCTTGGACTGTATGGTCTGTAGCGAGTATTCCCGCGATCCTGTTGTTTCGTTCCGTATCTGTAGCAGTAGACTGCAAAGAGGATGAGTTCCCTGGATTCGCTGGCGGGTTCGTTACGTAGCCATAGGCTGTACTCCACGTCGATGCACCAACGGCACTACTGACACCATGATGTGCGATATCGCTGTCGGATCGACGCGACCAGTTAGCTGGACTGCAGGTGGTGGAAAATTCCTTGCAAATCCGCCTCCTGCACTCTGGCCCCTGCACCTGTCGCAACGAAAACGACAATTTAGACCACATGTCTGAGCACGGCGGTGACCACGCTCGTGAACCTGCGTCAGCCATGCAATTACTGCACCCTGGGAGGTGCTTGGCGGAAGCTCGAATGTTGAAGACGAACCCGATGGCTCGGTTGACTTCTTGAATATAGTTGTTCGTAGACTGCAACCGATTTATCAAGCGACCACAGATACGTTGTCTCTCCAACATATGATATAAGGAAACGAACTCCTGTTGTCACTGGGACCCAAGTAAGAGGCTGCTGGCGTCATGTAGAAGTGTTCGCGTACGTTGGTAGTAACCTGATGAGTCGGATGTTTGAACTAGACGAAGTCCCTCGGCGTCGAGTTGGAGCCGGATGAAGTATAGCTAAACCAACGTAAGAGGCGTCCATGTAGAGATTGATATCGGGCGCTGGCAGCGAACCAAATAATCACAGCGGTAGTTTTTTCAGGTGACTAAACGACATGATATGGTTGAACCACTGAAGATCTCGGCATAAAGCTTCATTCAGTCGCACGGGTTTGAAATGGATACAGTCGTGAGCACACGGCGTGGAGTTTCTGAAAGAATGGCTTTACTGAGCCAGGCAAATCATCAGGTGACGCAGGCTGTTGTAGCTGCTGCTTGTTGGACTTTCATGCGATATTAAAACCGATACACGGTCGAAGCACTTGCAAATTTTGTCCTATGACACATACACTGTGAAATCGTCAGGGTTCTAGATGAGACCGAGCACTTGTATTTCAGTCGACTAGGATGAAGACTTAGCGTCGTCAATGCTGCCCGGCCCTTGGGCCACCATCATGCTGATGTGGAGAGTAAACTCAGCCAACTCTAAGCGATTGTCGCGATCTGGTACGACAAGGATGTGGCCACCACCCCAAAGAATGGCTCGTTATCGGAACTGTCCGTCATGGTAGCTGACGAGTCGATGCTAACGAACCACGCCATCGTTCTGCCGAAGCTGCTGTAGAAGGCAGGAGATCCTGATCACCCAAAGAATGCAGCTAGATTATGCTGAGCACGCCTTGCTCAGGAATGATAGCGCCCATTCAACGTACTTGATTGGAATGCAGCATAAAAGTCTGAAGGATGACTTCACGTCGCCTTTCAGGATCTTGATCACCGTGTTGGGATGCGTCAGGCGAGCGCTTTGGCTTGTCGTGCAACTGCGCCGATGCAGATGCACACAATGTCAGTAGTGCAGTTGAAATCACAGAAGCCGTTGGTGGAAGATGATGCCCGAACGACAAATCATCAATCGGGCGGATCTCGACGCGTGGATCGACACCTTCTTTTCCACAGCGCCTAATGGACTGCACTCGCTGCCTTGTCACTGCTGAAGCATCGAATCGGCGACCACGAGATATGTGCCGTTAGCATGGCCTTAACATATACAATTCAGCAAGGCAGGTAAGGAGAGTCCGAATTATGATTCTTCGGGTGTGTGTGTATGGCTGCGGACGCTTGGATTTCCAGGACGGACACGAGCAAACTCCACGAGCGTACGCCCTCCTTCCGTCGTAGTACTACCATGCGTGCCAACGACGGCAGCTTGGCGGAGAACTGGATCATCACGCGCGGTGGGTGGCAACTCGACCGGGTGAACAAGGCATTTGGGTACATGCTCAGTACAACCCAAGCGGACCAAAACGTGGCGCGGGTGCTCAGCGGGTGGAGCCCCAAGGGTGACGCCCGCCTGCCCTCACTGCATGCTCTCGAACAGCCGATCCGTGACCGCGCGCAGGTGCTTCTGAATTTTCTCTTCTCCAGCTCTTTGGCCTTCGCCAACAGTTCGCTCAACTTGACCGAAGACGTCGCGGACTACTTGGCGGTGACGCTATCATGTACTACAGTGACATGCTGCTGCTGGCGGAGACGAGGACTCTTGTCAGCGGGATGCGCGAAGCTATGTCGTCGCGAGCGCAGGGAAAGGGGGAACTGCTGGCCTGGGGTACATCCATCCGACTCGCCTTTGACCACCCTCCTAATCAGCCCACATCTTGCGACGACAAAAGTGATCTTGCAGCGGTGCTTGACGTCGTGAAAGAGCGGTGTGAAGTTTTCTAAGGGCTTTGAGCGCGGTGCTGGATGCAAGCGCTGATGAACCGTTCGCTTTCAAGAATCCGTGTGAGTTGTGCTGTGCTTGCTCCCCCAGGTTCAGCACCTTGCTTTTTTAAACTACAGACGCTTCGTCAGCACGAACCCTGAAACTAAGAAAAGCATCATGTAGCCTACTGCATGGCTAGACTCGTACAGCGTCGTTTTTCTTACAGCCCGCGGATCATACACGCGCGGCTCTGCTGTAAACCACTCGTACCAGACTGCCGACAGCCACTGAGAGCCCTTCTTTTGGGCCGTACGTTTTTGTGGAACCTGCTGAGGTGTGGTATTGGCGGGTGCTTGGGCGGCGCTAGGTTGCACAGTGGAGTCCAAGGTATCCAAGTGCGTTCGCAGCAGCGCCTCCATTGCTAATTGTAAATATTCTAGCCGTTTATTTTGCAGCGTTAGAACCTGAATCTGCTTCGGGATATTCAACTAAATATGGTCGGATTCGTTGGAACGCTGCAAAATTTGATAATCAGAAATGAGTGGACAAAACACTTCATGCTCCGTTCTCATTGGTGGATTTAACAGCTACAGATTCTCACTAATTAGTCTTGGTTGAAATAGTGTGGATATTGTACCATCTCGCAACGGTTAGAACACGGGAACCGTTTCCGTCAAGTTCCGACTGTCAGGATGGGTTGAAAAATGGACCAATCAGGAGATCCGGTCCGAACCGGTTTTGGACCGACCCTCCTGCTCGGTCAGTGAAAAAACGTGGAAAGGATCGTCGCGGAGGAGTCAGTTTTGCAAAGGGCGCTTGCAGGCGCAAGGAAATTGCCTCTAGAGGCCTCTGGGCCGATAAATTAGTATTTTAATAATATGCATGCTTTTTGCCTCGAGATACAAATTCACTCGAGGTGGCAAATTAAATAGTGACGCCGGGAAACCTTGTGGGGGCCTCTATTTGGAGCACTTCTGTGGGATTAAACCTTGAAGTTTTTTTAAACCTCGACAAGGTTTATAGACACAACCTTGACAACGTTTTTAGGCAGCCAATCGGCTGCTTGCAGGCGTCTTACCAACGACACCAGCCATAAAGATCCATACCAAGATGCGTTCTCACTCTTCTTCATTACGGCCAAGCCCCGCAGATCTCTTGACCTTGAAAGCGGACACCGAAGCCGACGCCGGCGCCAGGCGCTGGACGCGCGGTGAATGCTGGACGCACGCTGGACGCTGAAAGCACGCAGGACGCACGCTGAAGGTTGCGTCGACCTACCCAAACCAATTTGCCGACACTGCTGGTGCAGCGCTCGGATGGTAACGAGCGGGGGTCAATTCCCTAGTGTCGGCTTTCCCTGCATCGTAGAAGTGAGTGGGACGTGTTGTATTTATTGATGATAACTTGAGTTCGTGCTGTGCGAGCTCCTGCTGTGCGTGTGTTTGCTGTGCGTCCTGCTACTGCCGCTGGAGTGTGTGTGTTGTATTTGTCTGTTTGTGTGTCACTGTATAAATGGATCTGTATTTCAATTCAAGCGCTAACCTTACACGTGGCCTAGGACGGCTAAAATGTCTTGTGTATCTTGTGGTGCAGGGTCAAGGATCCGCTCACTGGCGAGAAGGACTTTGTAAGCCACGATGTGCTGATCTAGCTCACCGGACTTGTGGAGCGGACGCAGCGACCGTAGCACGCTACCGGCGCCCTTCAAGTTTACACCTCGCAGCTTCAAAAAGGCAGGTTAAGCTGATTCTGGGCGGCGCCCAAGTTTGAGGACGCGATCCTTGTAGTCCGGTGAATTGACGTCAAGGATAAAGCCGTCCTCGAGGAAGAGCTTCATGAAGGTTGCTACGTGGCGTGACTCTGATTTCTTCTGTTGGTCCGCGCAGCTCCAGACGCGAGGTACCTTTGTGTACAACTCGTACCAAGTCGCCGAAAGGTTCGTAGCTGGTTTCTTTCTGCGCTTGGGTTTTGGTTCGGGTGGTGGTTCTTGCTCTGACGTGGCTTGCACTTGTTCTTCTCCAGTTGTGACTTGTGTTATCTTTGACTTAAGTAGAGCGGCCTCGATAGCGGTTAGACGAACAGCTAGGAGTTCGTTGGAGGCGATAAGCTCTTCAACGACAGCAAGAAGGTAACTGGACCCTTGGCATGTGTGCGTTGTATCTTGGGGTTGTTCTTGGTTTTGATCTTGAGCAGGTACAGACTCAGCCTCGTTCATTGCCACAGACCACTCCAGCAAGTCAGCACTTACAATCCCAGCAGCGACCATGGACTCTTCAACGCGGGTGACTATTGGAGCCTCTGGAGCAAGCGCTTTCAGCTGAGGGTAGTATAGGACAAGGTACGCGGTGAGTGCACTCAGCACCTTTGTACTTACGTTGAACCGTTGATCCTAGAGACCCATACAGGTACTGAACAGGAGCTCCTGTGTGTGACCAAGTCGCTCTCTTGTCGTGTAGTCCTGCGCGCCGACATCGATGACTGTGGGAGAGGCGTCTTCCACCCGCTCAAGACCCGAGCCACCTTGCGGTCTTCCCGCGCTGTATTGGTGTTGTATGTGAAGGCTTTTGTGGTCTTTGTCATATCCCACGCGCCACGATCGAAGATCCATTGGGCAGCAAGGCGATCGTCTCCGATCGCGTGTTGGGCTCCACCTCGGCGGAAGGAGTGCGAGGTCAGCTCGGATGTGACCCCTGCAGGTAAGACCACGCGCTTGAGCATCCTGTTCACGTGCCCCTGCATACTGTCATCACCGCGCTTCACCCCTATAGTCCGTGCCTGTTTCTTCTTCTGAGTGCTTGCAAATTGTGTTGGAGTGGTAGGAAGCGTGGTGACGTCGCTGATCGACACTACGGCAGACGGTGGAGTCGGTGTCGGCACTACAGCGACTTCGAGCAATCCTGGATCGGTTGCCAGCAAGTCGTGAAGCGGGCACCCCTGATGAGAGATGCAGCAGCAGCAGGCCGCAGCTCTGGCAGTTGACTTAGCAGCGAGGCACACGTGTCGTCAGTGCTACTGCGAGTGCGTGCAGTGGGCAAGTCAAGAAGTTCTCCTTGTCTGGGACTAGCGTGAGTCCCTGTTCCTCTGCCGTCTTGACCCTCAGCAGACGTAGGTAAAACACCCCTTCCGCTGATACTGACACGTTCTGCTTTTTTTCGCAGCCAAGATCCGAAGACCGGCCAAAGCAGTGCTACATCAGGCAGGCGAGGGCGGCATCTTGGTAGTCAGAGTTGACTCGTGCGGAGCTGTACACGTACCTTAAACCCTCCTTAGTACAAGGAGGAGCCTTGTTGGTTAAACCCCATTTTCACGTTTCAAGCTGTGTTTGTCTAGTGTTTTTCCTTGCTTTAGCAGTATCAATTCAGTAGCTACCCGAAGGTGAGGATACTCGTCGAATAGCCAAAGTTTAACGTTTTTAATACGAAGATACACTATTACATGTAAGTTTACCTTTCTTACCTTCATTAGTTGCAAGGAAGATGCCGAACCGATCCATCGTAGCAGCTAAGCGTTTGCCGGAAGCGTCCATGAGAATGCTGGCTTGGAGGAATTCCATGCTAACACCCTCAAGCTCTAGCATCCGCCTAAATGCACTGATCGCAGAGACACGCGCCTTTTGGGTGTTCGCAGGAACAAAAGCAGAGAGGCTCATAGTGAGAGTGTCTCTTCTGCTTCTTGTAAACTGCATGCAATGGAGCTTCATTACATACCTGCCAATGACTCTGCCGTCCTATTCTAGCATACTATTCTAGGCTAGTAGCTAGTTGTCTGAACCGTACGAATATTTATAAGATCTGTTTTTGACTTGGCGTCAGTATACTATACCAGGTGTTGTATTTTCGCAAGACTTCCGACAAATATAGGTCGAAAGCTGTCGGAATGAGAAACTTAACCCTAAGTATTCATATTGGCTAAAATCAGTCAATAACGCGATTCGATTCGCCAAAATCCTCGCAATTGTGACTAACGCACAATCACGCAAATATATATGTCGGAAAGACTACGATATTCATCCATACCACAATTCATCCGACCGGAGGACCCCTCCGACCTGTACCAGTTAAATGATACATCATGCATAAATTGCGACGCGTGCCAAACCTTTTGGTTGCCAAACACGGTAGGTGTAGGGATAGGGGAGATACAAAAGGATGCGAAAGCAAAGAGATTCTATTTTTGAGCCTAGTCTAAAGGCGCAAGCGAATGGTCTGAAACGCTCGTGGGCTGAGAAAGATGAGAAAGTCGAAAGCAGGCATTTTTTTGATCGAAAAACCATGCGCTTTCAAGCCGGGAAATTGAACAGTGAGCCGGTGATTTTCGCTGCGGGTCCACTGTTTGGAGCACAAAGACAGCCAGTCGTTGTTGTGTGATCCTATTGGCTGAGTAAGCCACCAATAGAGGCTGGACACATAGGAGTGGATAGCCACGCGACCAACCAGTGGCTGCAAAGAACCGAAGGCAAGCGAAGCCGATAAAAGCTTCGTTGCCATCGCCAACAGGTGGCTGAATACCTTCAGTGGTCATTTTGTTTTGGGGGACCCCCAGATTAAATCCTCAGATCACCCCGGCCCCGCCCACCCAGCGCACACAGCCCCGGACACGTCGGCGTGCCAGAGCTCGAACTTTCGGCTGGCTGCCTTCGCTCCCCCAACCGCTCCCCCAACCGACCCCCAACCACCACCACGGCGCACCACCACATAGCTCACTGGAGAGCACGGGGCGCATCCCGCGCTGCAGGCGTAGATCGTCCACAGGGTGCCCCGTGCTGCTGCTAGCGCTACATGCGCTGCTGGGTATGCCCCTCTGCGTTGGGCTAATGTTTTTTTGTGCTACTGCCGCTTGTTTGGGGGCCTAACTGCTAGGTAATCATGTAATACACTTATATGTCATTTCTTATCGTGCCTGCCTGATCCATTTTGTGCGGTTTGTTACCTGTTGTTTATATGTGCTGGCTACAGGCTCGAGGGTGTCCTGACGATCGGGTCTTGAATAGCAGCAGCACGACGAAGCCGAAGATGCCGCGAGATCTTGTCGTCGAGGGCTCCTGTCCGATATAGGTCATGTAGATGCTTGCGGACAGCCATGGACCCGCGTGACTTGATCTCGAGGCTGCTGAGGAACGCCAGCACTGCCCTATCAGCCTGCTTGCCGATCAATTCTGCCTCACGTTCGGGCGAGAGCAAAGGTGGGCGCTAAAAGAAAGCCAACATCAAATCCGAAGCATTTCGAAAAGCCTTTTCGTGCAGAGCATTACCGAGGGCACTTAAACTCACAGCATCCTAACCAGTGGGCACAATATCAACTGCTTGAACAAGGCAAGAAGGCAGCACACTTCAGCGATGGTAAACCTCTTCGTGAGACGATGCATATGTAAATGAAATGCAGTCTCCACTTGTAATTGCAGTTGACTGCACAATCGTTGATGGCGTTGTTGACATTTGTTTAGTCCCGGACGATGAAGAAGACGTTTCGTGGCGTCAGACGCGCGCTAAAATGAAGATATGCAGTGGAAAAGCAGTACATCCTAAAAATCACCAACCCGGTTCGGTTTTATTTGATTGTCGATTATCTGGGCTATGGGTGTCGTTTCGCATGGCATTGTCGACAATAACGATGACTAAAACTCGAACTGGGCTAGCTTCGTTGGGCTCATGCACTCCGACCTACCATCAAAGTACGCGCGTTTTGCATGCATGATCAATTTGCAGAAAATCAAGCAACTACTACGAATTGTCTGGACCTTTTCGTTGGCCTTGGATACGTCGACACACATGTCGGTCTCGTACCTGGATATTCGAGCTCGACGCGCCCACAGGAACCAGCTTTTAAATTTCATCTCATAGCTATTCCGGTGTTCGGAAGCCATACTGCCAGTGTAATGTTCGACGCGTGCTCTACGCTCCTTGATGTGATGTGCCCTTCGTGGGAGGAGGCGATGATTGGCATAACTACTGACGGGGAACGGAAAATGACTGGACGGATTAAAGGTTTTTGTCAACTCGGTTTTAGAAAACGTGTAAACCGGGGTTAAAGCGTGTTTGGTGTGGGCTCCATCAACTTGACACTGTTTACAAGAATCGATTAAGGCTCTAATGGGACGACAGTTCTACAAATGCTTTACTGATGCTATCTCCTACTTACGTCGTCAATGGGTGTTTCCCACAGCGGACATAAGTTTCTCTGAGCGAGAAGCGAATAGAGCCCCCGAAGAGGCACGTCCCTTATGGCCCAGGCGGTTAGGGCACCCCAAACAAAGGGTTAAAAGACGTAGAGAACAGCGCAGGCTGTATGTGGAGGGTTGGGCTCCGCATCGAACAGCCCGATATGACCTCGGTGACAGTGTGAGTTCGTGTCGTAGGCCTAAATATAGGTTAGGAGGGGTGGCGTCTAAAACCCATCAGCTCAGAAAAGCGGCTCTGTACGATGAAATATACTGGAGAAGTGCGCTGAGCAGCTCCTCCGCACTACGTACAGTGTAACCCCGTTACCGCCACAAGGCAAAAACTTAATTATCTACTTACGTCGTCAAAAACAATTAGTTTCTCACATGAAGGCTACCGCTCCACTTCTCTCAGACACCCACTGGAAATCAATGGGAAATTGCTGTAAGTGGGTTAAAAAATCGAATGAAAAATATTTGAGTATTTCAATGAACGTGAACCTCCAAGTATTCCCCGAGAAAGTGGTGGCTTGTGCTGACGACTTCAGCAAAGATATTTACCCGGGCGATTTTTACTTTTCGAACACTAGAAAGCAAGACTGCTCTAGTTGCAGAGCAACTTGAAGAATTTCGACACCTCTCAAGCACATTTGAAGTAACATTTGCAGCTAAGAAGCCGCTATCTGAGCAGGAATTTGTGGAAGTCGAAGCCGCAAAGTGTTCACCACCAACGCACAGTCAAATGCCGCTGACATGTCAACCTTTTGCGATTTCCACAGACCGCAAAGTTGCAATTAATACAAAAGCTATTGCAGACATTTTGCTTGGCGACGGGACTTTTACGCTTGGTATAGTAAAGTCAACTCCTGCACTGGAATTATACCATCTGCTATTTGACTGTGCTACTGTTATCGCAAATAATATTGAAAGTCTCAATAGTATCCAGCCAGAAAGAGACGAGGCCAACAAACCTGTCGAGAGCGATCCCCCGCCAGTGCTACCTCATCACTTCGTTAACCTAAAGGGGGAATTGTCTGCCCTGATATTGCCTCACAAAGAACGGATGAAGGTTCACTGGAGTGATGAAGATATTGACAAATTTCGAGCAAGAGCATTCGGATATGGGTGAAAAATACGCTAATAACACTGAGTTCCGGGACAGCATCGACAGAATACGTCAAGCTAGACTTCGTAGAATCCTGGGCGGCTATGAGAGTAAAATTTCCAACTCTGTATCGCTGAGCCGAAGGACTGGCAACAATATTTCCAGGTACATCTACAGTTGAGAGTGATTTTTCGTTGCTGAAGTGGGAGAAGCCGACGTACAAAAGCCGCTTGACATATTTCTCGTTGGAAGAAGCTCTTCACACCAAACAGTACGACATACTCCGCAATCTTACACTAACGTAAGCGCATTCAGCGCACCTCTTACATAGTACAAAACTTTGTATGGATGCCCAATCGATGCCCAATCCTAGCTTTCAAATTTGCCCATCTTGACTTATTCTGGCGGGACCGAGCATTTGCCCAAACTATATATGCCTGTCCATCGGCGAGGTTCTTGTTGACAGTTTTCAGCAGGTCCTGATAGTTGACGTGGCCTAATCGTTCGTGCCACTGCTGCAAACTGCCCTCCGGCACATTTACGAAGTACGCTAGGGCGTCGTTGCTGTTCATATCGGCGGCGGAGGCCTTGACAATACAGAGACCTTGCTGCTCAGTGGCTTCGCCGACAATGATGTTGCTGCTCGAGTAAAGGGAGCATTTGTCGTCGAAATCAAAGAGAATCCCATGTCGACGCAATTGCGTTAGGGTCAGGAGGTTGCGGCCAATGTTCTCACAGTAATAGACATTGGTCAGGAGAATGGTGCGACTGACTCCCTCGATCCAAGTCCGAAGCAGGCAGTTTTCCTTTAGGGTTGCAGTGATTGTATCAGAGTTCGCGACTTTGATGGTCAGGTGTGCAGCTCAGTTCCAAACAGCATTTTTTTGTTACCGCAGAAGTGATGCGTTGCACCGGAATTGAGGATCCACTCCGATGAGGTGATGCTGGAGCTGAAGACTGCTTACCAGAGATGGTCATTGGCACCATTGTCATTTGGTTCTGGTAATAAAATTGTTTCCGTCACGGCAGCACTGTGAACTTGTGCGTCTCCTTGACGAGGTTCTTCATTTGTTTAAGCTCAGGACACGCTGGTCCGCTGTGGCTCTCCTCATCGCATACATCGCATACTATCTTGTTGGCAGGTTTGGCAGAGGCGACAAAGGCTTGGCCTTGGCCGTTCCATGACTTCTTCTTCTGCTGGCCTTGGTGCTGGTCGAGAGGAATCTGGGGCTTTTGCTGCTGTTAGGCACAATTTTTCTTGTCGGAATGCTCGCTGGGGGTTTGACCTCGTACAGGTTGAGACTGTCCGCGTCCATCACCGCGTAGATCAACGAAAAGTGCAGCATTCGGTCAGCTTCCAGCAAGTAGTTGCCGTTTGATTGGTCGATGCGTGCCACGAGCGTGTTGGCAAGGTCCGGGCAGGCATTCGAGCAAACTTTCTCAAGTAAAAGTAGGCTATGCTCACCAGTCATGAGACGAGCCACACACTTCAGGTAATCCAAGTATTCGGACCTTGAGTCATGCGGTCGCTTACTAGAGGTGAGGCGTTTGTAGAGCTACACTTGGTTGAGCTTACATCCAAATACGGCACGCAATTTTGCCTTGGAGTCAATATAGTTGAAGTCTGGTGTATCTATGCGCCACTGAGTCACGTTCGAGTGAAAGGATCGGGCAGCCTTCCCTTCGAGAAAATTGACAAGCACGGAAGCCTTGATTTGTGATGTCCATCGCGACTGATTGAGAAGGGCTTCAGTAAAAACAGCTTGCTCAAATTCATGGACAAAGTCCTCAAAACCAGAACCGAGTCTAGGGTATCTTCTTGCCCACCGAACTTGCGGCACATCACATCTTTAATTCTTGGGTAGTTCGCGTCTGCGCTTGCTGGGGGTTCGTTCAGGGGATGCCCCAGAGCTGGTAGCTTGCGAGGCTGATTTGAGCTGGAAAATCTCAGTGTATAGCTGCGGAGTAGCCATAGCATACTCGCGCAGTTCTGCCAACTCTGCTTGCAGCTTCGGTCCCGTCGTGGCCTGGGCAGACATCATGCTTGCAAATTGTGTCCTTAGCTGTTCCATCTCGCTCATCGTCTGAGCTGTGGCAGTAGCTTCCTTACGTAGCTGGATCACTTCAGCTCACCGTTAGTTCAGCTCCGGGCTAGGCTGCATGTCATTCGGCTCGGTTTTAAGCGTAGGTTCGGCAGCGGCAGCTTGCATTTCGCTTACTAAGCTCCGTCTTACACGACTTGGTTTCATTTCTTCATCGGGGTTCATTAGGGTTATCACGGTTAGAAAGTAAGTAAGTTTCAGTTGCCAATCGCATCAAACCTTCATTGATCAACCGTGAGGGCGGATGAGGCGTGCAGAAGCATGCGGTGTGGTGTCACAGGTAGAAATTAGAGTGGCGCAGAGCGCACCAACTGGACCGACAGCATCACACGAAAGCACGAAAGCAGACAGGATCGGCTTGGCAGATGACACGGAGCCTGCGTGCGGTTCTGCAACAGAACCTTGAAACCTCTGCTGTGCTTCATCTGCTAGACGGCGCACCAAGTGATTTAAATGACAACGACGAGGATATGTTGCTCGTCGCTATTGTCTCTCATCGATACTTGTACTGCTCCGTAGTCTTCAAAGCCGCCCAATGGAGCCCATGAGAATCTTTTAACGGACCCCATGCGAGCCAGACGTGATCTCCGGATGAGCAGAAGGACCTTCGTGTTTTTGCTACGCCGCATCAACAGCAACCCCGTATTCGCCCGCGTGCCGAATAAGCAGGAGCAGGCACCCGTCCAATTGCAGCTTGAAGTCTTCCTGTTTGCTATGCAGTCGCTGTCGATCCACCGGATCGCACAGCACTTCGGTATCGCTGAAGGTGAGTTGCTTTATTTCTATCATGTGCATTAGTTACCCGAAGTACTGACGCCAAAGTTTGTGATATGCAATAGGTTCGGTATACAAATAGAGAGATCGAGTCACTAGCGCCGTGCTGTCACTCTAAGGAGAGTTCGTGCGCTGGCCAAATAAGGCGGAGAGATCCACAATCGCACGAATGTTTGAGACATGATCTGAGTGTCGCTCATGTGTCGGGTGCGTTAACGGCACCACTTTCAAGTTGCTCAGCGCCCCCACTGTGAATCCTGAATGCTACTTCTCAAGGAAATATGTGTATTGCATCGGCGCGCAAATTATTTGCGACCACCGCCGCCGCATTACGTACTATCAGGTGCGGTACTACCCTCTTTATCTATGGTAATAAACGGCTGACACGGATGTTACGTGTAGGTCGGGCAGCCTGGATCATTGCATGACAAGCGAGCAATGAGCCTGGTCGTGATGTCATAGAAGCCAGGCGTCTATTACGATCCAGGCCAGTACGTACTTGGTGACACAGCGTATTCGTGCTGCTTCCCGTTTATAATGACCCCTTATAAATGCCGGCGAGCGCCAAGCCACGCAACAAGACCTTCAATTGGCTGCTGGCTCAACAGCGTTTTATCATTGAGCATACTATTGGAGTACTCAAAGCACGGTTTTCTGTGCTCGATGAAATTTGTGAGCGCATTCGAGATGAAGATGACTTAGTGAAAGTGTGCGAGAAGATTTTTGTAGCTTTATACTCCACAACATATGCATCGACACTGAGGATACGTTTGATGTTTCAGTTCCGATTGTACAAGAGGACCGTCAAGATGAGGAGAGTGTTGATGCTGCGGACTGGACAAGCGAGGACAGTGGAAATCTGCGTACATGTATGCAAGAAATAGTGCTGACTCGTCGGGGGTTCCAATAAGCCACGCAGCAACAAACAAATGAAACATTTTAAAAGAAAATGTATTCAAAAGGTTTTTATTTGTCCTCACCACGTCGAAGCTTCATTAGCTCTACCTCCATCTTCTTGGCCTGCAAGTCCGTTTTTGGGTCATCAGCGCAAACGTGCGCTCCATTTTGATCTCCTTGAGCTTCAACTCTGCCTTGTACGCTTCAAATTGCTGCTGCTTCAGGACCAGCTCTTCTCTGCGCATTTGCATTTCGTCCTTGTGGTGTTCCGCTCTGGTAGCGTCGCGCTCATCGCGAAATTGCGAGAACATCTTCGCCACGGCTGAGCCTCTAAAATCGTCGTAGTCACGCTTGTTGCCCGACAACGACTCGGTCACCTTCTGGTTTGGCACATCAGATCCTGCAAAGTAAGCTTCACACAGTGGTAGATCAGGGAAGGGCGTCATAGCCACATGTGGCGTCGCGTTATTCTGGGGCGCTTGGCCAATGAGAGTCGTGGGCAGCGTCAGCGAGGTGGCTGGAGAGAGAGGCGGTATACCTGCTACCTCCGTCTTGGTCAGAGGCGATGAAGTGGTGGTCGCCATGGCCGGCAATCGCGTCGGTGTGCTCTTGGTCGGGGTCAAAGGCGTGTCGGGCACCGCCAGTGGTGCGTCCATGTATTGGGTGACGGTCATGGCTGGGGTGGAGACCGTAGACGGTGTGGTGGCCGTAATGTTGACTGTGGTATGTGGCGTTGGGAACACGGTGGCGTCAAGGTCTCTTGAAGCGCCACGTCGAAAGCGTACTCGACCGTTTCTCACTGTCACACCACGCTCAAATACAACCGGAGGAACCATGTTGTCTCTTGCACCAAATATCTCGTCCACTTCGTAGAAATGCGTGCATTTCTTAAGCAACATTTCTATTGAAACATGCGTATACGAGTTATTAGTAAATACCATTAATATATATCAAGCGATAAATAATACCTTTGATACTCGAAGGATCCGTGGCCTTAACGCCAAAACCAGAGCGGCTGAGTTTGGCTTTGTACGTCTTGTAGGAGCTCTCGAGCTCGATGCACTTCGACTTCACTTGCGTGGCCGACTTCTGTGGTAGAGCATCTAGAGAGCTCTCGTAGAACTTAGTTTTGACGCCCTTGGTGTACTGTTCCAGATTTGAAGACATGAAATCTAGAAGAGCATACTCCTCTTCAACACTCCACCTTTGTTAACCATCTTGGAGCGAGCTGAAAGTGGTGGGCACTCCTTCTGAGCTCGCTGGCTGATGGTCGTTGTCCACCTGCTACTGACCAATCAAATTAAATCTTCTGGCAGGGTGCTCTGCCAATCACGTTAAACCTTCACTTTCATCTCGAACCTACCGTTTTTTTCTGGTAGGTTTGACGGGAAAACCGGGGCTTGAAGGTTTGATTTAATTGGCCATTCCAACCGTGATAACCCCTATTGTATCCAGGACGTTGGTGCAAGGTGCAACAAGTTGAGGTTTTCACAAGTCGCAGATTCTCACACGCCGCAGGAATCAGTTATGCCGGGTATCCGGTATCGGGTTTCACAGGTAGTCGGAACTGTCAGTCGTATGACAGGAATTTCTTCAGTGGTTGACGTAGCTTGGGCTCATAACCTTAAGTAGGTTCAAAAGGAAGACCACCAAAAAGAGCCGACAGTATTGTAGAAGACTAGTGTTGATTAGAAGGTAAAAGTGAGAATGAGAAGAAATGTGAAGCGTGGGCTTCGTAAGAACATGCACAAGGGTTAACCCCTTGGAGTCTCCTCTGTGAAGATGTAGCGTGTATCGATGTTTGGCACGTTGCTCGTGATACACTTGTGCCTGTCCTTCAACCGGACGTAAATGAGCTTGCGCACTTTAACATCTCCAGTTGGCGCAGGATGTATAGAGCTACCGGTATCTTCATCTCGCAGGACGCTGCTGACGCGAAACTAACTTTACAACACTCCCCCATGAGCCAGGCTCGTTAGGCGAAGCATGGTGCACAAACGACTAAAAATCACGCGGTCGGTTGCTTTCGTGAAAATATCAGCGAGTTGTTGTTGAGTTGGGCAATACTCGACGCGGACTTGTTGGTTGGCGATGGCGTCCCTAACAAAATGGTTCTTGATATTTAGGTGCCTCGTGCGTTGCGCTGCTGCTGCATTTTCCATGGACTTGATGGCAGACTGATTGTCGACTCGAAGAAGAATTGAATCTTCGTCGTTCATCAAGCCAAGCTCCCCTAACAGTTGGCGAATGCCGATACAATCTTGAACAGCCGAGCATGCTGCAACGTACTATGCCTCCATAGTCGACAAAGCAACTGTTGACTGCTTGCGAGATGACCATGATATGGTCATCGAGTTAATTTGGAGAACAGCGCCACTGGTAGATTTTGCCGACGTGGAATATCCAGACCAGTTGGCGTCGGAGTATACTACGGGTTGCAGTGTCGTACGGCGATTCGACTCCGGCGATTCAACCAATCGCCCAACGCAGTTTCGAGTAGAACCTACAATATGCAAAATCGCTTGCCCAGGAACCCGTGTGTGTCACTGCGTCCGTCCGCGCCCAAATGGTCACGCAAATCCGGACCTTTCATTGGTAGAAACGCGGGCCTTCACAGCCGGCCATTGGGCATAAAGAGGACGAACGGTCTGTCATTGGTTAAAAAGCGGTAGAATATGCAAAGTCGCGTCCCGTTTTGTGCGCATTATTGTAATGCACCTTTTGGTATACATGCAATACAGTGCTTTTTGTATGCACTTATTGTAAATGAAGGCGTGTGCTGCTGCGCCATGATCGAGCTGCCACACGCGCCGCCGCCAGCGCCAGGAGCAACTGAAGCAGCAACGTAAGTAGCAGAAATAGGTTACGAGTGACATTTCTAAAAATAGAGCACTTCCTTTCTTTTAAAATCTGTTATTATTACGTTGATACAACGTTTTAAATAGAATTATGGCGTGCTATTGCGTCATGAGTGCTCACGCCGAAGAAGAGCAGACATGCATGCGTAGGCTGTTGAGGCTTTGACTACGTTACCTTTGGGTAAAGCTATACGAGCTAACGGTACACGTTTCGTTAAACTAGAACTAGAGCAATCGTTGCGTACTTGAACAAATGCATGCATGAATGTACCATGTTTTCAAACATTCAACACGCACCTAGACCACTACCCCTCATGCGAGTGAAGTTCACGATCACGTGGCTTACCAGCCCTCTTCCTTTGCGACTAAAACTAACGCGTAGCGAGGTCATGCTGAGTGTTAACACGTGCGGATGAACCCATGACGAGTGTAAATTGTGTACGTGAGGGAGGGCTGACGGGACACAACCCCATGTAGTGTAAGCACAAGTACAAGTACAAACGAGGGGATCAGTTCGCTTCAGGAGAAGCTCCGTTTGTAGCGTTGACTCTGCGTATGAGAAGGTTTCATGCATAGGCATTGCGTGCACGTACGTACCTTTCCGTTAGCACTCAAATAGCGTAGGGTCCATGCGTGTGCGGTGGACTAGAACGCAAACATAGAGCTGAAAGCCATGCGTACTGGTACGCGTATATAGATGTCAACTGTACTACACAGATACATACGAGATACTTAAGATATAGAATGCTTAGCTTGCGAGCAAGGATTTTGTTTTGATTGCCTAAATATTGCGCTTGGCTGCACATGTATTTTACGTGTGTGCATGACCAAGTTTGTTGTGATTATTAAAGTGCGAGCGTTTGTTCGCACGATCCTAACATGCATCGTAGATAATATAGAAATGGAAAGTGTAAGCGTGCCCGCTTGAATGGAGGTAAAGAGTGAGTGGGTTCGTAAATTGTGTGCGAGTATGTGAGTGTGTGAGTGTGTGTATACGAGAGAGTGAGGGTGTGAGTGGGTGGGTGAGTTCTGTAAGTTAGTGAGTTGGTGATTTGGAGTTGGTGGATGGGTGATTTGGAGTGGGTGAGTGATTAAGTGAGAGAGTGGGTGAGTGGGTGAGTGAGTGAGTGAGTTAGTGAGTGAATGAGAGAGTGAGTGAGTGAGTTAGTGAGTGAATGAGAGAGTGAGTGAGTGAGAGAAGTTTGACATTTGTGTTCTTCATTACGTCGTTAGCACAGCAGCAAATAAATCGTACACATAGTAACAACGACGATTTCAGACTGTGAAAAGCAACGCGAATGGAGTGCGGATGTGCGATTTAAGTGGCTACGTGCGTGTTTATTTCTGAAAGTATATTGAAGTATTAATGATGTTCTGCATGTGAAGGAGGTCAAGTTCATGTGTAGGTGTAAATAAGAGTATAAAACACTGGTCAAGTATTCAACGCTCAAGCTATCCTTAACCTGCTCGCAATGCGTCCCGCATGGAATAGTGGTGCGTGATCAGCTTATCCTTAACCTGCTCGCAATGCGTCCCGCACGGAATAGTGGTGCGTGATCAGCGGGGGTTAATAATCAGACATGCACAAATGGGGTAGTTTGTACATAAGCGGACAAAATGCCTCATTAAAAGTCTCCAGGAGTGCCCACTTTGACCCAAGGAATGGAGCACGAACCGATGTATATACCTCACTTGGTAGCCTGAATGCTACGATAGCTCCATCAAAGAGCATCTGAGCCCGTACAACACCGACTAGGACAGTAGTTTGATCCAGAGGCTACTAGTACGCCGCAACAGGACTGCCTACCAGAGTGCGTATACAACTTGATCGTGGATACGTTCGACGCGTGGAGGGTACTGCGTATACAACTAGGTTCCGGTGGTTAGGCTGGGAGGTAGATCTTAAAGGTGAAGTGTCATATTATAAGTACGTTTTCATTTTCCATGGTACTTAAAGTATTTCTTTAACAATGTGGAGCACATCGAGCACGAATAGTGAGCATGAAAATAGTCTTCTTGTTTTGCTTATAGCGTCCAAGAGTTATTACGCGTTATTCGAATTCCAACATCCTTCTGGTGGATGCCCATTTTCAATTTTGCTAGAAAACATGATAATTTTTGGGGATTCGATTGCCAGATAGAATGTCATTCCCAGCAGTTTAATACTACGGTGTCAATGGCTCTAACAACTAGTTGTAATGATATTGTAGCTCTAAACGAACATGCCATAAAGTACATATGCTACTCTGTTCATTTATCCATGTTCATCAATTCTCTTTGTTAATTAATAATCGTTTATTTCTCGTTTCGTTCATGTTTTCTCGTTCATTTCTCGCTGTTGTTCGAATGTCGTCAGTGACGAATGTTGTTTGTGTCGGCTTCAATTAATCTCCGTTGGGCTTCCGGTAGTACCTACCTCCCAGTAATATACTAGAGCAATTAAGAGAGATTTTGAATCCTGAGTCTGAAGCCAAAAAGTACAATAAAAAGTGTGTGCGAGCTTAGTGCAGCGGCGCCAGGCGTGCCTGCGACATTTTGAACTGCAAAACCCCAAATTTTTGCGGTGAAAAGTACGGAATCGATTCATTCATTTTGCCGCTAACTGCAGCCGGAAAGGCCTGAAAAAGCGCGTCACCGCGGCGCGTCACATGGGTTGAGGTGCGGAAAGAGCTTTGCCACCGCACTCAAGCACGGACGTGCTCAAGGTCCAAGCCCTTGCTTTACTTGGGCCCTCAACGCACACACTGTGCGCTCGCGCGGTGTGGTCTCACCATCACTGTGTATCACCACGCGTGCACCATTCAATATGCCCAGCAGCAACCAGCTCAGCCAGATGCTCTGTAGTTTTTCGTCCGAGGATGGAGGAGCTCAAGAAAGCAAGACGGAGGACTTCAGCCCTGGATATGCACCGGTTTCGCGACCACGGACTGCAGCTTCAGCGTTCGTCGCCCCACACACTGGTCTCAGAAGAAGACTGAACAATCGGACAAGGGTTACGCTCTGCAACCAAATCGTGCTCCTCATCTAGGCACGAGGCCCCCGCTTCTACCTGCGGCGACTAGCTCCCCGCTTGCACCTGCGGCGATAACGGAAGCGAACACGGATCCACGGGTAGCAGACTTTCAACGAGCGTCTCCTCAAGTGCACGATCAAGTTGCTGCAGAGCGTGGTCAAGAACGTGATCAAACTGGTCAAGCTCCTGCACAGCAAAGCAGGGCAGCTCAAAATGCTCAGCAGTTGGTGAATGAGGCCCGGCCTGCTGTGGCAATTAAGAACTGGGCTACAAACTATGAGGCACAGGAAGCGGTTCTTGACAGTTACCGCGTTAATGAAGGGCATGTAGCACCACACGGCCAGCATGGTTCGCGCATTACAGCAGCTGTGCAATATCTCAAAACGACATGGGGGTTCAAGGCTCATGAGCGAACCGTGGTAAACTGGGTCAACGCACTGCTAAAAGCACACAAGACCAGCGAAAAACTCAGGATGCGGAAACCGGACTGGAGCGCCACAACGGTCTCTCCCCGTACAGGTAAGTGCTTGTTTAATCATGAAAGTGAGTTTTAATCCATATAGTTCTGCTTGCTACAGAAACGTATAAACGAACTGCTCTCGGATATTCTTGAGGAACAACAAGATTTTGAGCTCGCTTGAAATATTACTGCTTCCAAGCGACAACGAGAAGAGGAGCTGAGGCAGGGAGGTCTACGTCATCTCGAAAACGTCGCTCGCACCATGATTGGCGCCCCGCATCGCCCTCGCCTGCCTAAGAGTGTCAAAGCACAAAATTCAGAGTGTAGGACAACAAATTCAAGATTCACTTCGCTCTTATGGTGTTTGCGTTTTGAGCTGCAATTTGGCTGCGAACCTTGAGTCCGTCGGGAAAAGTCACCGTCTGTGCATAGTCGCGAGGAAGGTTCGGTTCAAAACTGCCTTCAAACTCAAGACTCAATTCTCTCTTAATTGCTCTACTAGTGATTTGAATTTGCCCCATCGGAGATCTCAGATCAAATAGTTTCAAATAAGCACGGTTTTCAATTAGTGCATGCCAGCTAATAATTAACGGCGACGCTCCTCCTCCTGAGGAGGACTTAAAAATAAACCAGTAGATATCAACTGGATTCGGTTTTCAAGGCGTTCTACTGGTTTTGATTTACTAAGTTCGTCTAGTGGTCGGTAATTAAGTTCGGGATAATTTTTGGGCAACGTGACGATGCCCAAAATCACCTGACGTTGGCAACGTCAGGTGCCGGCCAACTGATTCACCCAGACGAAATACACGGCTTCTCGCTCGAAAGGCAGCCGAATTCTCCACGGGATGTTCTTAGACAGTTCCCATGTTAGCTCCCGGTATCCGACCAATTGGATCAAATAATACGTTTGCAAATTAACCCTGCGCTTTGCGTAAATCTTCTCTACTTGATAAAGTTGCTCTTCACGTCCTCAACGCTCGCGATTATCCACCGGAAACGAGCCATCTCCGCACCCCTTTCTTCTTGCAGTCGCCCACCGATAATTCACTCCTCGTGGTCGTTTTCGTGCACGGAGAGTTCCCTGTTGAGTCTCAGCTGACAAAACGAACGGCGGTTAGAGTTTCTAGCTTGGCGTTGGCGGGCGTTGAAGGGCGGCATCTGACGGATTGAGAAATGACCACATCGCAGGCAACATCAGCAATGCATATCGTCTCGGCGGCCTTCCGGAGGGCTGGGTCCACAGTTGATAATGTATGATTATCAACCGAGCCGCAGACAGGGACCGGGTCTATCTTAGGATTTGTATAACACGAAGACCTGACAGAAATAGCCGCCGAACAAAAACCACTTGTGTTTCGCCAAAGTATTGGCAACGTCATGCCACTCTGCATTTGTCTCCTCTCATCAACGGTCCCGAGTCTGCCGGCCGGCCGTCCACTTGAGCGTCTAGCTTCGCGTGCAGCTCGATAATCGCAGCGACGACCTGATCGGCCGGGCGCTGAGCACGCGCGCCGAGTTCCACGTGGCGCTAACCCCCGGCAACTGGCAGCGCGTGATACGCAAGGCAAGGAGACAGAGGCAGCGATTGAGAGGGTCGGAGTTGATATCAGCAACTGTAACGGTGCTGATGCCGCCCACCACGCAGTCTATACACATGGTACAGAGAGGTGGATCAGCATCTCCGCTGGAATTGGACTGGCCGAGATTTCGCAGCAGGCCCATGTACGATGCCCTGGCAGCGAAGCAAGTGGAAGGAAGATCATGGAAAGCAGCACGCAGAGACGAAGACGACGCTTTGGGTACAGGAAAAACTAGATCAATTTTTTTGCGTTCCTCGCTGCTGTCGTTCTGACTTATTTGTATTGTATGCCCTATACTCTCTTAACGCGATGGTGACATACAGTGCATCTTCAATAGTCAGCTCGAGTCCAGACTCGCCCTTAGTCGCTGCACCCCGCACCAGTTGCTTTTGCTCAGGAAATGAGGAGGCGTTGAAGCTCAGATGAACGTGAAATACGGCTAGCGCATACAGTCCACACTCAACGTTGTACTGCCAAAAAGCTTGTTAAGCGTCAAATTTACTTGACGGCCAGCTACGAATTTACTCGCCTTGCTTCAAATTAACTCGACTGACCGCTACAAATTACTCGTCCTACAAACAAATTATTCGTCGTCGTCGTCCGCGGCGTGCGCCTCAGTAGTGAGAAGCAGATACAACTGCGACCGATACCTATCAGCTTTTGCTGCGTTGAATCCACCCGATGTCCACTTATCTATGCCTTGTTCTATTGATTGAGGCTGTTTCGTTCAATCCGCTTTGAAATCTCGTCCATGTAGTAAAGAACATAAAGTCCGCAGTCAATACAATTTGACTGTTGCGGATGGGTGTTGTACACGAACGAGCTCCATTCGAACGGGGGATAAGTTGTTCTTACTATGAGTGAGGCCAGGATGTAGAGCACGTACGTTACTTCCAACGTAGTCCTCCACGACTGGGGTGAGACCACGAGTAGATCTTCCCAGATAATCTAACAATACAGAGAGTTAATATGCAAATATACAGCCGCTTCTTATTCTTTAGGACCCTTGAGCGGGGGTCCGTAAACCAGTCAACTTGTGTTTCTTCTAGACCACTGATCAAGTCCGGAAGCACACTTCTCTGAACGCGCACCACTTCCAAAAGGAGACTTACAAACTCCAAACAGAAGACTACTTCCAGAAAGCTTAGTCCAAAAGGACACCAACTTCCGAAAGCCAAAATACAGTCCTATCACACAGTAGTCTATCGATTGAATCCAGGGGCGACTACTACCAACCTCCTAGAAATGCAGTTAATATGAAATGAGAGTCTCTGAATGGAGAACTCCCAACTGGGATATGAAATATGACAGATCACTCCGGACTCGCGTCGCCCGATCACCGCCTAACTTGGTCTTTACTTTACTTTTGAGAGAATCCCACGTCGGTCTTCGCGATCTCGACGTGTCCTAACGCAGGTCTTGTGAACGTAGGGGCCCCGGCCTGGTCGTAGCCTTCCGGTGGCTCTGGCCTAGTCACTTGACACCACTACCTCGTCCCAAGGAACTCGGAAGCACTTGCGCCCTTCTTGGCAAATTGAACTCTCTGATTATTTCTTCTGTTAGGCATGTCTGCTACTGGATCTCTCCGAAAGCACTACTTTTATCTTGGTTTTACTATGGCCCCTCTTGGCGTAATCATGTTGCGCGTCGTTGAGACTGCGCTGGGGCAGGAATCTGGTCGGTGCATAACATATCCTGGCTGGTCGGTTTGGTCGGTCGTTAATATCTTGGCTTGACTATACTTGGAATCTGGAACGAATCTCGGGATCACACATCACTTGATGACCCGATATAAATCAGGCGCTGGCCGGTCACTCATCATATGATGACCGGACCGCATCCGTCGTCCGGACGACTCCTTCCGGAGGCCGTGAATCTCCGTCCGGAATCCATAAGCTCCTTCTGGACTTTAAATTGTTTCCACTTGACTTGGCCTCAGTATGACCTTCGCTTCCTGACTTCTCTTGGCGAAATCTTCCATATTCTGTACACTCATCCCTCCTTGGCCCGGTCTGTCCGTTGTCGCGGGTACTTGTATCCATAATGTCCCTTTTGTATCCATACTTCTCCTTCTAGACCCATCAGCGTGCAACTAAACCATTGGACAGGCGTGCGGGCAAATTCTGTGTGATTGCTTCGTGTCATGTACCAGACTGTTGCAAGAGCATACCTAGATCCAGGATGGACTCGATAATTTTGCGACGACGATTAAAGATTCGTCGATCATCAGCATCGCACCATTTGGTACCATACTCCATTTCCAATGTCTGCACAGCAGGTCCACCGTTAAGACCGTGCGTCCATTCGTTCCAAAGTTACCCTACTGTGATAATGGCTCGGCTCATTTTATATTGCGATGGTTGTTGCGCCCTCTCGATCTGTCGTTCCCTGGGCAGTGAATCTGTGTTGCTTGAGCTTGTCGTTGCACTGGAGCCGGAAGAGTCGTCATTTCGAATTAGTTTCACCTGCAGCATTGCCGAACCAGTACTTATCGGAAGTAGCGCCTCCAGCACTCCTTGCAGGTTGCCTTCTACCGTTTGTAGTGAACTGCTGATTTTGTCCACAGCAGTCTTCATATCATGGTGCACGCCATCTAGTTTTGCTTTTAATATTGGCATCGCTTTGTGCAGACGCTGCTCAGACGGATCGTCCATATCTGCCACTAGACGTTTTGCTTCGAGCTTGTACGCATTAAACTCCGACGATTGAAATAGTTGATGCCGCCAGATGGGGTGTTGGGGCATCATGTTACTCATTATAACAGCATCTTGCAGAAGGACACGGCGAAGATACAGTAACAACTCAAGAAATCCTCCAGCAGCAATTGATTGTTCTGCGGCCCCGGAGCGTATATCTTGCTGTCATCTGTCCACCTGAGGAAACACCAAATTTGCAAAGCTAACGGTAGCTCCACTGAAGCACGAGCAACGTCAAAACTCCCTCGCTCAGGTTCGAACCCAGCTAGCGTCCGCATGGCCTCACGTGGAAGAGAGGTGAGGTAACACTTCTCCATAGATTGATTGTTCCAACGGCCTAGTCGACCTATTTGAGACTCGCTGGCGCCGCCTAAGTCCGCCATGCGTGATCCTGAACCACGGCCGACGTGCGTTTTGGCTTTGCTCTGGACACCAACATGCTTCAAAGTCGCTGTGATAGCTTCGTTATGCACCTTATACGACATCGCTTTTTCGTAGGGTTTTGCCTGTTTTCAGCAACTTTATGAAATACCATCGTTCTGATGACGTGAAATCAGGAAAGGGTTCTCCTTCAACATGCCAGCGCCAAAACAAATGCATTCCCAGTAACCCGTGCGGGCAAATCGCGACATTTTTGCTCCGCATGCACGCACCGACCTCGATGCGACCAACTTGGTTCGTTTTACCTTGTCGCATCACCATGACCAGGGCTCTACATGGGCTGTAGCCTTCATTTTCTAAAGTAATTGAGTGTAAGTCTGCCAATTCTATCATGGAGCACCGCCTGACGAAGGGTTTTCGTCTGCATAGCCAAATGGAATTTAATGGAATTTGGCTATTCTCTGTAGGCGTTGAACGGACTACAAAGTGCTACCAGGTGAAACAGGGCGAGAGCTACGCTCTGTTTCTTAGCATACACAGTATGCGCGTATTGAGGAAGCGTAGACTTAAAGTTTGTATGTAAGATAGAAATACGCGGGCTCGCGTATTTCTAAAGCAAATACTTAACACTTTAGATCAAAATAGAAAACTGAATTGAATGGCAGCCCGCCGCGTGGCGGGCTGGCCTTATCTTACGCTAAACCCTTTTAAGATGATATCTAATTGCAAAGGTGAGAGCATGGTTGGCTCTCACGCATTTGCATGAAATGCATGCACATGATAGGTTGAAATGTGGCCCTTCAACCAATAGCTGTGCGCCTGAGCGCCCGTCAATGATAGTTGCATTGACGGCTCGTAATGTTGGTCGCTAGTGTGTGTGGGACACACACACTAGTGGGTTTGCGTGCATTAGTGTACCCCGGGTACACTATCCTGTGTAGCCCCGCTACAACTGTACTACACAGATACATATGAGATACTTAAGATATAGAATGCTTAGCTTGCGAGCAAGGATTTTGTTTTGATTGCCTAAATATTGCGCTTGGCTGCACATGTATTTTACGTGTGTGCATGACCAAGTTTGTTGTGATTATTAAAGTGCGAGCGTTTGTTCGCACGATCCTAACATGCATCGTAGTTAATATAGAAATGGAAAGTGTAAGCGTGCCCGCTTGAATGGAGGTAAAGAGTGAGTGGGTTCGTAAATTGTGTGCGAGTATGTGAGTGTGTGAGTGTGAGTGTGTGAGTGTGTGAGTGTGTGTATACGAGAGAGTGAGGGTGTGAGTGGGTGGGTGAGTTCTGTAAGTTAGTGAGTTGGTGATTTGGAGTTGGTGGATGGGTGATTTGGAGTGGGTGAGTGATTAAGTGAGAGAGTGGGTGAGTGGGTGAGTGAGTGAGTGAGTTAGTGAGTGAATGAGAGAGTGAGTGAGTGAGTTAGTGAGTGAATGAGAGAGTGAGTGAGTGAGTTAGTGAGTGAATGAGAGAGTGAGTGAGTGAGAGAAGTTTGACATTTGTGTTCTTCATTACGTCGTTAGCACAGCAGCAAATAAATCGTACACATAGTAACAACGACGATTTCAGACTGTGAAAAGCAACGCGAATGGAGTGCGGATGTGCGATTTAAGTGGCTACGTGCGTGTTTATTTCTGAAAGTATATTGAAGTATTAATGATGTTCTGCATGTGAAGGAGGTCAAGTTCATGTGTAGGTGTAAATAAGAGTATAAAACACTGGTCAAGTATTCAACGCTCAAGCTATCCTTAACCTGCTCGCAATGCGTCCGCATGGAATAGTGGTGCGTGATCAGCTTATCCTTAACCTGCTCGCAATGCGTCCCGCACGGAATAGTGGTGCGTGATCAGCGGGGGGTTAATAATCAGACATGCACAAATGGGGTAGTTTGTACATAAGCGGACAAAATGCCTCATTAAAAGTCTCCAGGAGTGCCCACTTTGACCCAAGGAATGGAGCACGAACCGATGTATATACCTCACTTGGTAGCCTGAATGCTACGATAGCTCCATCAAAGAGCATCTGAGCCCGTACAACACCGACTAGGACAGTAGTTTGATCCAGAGGCTACTAGTACGCCGCAACAGGACTGCCTACCAGAGTGCGTATACAACTTGATCGTGGATACGTTCGACGCGTGGAGGGTACTGCGTATACAACTAGGTTCCGGTGGTTAGGCTGGGAGGTAGATCTTAAAGGTGAAGTGTCATATTATAAGTACGTTTTCATTTTCCATGGTACTTAAAGTATTTCTTTAACAATGTGGAGCACATCGAGCACGAATAGTGAGCATGAAAATAGTCTTCTTGTTTTGCTTATAGCGTCCAAGAGTTATTACGCGTTATTCGAATTCCAACATCCTTCTGGTGGATGCCCATTTTCAATTTTGCTAGAAAACATGATAATTTTGGGGATTCGATTGCCAGATAGAATGTCATTCCCAGCGGTTTAATGCTATGGTGTCATGGCTCTAACAACTAGTTGTAATGATATTGTAGCTCTAAACGAACATGCCATAAAGTACGTATGCTACTCGGTTCATTTATCCATGTTCATCAATTCTCTTTGTTAATTATTAATCGTTTATTTCTCGTTTCGTTCATGTTTTCTCGTTCATTTCTCGCTGTTGTTCGAATGTCGTCAGTGACGAATGTTGCTTGTGTCGGCTTCAATTAATCCCCGTTGGGCTTCCGGTAGCTACCTTTGGTACCTACCTCCCAGTAATATACTAGTGATTTGTATTTGCCCCATCGGAGATCTCAGATCAAATAGTTTCAAATGGGCACGATTTTCAATTAGTGCATGCCAGCTAATAATTAACGGCGACGCTCCTCTTCCTGAGACTCGTGCTCAGATCTGCAGTGCTCGGGAAGAGCCGCCACCAGTGCTTTTCACTTCGTCGTGTTGGGTATTAGACCCTCGAGAAATTAATACTACCAGTACAAGGAAGCTCGAGATAACATAAAAAGGGCTTTTCGACACTTGTTTTGGCGGCTTTTTCTGGGTTCACATCTAATAGCGAAGCGAGAGGTCCCCTATAGGGGGAAGGGAGGATAAAATAGGGTTCACATCGAGCGAAGCCATTGTTTTTGTCGAAATGTCCATTTTTTGTTTCCTCGAGCTTCCCAACTCCTCAGTATGCTTCTCCGGGCACCGACCGTGTTAAATTAAAGCAAGGGATTTGCAGAGAATTTAGACAGCGGAAGCAAACGTTAATAATACTGGTACAGTAAATGTGAAGGATGGTTCTTGTAGTGGATATCTTGTGTATTGGAGGTTGTGAAGCAGCGGCAAAGCCGAAGTGAGGACTTGAGTCTTAAACTGTAGAGACGCATACGCACAACAGAGATGCTAACTTTGACAGACCGAATAAGTTGGCATCGACTCATGGCTTGCTGAGCGGGGTAAAGGCGTCCCGAGCCAATCTGGCAAGATCGTTTTTGTGTCCGAGACTCGGAGTGCAGGATTGCGGGATGGTCGCCATCCCGCAATCCGGCTGGCCATTCGCTTCCGATCGAACGAACAGCAGCGTGTAGGGGCCTGTCAACTACAACGTTGTATTAAATATCTCCACTTCTCCGTCCGTCTCAGAGATGTGCAGCACGGGATCCAATACCGGTAACGACGTTGTCTACCAGCATGGTGCTGGTGGTTTTGATGTTATCACGGACGGCGTGTGCAGTGAGTGTACATTACCATTAGGTGGCGTAGGTTTGACTATGACTGCCCATCTGCCGCGGCGGTCTTGCGGCAAGGCCCTTGCCCGCCATGGCGTCGCCGTCTCATCTTGATGCACAGCGCCCAGGTTTTCCGCGGCGCCGGATGGCGATCAGATGCTGGTCTATAGCGATCGCGCCGATTTGCCTGGGAACACCCGTACTCTACATGTCCTCCGTAACGCTTACCTGCCAGGAAATTTAATACCTGGGAGACCTGTCGGCAGATCAGCCTGATGCAATTCTTGAGACGGCGTGCAAAGTAAAGGAGAGGAATGGACCTCGCTCGCACCAGCTGGAAGCGCGGCAGCAAGACTCAACGGAGACAATGTAACACTAAGAAGTAATCTTAAGAGTGGCTCTGCTCTGATCGCTCCTCGGATTTGCGCTGTTCGAGCGCAACTTCGGGAGCTTACGAACACCAAGCACATCTGAATTTTCCTTCGCCGGAGCACACCGACCATCCAACCAGCTGACCACTTTCCACGGCGCTTAAAAATGCAGACTCCGAGTGCTCTCCGGATCACGGCCCTCGCTGCGACGGCCTCGCTGGCCGCCATGGTGGCGCATGCACAGCTTGTCGGCACCAACACCGCAGAGACCCACCCGCCGCTCACCACCCAAACGTGCACGAAGTCAGGCTGCACCGACGAGGACACCTCCATCGTGCTGGATGCCAACTGGCGTTGGCTCCACGAGGCAGACTCGTCTACAAACTGCTACACCGGCAACGAGTGGGACGAGACCATTTGCAGTGACCCCAAGACGTGTGCGTCCAAGTGCGCCCTCGATGGTGCCGACTACACCGGCACCTATGGCATCAATGCTCAAGACGACAGTCTGTCTCTGAAGCTCGTGACCAAGGGCCCATACAGTACGAACATCGGCTCGCGCGTATACCTCATGGAGTCGGACGACACCTACAAGGCCTTCAAGCTGCTGAACCAGGAGTTCACGTTCGACGTGGATGTGTCGAGCATGGACTGCGGTCTCAACGGTGCTCTGTACTTCGTTGACATGGAGGCTGACGGTGGCATGAGCCAATTTCCCAGCAACAAGGCCGGTGCTAAGTACGGCACGGGCTACTGTGACGCTCAGTGTCCCCAGGACCTGAAGTTCATCAGTGGTGAAGCCAATGTCGAGAACTGGACTCCCAGCAAGGTTGACAAGAATGCTGGAACAGGCAAATACGGCGCATGCTGTGCTGAGATGGACATTTGGGAGTCTAACAGCATCAGTAACGCTTACACCTCCCACCCATGCACAACCTCGTCAAAGGCTGGTGGCGCTTACCGGTGCGAGGGCGATACTGAGTGCGGTGTTGGAGACTCTCGCTACGACGGTGTTTGTGACAAAGATGGCTGCGACTTTAACCCCTACCGTATGGGCAACAAGACTTTCTTCGGTCCTGGCTCGGACTTCACGATCGACACCACGAAGCCGATCACGGTGGTGACTCGTTTCATCACGGACGATGGCACCGCGACGGGAACTTTGAGCGAGATCAGTCGTGTCTACGTGCAAGACGGTGTGACGCACGAGATGCCCAACTCTAAGTGGCCGGGACTTACGGACATGAAGTCACTGACTGAAGACCAGTGCTCGGCCGCTAAGAAGAAATTCGGCGATAAGGACGACCACAAGGCTAAGGGTGGACTTGAGCAACTTGGCGTTGCGTTGAAGCGCGGTATGGTGCTGACCATGAGTCTGTGGACGGACAACATGGCGCAGTGCCTGTGGCTGGACTCGACTACCCCGTGACCGCTGATGCTTCCAAGCCGGGCGTCTCGCGCGGTACGTGTGCTAAGACGACTGGTGTTCCGGACGATGTCATCGCAGAGCAGCCGGACGCGACTGTTGTCTTCAGCAACATTCGTGTCGGTGCCATCGGCTCGACGGTCGACGGTGTCAGCACCTCGACCACCAAGACGACGACCACCAAGAAGACCACCGCTCCTTCGACGACCACGGCCAACGAAGCTGACGACGTCGCTGGCGAAGCCGACAATGTCGCTAACGAAGCCGATGCTGCCAGCACTACCACCGACGCCGCGACCACTACGTCGACGGCCTCGTGCAAGCGCCGCCACTAAATGTAGATGGTGTCTGACGTAAAAGGACCATAAAGTCCTGTTCGTTGTTGTTGCGTATTGAGAGGTAGAACGCGAGCTCATTGCAGCAATTTCATACCCCTTTTAATCAAAATGTTGTTGTGAATATTTGTGTTTGATCTGTGTCATCGCCAGGCCTCTTCAGATCAGCATCTAATCCAAGCCTCCGGAAAATGCCTAATTATGACAGTCCAAAATCTAAAATTCAAGGTAAAAACTCAGGATTTTACAGTCAAAAATCTGACAATCATTCGGAGGGATGAGGCCAAGATCCTTTCTAAAACGAAGTCAATTCGCGTTTTGGACGCCTGGAAGTGAAGGCACCGACAACGAGGCCATGTCCGCTATGCAGCTGTGTACTTACTCGCTCCGTTCGATAGTGCTGGGAAGTTTTGCGGCTTCCGGTTATGAGAGCAGGAGTTATATTATAAACAAATCTCGGTGCGTTTGGTGGTGTTTATTTTCTTCAATGCAAATGGATGTATTAATAATGTGTTCGAAAAGTTGCAACACCAACACAACAAAGCATGGTTGGCAATTCGTCGAGCACGGATGCCTCGCACCAATTCGACGAGCTCATTCGCATCTCCTAGCATAATAGCGCATTTCGCAAACAACTCGTCGGAGTGTCGGGGTACGATGAATCGGGAGGACGTAGTAATCTTTAGAGGCGTGAGTCATCTCACATGCATCGCCGGCATTACTTGAGTTTCAAGTGAACAAGTACAGTACTTCTAGAACAGTGCCACAGTAGTGAAGGTAACAAAGGATGTATTTTGGACATCTGTCCGATAGGAAATGTCCTGCGTTGCTGAGGTGGGGCGTCGACCAACTCTTGACGAAGACACAGTTGCGTGACGAAGGGAGTACATGTACAGTCGTCCACCAGGCCGAACGGCAGATCAGTGTTATTTCGTGAGTAGGCAGCTTTCATATATCGTGCCGAGTAAAGGTGAGAAGGATGTTGCCTGCACCAGCTGGGAGTGAAGCATCAAGCGCGCGTGTCAACAACGAAGACTGCAGGTACACAGTGTACATGTTCATGTATCAATGTACCAGACTAACTAATCTGTGATCGCCAAGGATCCGAGGTGCGCTGCGCGAAGCTCTCGAAGTCCATTCACATTTGAATTCGCCTTCGCCGAAGCACATCGACCATCCAACCAACTGACCGCTATCGCTTCTTCCGGTGTTCCAAGTATGCAGACTCCAAGTGCTCTCCGGGTCATGGCCCTCGCCGCGACGGCCTCGCTCGCCACCATGGTGGCGCACGCGCAGCAAGTCGGCACCAACACCGCAGAGACCCATCCGTCGCTCACCACCCAGACGTGCACGAGTTCGGGCTGCACCGACGAGGACACCTCCATCGTGCTAGATGCCAACTGGCGTTGGCTGTACGAGTCGGGCACCTCGACGAACTGCTACACCGGCAACGAATGGGACACCACCATTTGCAGCGACCCCGAGACGTGTGCGTCCAGTTGCGCCCTTGATGGTGCCGACTACACCGGCACCTACGGCATCACCGCTGACACCGACAGTCTGTCTCTGAAGCTCGTGACTGAAGGATCGTACAGCACGAACATCGGTTCGCGCGTGTACCTCATGGAATCGGACGACACCTACAAGGCCTTCAAGCTGCTGAACCAGGAGTTTACGTTCGACGTGGATGTGTCGAACTTGGACTGCGGTCTCAACGGTGCTCTGTACTTCGTCGACATGGACACTGACGGTGGCATGAGCCGATTCTCGGGTAACGCCGCTGGTGCCAAGTATGGCACGGGCTACTGTGACGCTCAGTGTCCCCAGGACCTGAAGTTCATCAGTGGTGAAGCCAACATCAAGAACTGGACGGCAAGTGCGACGGACAGCAACTCCGGTACGGGTGAGTACGGCTCATGCTGTGCTGAGATGGACATCTGGGAGTCAAACAGCATCAGTAACGCATACACCTCCCACCCATGCTCGGTGACGTCTAGTGCCGGTGGCTCGTACCGCTGCGAAAGCGAAACGGAATGTGGCTCGGGAGACTCCCGCTACGATGGTGTGTGTGACAAGGATGGCTGTGACTTCAACCCCTACCGTATGGGCAACAAGACTTTCTTCGGTCCTGGCTCGGATTTCACGATCGACACCACGAAGTCGTTCACGGTGGTGACTCGTTTCATCACGGACGATGGTACTGCCACGGGAGCTCTGAGCGAGATCACTCGTTTCTACGTCCAGGACGGAGTGAGTCACGAAATGCCGTACTCCACATATTCAACCCTCACGGACATGAACTCGCTGACCGACGATCAGTGCTCGGCTGCAAAGACCGAGTTTGGCGACGAAGACGACCACAAGGCTAAGGGCGGACTTGAGCAGATCGGCCTCGCCATGGAGCGCGGTATGGTACTTACCATGAGTCTGTGGACGGATAACGCTGCGTACTGCCTGTGGCTTGACTCTGACTACCCCGTGGACGCTGATGCTTCCGAGCCTGGTGTCTCACGTGGTACGTGTGCCACGACGACAGGCATTCCGGACGATGTTATCTCGGAGCAGCCAGACGCGACGGTTGTATTCAGCAACATTCGCTTCGGCGACATCGGCTCGACGGTCGATGGTATCAGCAGTACCGACTCGAGTAGTGCCACCTCTACCACCACGACTGCGTCCTCAAATTCTTCGACATCCACCAGCACCTCAACGACCTCTCCGTCCACCTCCACCACCACGGACTCGTCAGCATCCACCACTTCGACTTCCACTGCCACGACCTCTCCGTCCACCTCAACCACCACGGGTTCGTCAACGTCCACGAGCACGTCTACTACCTCGCCAGCCACCGAAGCTGACGACACTACCTCGGAGGCCGATGCGGATGCCGATAGCACCACCACGGAGACCACCGCTGATTCTGCTACGACCGACACTACCACAGATTCGGCTACCACCGACACCACTACTGTTTCCACGGCTCCGGCTACGACGACCTCGCCTAGCACTTCGACGAGCTCCTGCAAGACTCGTGCCCGTCGTCACTAGATGTAGTGACTGTCGTAACTGCTGTAGTCATGTTTGTTGTTTCAGTCTTAGAGCTAAAACGGACCAGCTCGTCGAAGCAATCCAAAAGGGTGAGCTAGACCACGTTTATGAAAATGTTGTCGTGAAATCTCAGACGTGCTTTATCCTCTACACTTGTACAATTTGTACTGCTAATGAGGAGTGCCTCAATTGTGCGTACAACTTCATTGTACTGTCAGAATCAACCACAGCAAAGGTGGAATCAAGCTCGTCATAGCCGTCCGGGGGATACGTTTGCAGCGTGCAGTGTCCACATCGAGTGTGACCGGCAATTTAACAGTGGACAAATAAAATAAAATGGGGGTGGCGAAGAAAGAAAACACGTTTTCGACCGATGAAATTAACAACTTTGAAGATTGTCCAGAATAATATTCTGGCAAAGCTTTAAACCGCGGATCTGCAGCATCTATAGGGGAGACATCACAACCAAATGGTTGGCCTCCGAGGTGTTTTAGTTTTGCGACGGCGTTCTTGCGTGCGATGCCACCCAAGGCAAGCCGGTTTTCGACCCACCACACCATTCGGGGCTGCCTCGCATCGAGCTCACTGCGAGGCTTGCCTTCCGTAAATCGAATAAATAATTATTCGTTGATTTGTCCGTCGCCTGCGGGTAATCGACCACTACAACTATTTCCTCATGCGTCCATATCCAGAGGGGGCAAATGAATGTATTGGCTCGTTTGGCCTCAAGGGCGTGGTGAGCGGCCCCCGTTTGAACGTAGGCTTGAGCGGACTTGAGGTAAGAATGAGGCTAGATCATTCGCCGTGCCAGATTCGCCGTTGATGATGCTGACTGGAGTGGGTAGTCTTCGTAGCACCGTGATACCCATCTTCCGAGTAGTTTAATGGCTAGGCTGTCGACTTTCCATTGGAGGAGAGCCGTTGCTCCTCCGCTCCTGAGGGAGTGAGTTGCGTAGTTAGCTGTTGCTACACCTGCTCTTCTTGCGGTCTGTTTGAGGGCCTTCCCCGCCGCGGTTGCGTTCAAGTCCAAGCATAAATATTCATGCTCTGTCATCTTGAGTTCGTGACGCGCCTTGTGAATGTGCTTCAAGGCCGCCACCGGGCAAAGCGAGCGATCACCCGACCGGTGCATCGTTCGCCACGCCCTCTTCCAAATTGATCGTTTTTGGCAACGCTCAAACCTATTGTCACGGCTGTGGCCACCTTGGTGGCAACGGGTTGCCCTTTACGTCAGCAAAATATACGTCCTTGACTTTACCGTATTTGAGATCTCCTACTTCAGAGAGATCTCCTAATTCAGACCGCCTATGAACCAATCAGAATGCACGGATGCTCCAGCTCAGCAATTGAGATCTCCTAATTCAGAGTGTAAAAATGATCCAGCCGTCCATAAATAGTGCTAATTGCCGACTCGCCGTCCTTGCAAGAAAGAAGCCACGGCGCGCACTCCGGCTCGCCGCACACCAGGGCAGCAGCTAGAGAGAAAAATAGCATCAGGCACGGGGAAGCTCCCAAGCTATGTAAACGTGTAGCCATCTCTTACAACCACAAGCGCTCTGTGATAGAGTTTTCGTTTCGCGCCCCCTGACATGGATCCCATGTTATTAATAATTTGTGAGCAATTTCTGATTGGCTCATTTGGCTGAGGCAATGCATATACAGTGTTCATAAAATTAACATGTTCACACATTTTGCAATGGGACCAACAGTGTACATAACGCTGTCGGTACATGTACATCTCGTGTCCACACTACAACACTGCAACTTCAAGAATCCTGGGTCTGAAGTAGGAGATCTCAAATACGGTAAGGCAATAGAATGACCGAACGTTTCCCACGCCACCTTTTGGTCTTATGCTGATTGGCAGAACCTTACGACTCAAAGCCAATCAAACGCTAGCGAACCCAACGGAGAAAACTCTAACGAGTGCAACCATACCCGTAGCACTTCGAGCAAGATAAAACTAAAGTCACCAGGTGGCTTTGAGTGCATGGTGATAGGGGTGGGCGCTCATTTCCGACACCAGCTGTACATGTATTGTACGTGTCTCGAAATAAATTACTTACCGAGTAATTTAAATACATAGTGAGATCAAGTGATTCGTACCGATCAGTCCTTCATCAGACAGAGTGTCGATGATCCCATAGTGAGATGCAGTGGTTTGGACCGTGTAGACTTAGAGTGCAATGGCTGACTAGAAACGAGCAGTCCACAAGCAGACATACATGAGCAGAGAGGCACACCGTAAACGTAAGTGATTTTGTCCACGCATCGAGTCAATGTATTGTCCATAAGCAATACATGTATTAGCCTCAAATGAGATTGGGTTGCTTAGCTAGAGTTAACGAATGCTACCGTGGATCACGAACTGGAGGATGCGATAGCGTCCAGCACAACACTCTTGTCCACCATTCGCCAGAATCTTAGTATCAAGAAGAACCCACAGTTGTGGCCGTCCGTCCGGATCGGCGCATTGACAGCGAACACGTGGTAGTCGTCGGTTAGGGCTTCCGCGAGATCCCAGGCCAGTCGATCCAGCACGGCCTTGTACGTCGTTTGATTCATGGAGTCGTGATATGTGACTTGTGTTTGCTTGAGGTTGACGGCGATTCCACACCGGTGCGTGTTGCCGAAGTTCACAGGGATCATCAGGACGTCCGCGTCACCCACAAGCTCTTGTCGACACATTAGATGTCCAGGTTTTGACCAGATTTTGCCAGGTTTTGTCCAGGTACTCCATTTTTCGTCGTCATCTTGGGTGGGCTGGCTCTGAGAGAAGACCGCGATTGCTGTCTCTCCCGTGTTCTTCACTGGAAGGACGGAGATGCACCTTCCAGCAGTTACGGAGGAGCCACTCGCCCTCCTCGTTCACGATGCTCCGGCCCTTCGACCGTCATCCGTGCGTGCAAATACATGTGCGCTGGTACGTGATCCACTCTGTGGCCACGTACGGCACGTCAAGTCCTTCTTGCGCGGCCACAGTCTTGGCCAGTCGCTTGTTCCGCAAGTCGCAGCTGAAAGTCATCGATACTCGGATGATCTGGCGCGTAGCCGACGCGTACTCCTTCAGATACGCCGCCCACCCATCCCAACTTGAATGCACGGCGTCAGGGGCATCGACAGGCACCGGGTTATCCACAACCTGGACACTATACGGACGGTCGTTAGTGTCCATGTCCGGAGAGTCCGAGTCCGAGTCCGAGGAACCATCTGCGGAGTTCGGGGAGCTCCAGAGTCCAGGTACGAGGACTCTCCCGATGAGCCAGCCTGTGCACCACATGTATGCGCACACAGTTAGTAACCTTGAAAACACTAGCAACAATACACTTGCAGGGTTCTCAACCACGCACCTCTGACTCAGCTGTAGCGGGTGCTGTGGGCGGAAAACGCGGCACTGGCGGCGCGAGCGGAACTGGCGGTAGGCACGGGCGGCGCTGCCGGGGGGCTCTAGACTTGTTACCCGGCATTACCGGAGCGGGAGGGGGCGAGGGAGCGCGTGGCGACAGGGGCCGAGATGATCGGCACCGGCGGCGAGAGTGAGCGGCGGCTTCAGGCTCTGGGCTTTTGGAATTTGAAAAGCAAGTTGAGTGGCTGCGCTGATCCTCAATACTGGTACACTGGTACCAATACAACGTTTAAGTAACTGTGAAACATGGACATTACATGTACAATTAATGGATGTGACACGGACGGTAATTTATAACTTACGGGTCGATTATAAATTACGGGTCGGTTATTTTACAAAACCTGGACAAACCCTGGATGAACGCCTGGACAATACATATGCTCGACGCATGGACGATAGCTTTTGCGATAATAAAATATTCTTCTCTCCTTTACTCGGTCGACGTATGAATGATGTCCAACAATGCTACTTACATCCTTTGTTTACCTTCACTACTGAACTACAGTACTACACTCGAAACTCAAGCAATGTCGGATGCATAGATCCTGCGATGACACGGATCAAGAAAAGATTCCCAACAACATTTTGATTTAAAGGATTATGAAATGGCTAAAACGAGCTCGCGTTCAACCTCTCAATGCACACAACAACGAACACGACTTTACCGTCCTTTTAAGTCAGACACCATCTGCACCTACCTAGTACACAAGGCCGTCGACGTAGTGGTCGCGGCGTCGGTGGTAGTGCTGGCAGCGTCAGCTTCACTAGCTTCACCAGCGATGTTGGCAGCTTCATTGGCAGTAGTCGTCGAAGGAGCGGTGGTCTTAGGTGCTGACACCGTCGACCGTCGAGCCGATGGCACCGACACGGATATTGCTGAAGACAACAGTCGCGTCCGGCTGCTCTGCGATGACATCTTCCGGAACACCAGTCGTCTTAGCACACGTACCGCGCGAGACGCCCGGCTTGGAAGCATCAGCGGTCACGGGGTATTCGGAGTCCAGCCACAGGCACTGCGCCATGTTGTCCGTTCACAGACTCATGGTCAGCACCATACCGCGCTTCATCGCAACGCCAAGTTGCTCAAGTCCACCGTTAGCCTTGTGGTCGTCCTTATCGCCGAATTCCTTCTTAGCGGCCGAGCACTGGTCATCAGTCAGCGAGTTCATGTCCGTGATGCCCGGCCACTTTGCGTTGGGCATCTCGTACGTCACACCGCTCTGTACGTAGAAACGAGTGATGTCGCTCCGAGTTCCCGTCGCGGTGCCGTCGTCCGTGATGAAACGAGTCACCACCGTGATCGGCTTTGTGGTGTCGATCGCGAAGTCCGAGCCAGGACTGAAGAACGTCTTGTTGCCCATACGGTAGGGGTTAAAGTCGCAGCCATCCTTGTCACAACACCGTCGTAGCGATAATCGCCGACACCGCACTCAGTATCGCCCTCACAGCGGTACGCGCCACCAGCCTTCGACGTGGTTGTGCATGGGTGGGAGGTGTAAGCGTTACTGATGCTGTTAGAATCCCAAATGTCCATCTCAGCACAGCACGCGCCGTACTTGCCCGTTCCAGAATTCTTGTCAACCTTGCTAGGGATCCAGTTCTGGACATTAGCTTCACCACTGATGAACTTCAGGTCCTGGGGACACTGAGCGTCACAGTAGCCCGTGCCGTACTTGGCACCAGTCTTGTTGCTGGGGAATCGGCTCATGCCACCGTCAGTGTCCATGTCGACGAAGTACAGAGCACCGTTGAGACCGCAGTCCAAGTTCGACACATCCACGTCGAACGTAAACTCCTGGTTCAGCAGCTTGAAAGCCTTGTAGGTGTCGTCCGACTCCATGAGGTACACGCGCGAACCGATGTTCGTGCTGTACGGACCCTTGGTCACGAGCTTCAGAGAAAGACTGTCGGCGTCAGAGTTGATGCCGTAGGTGCCGGTGTAGTCGGCACCATCGAGGGCGCACTTGGACGCACACGTCTCGGGGTCGCTGCAAATGGTGGTGTCCCATTCGTTGCCGGTGTAACAGTTCGTAGACGAGTCTGCCTCGTGAAGCCAACGCCAGTTGGCATCCAGCACGATCGCGGTGTCCTCGTCGGTGCAGCCCGAACTCGTGCACGTCTGGGTGGTGAGCGACGGGTGGCTTTCGGCGGTGTTGGTGCCGACAAGCTGTGCATGCTCCACCATGGTGGCGAGCTAGGCCGTCGCGGCGAGGGCCATGATCCGGAGAGCACTCGGTGTCTGCATGGTAGAAGCGCTGAGGAAAGCGGTCGATTGGATGCGGTTGGTGTGCTTCGGCGAAGGAAATTCAGATGTGGTTAGTGTTCGTGAGCTCCCGAGGTTGGGCTCGAACAGCTCAAATCCGAGGAGTTCACTTCCAATGGGAGCCACTCTGTAGTGGGATCCGAATGAACACACTCACGAGGGAAGTGGCGCTTCCTGGAAACTCTTGCTTGCTTGTTGTCTGCTTAAACGTAAAGTGAACTAGACCACAGTTCGACACGCCTCTGTAGGGGTGCCTCCCTTGGGCTAGTTGCCTCGTACTCTTATCCTACGCCAGCTTGGCTTAGACCGTCTTCGGTCGTCAGCCCAGGTGCGTGGTCAGGTCATGAAGACCGTCGCCCCACTACCCGCCCTTCCAAGACTTGACCACGCTCTGCAGCTTGATCCTTCGTCTTGAAGTCGAAAACGATCGGAGAGAACTTGAAATGCTATAGATGCTCAACCGCAGCAACAAAATTCTCGTCGTCACTCGTTACAGAGTATTGCTTTACCAACACCGGAATGTCCTTGAACAAGTTGTCGAGCGACTCCCAGGAGTCCTCTATGGGCTCAAGACCTTTCCACCCAACCAGTACCTCGTAGCACTTCTTCGCCGTGTTCCATCGGTGATCTTTAAGTTCTGCAACGGTGAGGATAATCCCCTGAGCAGCCACGTGCTCAAGGATTCTTCCGTCACTTTGAACGACTGATCTGCGTAGACTTGAGGCGAGACGCGTGCACGTCTGATTCCGCGCCGGTCACTAAATGACGAACGCGAAATGAGTGGTCGTCTGTTCCGATCACTTGATACGGACCAATCCAGGTTACTAAAAGCTTGTCGTTGTGTTTCTGGTCTACTCGCGACCGCACCACGAAGTCACCAATATCAAAGTTTGCCTTCTTGGCCCCACTTTGCATGTTTTGGTTCCTTTTGGTTTGCTCGGACCTTGCCGTCCGGACCTTGCGATGCATCTCGTGCACACGAGCACGTAATCCACGCAGTTTCCTCTCTATTTGCTCTGACTTAGTGCCAATATTGACGAAATCTTGCGACTCGCTGTCAAAACTGAAATCAAGAGATGAAATTGCGGGCAGGATGCAAAATAACTCCACTGGTGCCTTGTTGCCGAGTGATGGAACGGGCGTATGATTTAGACTTGACTGGACGACCGGACTAGTTGCGGCCAATCCCGAATGTCTACTTTGCCTTCAAGGCAAAGTGCCCGTAGAACTTGGATGATATCTCTATTTAGTCGCTCGATACTTCCATTTATCCAGGGGCTATAAGCCACTGTGAACCGCTGTTGACATCCTAGACGTCTTGCAACTTCGGCCACTACTTTGTTGTTGAAGTGGCTTCCCTGATCACTTATCCATACACGCGGCGCACCAAAACGACTATGCCAGTCAAGGATAGCTTCTGCTGTCACGGCTGCAGTTGGTGTGGCGCACGGCACAAGTTCACAGAAATGTGTTACATCGTCCTTCAGGACAAGTAGGTATTTGTTGCCTCCATACGAGTCACCGAGATGCAGGTAGTCCCAGTGGAGTGCTCCGTTTTGATCTGTGCACCGGAAAGTGTCCGCCCAGGGGCGGCTGATTATTTTTCCGCCCTTCACATGCTGACACATGAGGCAGTCAGAAAGGAACGTCTTCACTGTGGGAAAAACAGGTTCCGGATGAAAAATCGACGGTTAACCACATTGACCACAGTGGGCGATCACTAGTATCCGTTTCACAACACTCAAATCCTTATCTGGCACTCAGATACGTCCATTGTAGCACAACAAAGCATCTTGGCTTTGTGTTAGACCTTTCGGTCGATCCACTATATGCTTTTGTTGTGACGTTCGCAATGCTTCAACCGTTGGCCAAACGAAGTTGCCGTCACTGAACGGTCGAATGGGTAGTGATCGGGCATGCTCATCTGGTTCTTGGTCTTCCCCACGCTGTCGCCTTAGAGTGACTCGCTTGACAGTGACCGTGGCAGCTTGACTTCAGCCTGCCCACCGAGAAACCGTATCGGCCCAAACATTGTTAACATCATCAATGTGCTCGATAGAATAGCGGTACTCCATTAACTTCATAGACCAGCGCAGGATTTTACCGCGAACATGCTTCTTCACCTCACGACCTGGTGCAAAAACGTGAATCAAATTGCGGTGGTCGCAGTATAAGCGAAATCCGCCTTGGCGCAGTAACAAGTAGCTTAACTTATCGCATGCCACGATAATAGGATAAGCTTCCTTCTCTATCACCGTCCAATTCTTTTATGCACCCGTAAAAGTACCACCAAGACAAATCAAGAGCTCATGCTGTTGGTCTTGGATGTCTGCATCACTTTTCCAAATAGGCACCTGTGAGACGATCACGGACCATCCAATATCTGAAGCATCTGTGAGCAAAACCATCTCAGCGTCGGGTTTCGGGAATGCAAGGGTGGCTGCATCTGCCAGAGCCTCCTTCACTTTGTCGTACGTCATGCGCTCTTGCACGGTAAGTGCGACTGGAATTCCCGATGCCACCCGCTTGGTCCTTCTAGAGGCCTTTGACATAGCTTGGTCTAGTGTGTCTTGAAGTGGGCGAGTCAGTCGAGCATAATCAATGATGCTTTCCCTCATCCAGTTCGTCGAGCAGAGAAACTGCTGGAGTTCGCCTGCACTTGTCGGGTACGGCATGTCTCGCAAAGCTCTTATCCGCTTTGGGTCATGCTTAACGCCTTCACCATTAATGACTTTGCCGCACCACTTGACCTCTCGTTTGTATAGATGAGACTTGGTCGCACTCAGTTTGAAGCCATACTGTGCCGTGAGCTCGAATAGTTATTGCAGCTTGTCCAGGCAGGTGTCGACATCAGCCGCGTGCAGCAACAGATCATCGATCCATACCAATTGATGTTTGTACAGCAGCGCGGCAAAACATCGCTCAATTGTGGACTGAAAGTACAACGCCGCGTCGGCACTTCCTTGCGGCACGCGCCTCGGGGTGTAAATCTTTCTGTGTGTCATATACGACAGCAGCTCTTGGCATTCCTTGGCAAGCGGCAACTGCCAGTAGCCTTTTATAAAGTCGAATAACCCGAAGTGATTGCTGCCTCTCATTTTCCCAGATCAACCTGCAGGTTTGGCATTAATCCTGCCATGGGCTCGGTCTGCACCTTGAAAGGTTTATAATCCACTGTTTGCCGAAACTCTCCTCCGCCTCGTTTGCGGACTGGTAATGCTGCACAAGCCCATCGGCTCGATGGGTTCTCGTAAACCCATCCGAGTTTCACCAACATCTCGTTGAATGACTCGAGAAAGCTTTGGTATTCTGGCGCGTACTTGCGAGCTTTCGCTTTGTACGGCCTGCAACCTGCCTTCATCTGCACTTTCATAGGCTCTACTTTGGCTGGAGGATCATCACCTAGCACCAATCTCCAAATGTCATGGGCGTGCACTATTGTACGCAGCCGCTCGACTTTGTCTGCAGGAAAACCTTCAGCCAGCGCCCGTTCAATCATTGACTCCACCGCTTTCTGGATGTCACCGTTGTTGTTGTTCGTGCTCACTTGGGGGCCTTCATCATCATCATCCCCATCATCTGTACTTGGTGTGGCTAGCAGTTCCAACTGTCTATCCACGTCGATTCCAAGTATCTTCAAAATATCATCTCCAAGTAAAAATTCATCATCATCACTATCGAGAATCAAGCAGTCTACCGGCTTCAAAATATTGACGGGGCCTGCGGCTGTCTTGAGAGACAGACTCAGTTTTGTCATTCCATGTGCCCACGCCTTCTACCCCGCAGGTAACTCGCACTCGATAGGTTCGTTCAACTCCGACACTTCATAGCACACGCCTTGATCACCGATCTTCTTCAGAGTTGTCGAGCTAATGCACGATATCTCTGCTCCAGAATCTGGACAGTACTCCACATCCGCAACGCCAGACACGCGCAATATGCGGGGCTGTCCAGGTCGGCCTGGAAGGCACTCTCTAATTCGTTTTAGCTTTAGCGCGCCTCCCATGCTTCTGCTTGCGTGCCGTCGAGGAGCTGCCGCTGTCTTTATCTGGGCAGTCGGCTTGCTTGTGTTGACCACCACAGGTCCAACACCCGCCTTTGGTCCTGGAGCGGCATGCTCCGAGTCGGACCGAAATATGGGCTGGTTCGTCGTTTCACGACCCGCGCTGCGAGAACTTCCAGCCTCAGACACGATTCTAGCACGCTTCGTAAAGTGTGATGGTGCTGTGGGTTTCAGTCCAGCACTGTCGAGCGTCGTTTGTTTTTCTTCACCGCCTTGTGCCCCGATCGAGCTCCAAATACTTCTCGCTCACGATCTGGAAAAGCACTGTCACACTTGACTTAGCAGCAGTTAGTTGGAAGTCGATCTCGTTCTTTACTCGCTTTTCAGCTCTTCTGGTAGACAGTGGAGTAGAACTTTGCACTTCTTCTTTACCCCACCTTCCTCTGCGAATAAAGCACTCAGTCCGTTGTTCTTGATAATCGTGTTGCAAAGATGAAAATAGTCTATCACTCTGGCCTCAACATCACTCTTGGCTGTGGACATCACAAGTTGTCCCTGGAACAGCTCGTCAATGTCTGGGAGCGTATTGTTCTTGAAGCTCTGCACCGTTTTCATGACCCAGTCCCAGATGAACTCATCGGTGAGCTCCTCTTTGGCTTGTCCCATTTCGTTTCACACATCGTCTCGAGAAAACTATCATCAAAGGAGTTGCGTATCGAGCGCATCACCGCCTTAGGATCTTCTCCTGACGATTCACAGCGCGCCCGCATGATCTCTTCGTACTCTAGTCGAAGGTCCACCCAGCGGGTAAGCGCTTCGTGCGATATATCATCCGCCTTTGGCGCCGATGTTACTGCAAAAATCGGATGTGCCACAGTGGGGTAGTCAGATTCTTGGATAGTAGATCTTGATCCAACACCAGCTCGCTGCACGATCGTAGCTGACGTGGTGTCTGGCCTTGACCTATTCCAGCTTGTTCTTTGAGCTGGTTTCTTGCCCTTGCCATTAGTTGGCTTGGCTTGGCCTGCTTTCAGTCTTGAAGCTGCAGCCGAATTTCTTGGCCGCAGCGTTCGCCCCGTGCTTGCGACTGGCTGCATCGTCACGCTGCCATCACTAGCAGGAGCCTGGTTCGTCGACGTAGTTACGTTGTCCATGTCGATTCCGTGGAAACTAAAGTTAACTTTGTAGTGGGATCCGAATGAACACACTCACGAGGGAAGCTGGCGCTTCCTGGAAACTCTTGCTTGCTTGTTGTCTGCTTAAACGTAAAGTGAACTAGACCACAGTTCGACACGCCTCTGTAGGGGTGCCTCCCTTGGGCTAGTTGCCTCGTACTCTTATCCTACGCCAGCTTGGCTTAGACCGTCTTCGGTCGTCAGCCCAGGTGCGTGGTCAGGTCATGAAGACCGTCGCCCCACTACACACTCTCAAGAATCTCGATAACGTTGTCTCCGTTGGAGGAGGACACGCTCTGCTGCGCGGCAGCAAGAGCGTAAGAGGAATTGATCTCGCTCGTTCCAGCTGGAGCGAGCGAGATCAATTCCTCTCCTTACGTTGCACGCCGTCTCTAGGGCGCTGATCTGCCGACAGGTCTCAAATACCCCGGCTCAGAGCTGAGCTCTGTCCCAGTAAGCGTTGCGGAGTACATGCAGAGTATGTGGGTAACCATGATTGTTGACAGGTCCCTTCCCTACGCGTTCGATTGGAAGCGAAATGCCAGCCGGATTGCGGTATGGCGGCAATCCGGCAATCCTGCACACGGACACAAAAACGATCTTGTTAGATCGGCGCGAGACGCTTTTCCCCGCTCGGCAAGCTGTGAGTTGATGCCAATTTATCCGCTCATTGCCAAAAGTTGGACCACCCAAGACGACGAAGTGAAAAGCACTGGTATCGGCTCTTTCTGAGCATTGCAGATCCGAAAGAGAGTCTCAGGAAGAGGAGCGTCGCGTTCAATTATTATCCTCCCCGTTAATGACGGCGTCATGCCCGATCATGCCCCTGAGTACGTCATACTTCCCTCCGCAGTGACTACACGTACACAGTAATTGCGCGAAGGGCTCTCGTCAGTGCAACTTGCCGTCCCGATTGTGCTAGCACACACCATGCCGACTAGAGATACATACGCCGTATTTTTGGAAAAATAGGCGATACCTTGAAAAGTTTTTTTATCGGCCAGCACTTTCATCCATGCGAGCGCCACGCAGGACTTGACGTCGCACGCACAACTTAGCAGCATGAATGGTGCCAAAGCTTTCATTGCCATCGCGCTACAGTAGAGACCAACTTCAATGACTGGTTGGCAACGAGTGCCTCATCTTCAAAACGCTCTTGAATCTCTTCGGTATCTATCTCTCCTCAGTGAGTCCTTCCCTTGAAGTCTCTGCAGCCGTCAATATCTTGACCTGCAGGTTGTGCAGTGCGCGTCATAATTATAAACGCACTCGAAAAGCGAACGTGGTGAACGAGCACTTGTGTTTCAGAAGTCAAACCAGCGCTCAAGACACGAATAGAAAACGATGTAGAAAGCAGAATTGAAAAAGCAAACGTCTTCATCCACAGTCGCGGAAAACCCGACTGTGGGTCGGGTCAAAATTATAAACGCATTATTGTCATATAAGTCTAGTAGCCCGTTTTGGCTCCTTTCAGCAAGCGTGTTGCTTCTAGTCGTAAGTGGTTATGACAAGTAGGTTAACATCGTGTGGTGTGGGGGTAAACCACTAGCACTACTAGCAACGGTAGTCATTGGCAGGTATGTGACCTTTAGAAGCAAGCCACCGATGATGTCTGAAGTGCACTGGAGATCTAATATCAATCATCACACTTTGACAAAGCAGTAGATCTTGACATCTGTGAGATCGCTGCCGCTGAAATAAATTTCGATCGTGGTTGTATAACGCGTCCAGACACTGCAACCCTAAAAATAGCGCAGCGCACTTTTAAAGAGTTTACTACTATTGTGCTTTTCAGATATTTTTGCATTACGGGCTAATAAATGTCTGTTGTATGAACGTGGCAAGTGTGAGTTATAATCAATTTGACAGATTAAAAGTCTGTTTTGTGTGGACTAAAACAGAGAAATACTGTAGCCAGCCTTAAATTACCACCATTGATCTCGGAATTGCACTGACGAGACCGCATTTCCGGATGTCAAGCACAAGAAGGGCACCATGACATATTCGAGAGACTATCGCTGGCGTGCTGTATCACTCATGCACGTGTACGGCATTGATGTTGGCTTTGTTAGCGATATTTTCGGTCCGAAGCCACGGACTATTTTCGGCTGGTACAAATTGTTCTTAGAGACGGGGATGTAGAGGAAGACAGACCCGCTACGAAAACGGCACGATGGCCAAGTGAGGTGCTGACAGCAGTTCTCATCTACGTCAAGGGACATCCGACATTTTATCTGGAAGAACTACAAGATTATCTAAGAGAAAACTACCCCTCCGTGACGAATGTGTCACTACCAACGATTTGTCGAGCGCTTCACTTCGATTTAGGCTTAACGAGAAAAGTGATAACGCGAGCAGCCAGAGAGAGCGTCCCGCTAGAGATTTGTGTTTTATTTTATATGGATGACGTTGCAGAAGTGCTAATTTTCGCTCCCTTCTTGGTACCAGGTTGCGAACTACAAGACAAAACTCGCTGCGATATACTCCTACCCTGAACAGTTAATCTTCGTTGACGAGACATCAAAGGATGGACGCCACGCGTACCGCCGTTATGGATGGTCACGTCGAAATACTAAGTGTGTTGTTCGGCTGCCGTTTTCACGCGGGAAACGTCGATCAATCTTCGCTGCAGTTGACCACCGAGGATTCGTTGCGTGGGAGACAACTGAAGGAACGTTCACGAGGACATCGTTTCACAATGCTTTTGTTAAGCATGTCGTCCCCTGTCTAAATCCCTGGCCATTACCCAACTCTATCGTCATCATGGACAACGCGAAGATACACATGTACAAGGAGCTGGAGTCCGTGATTCACCAGACTGGGGCACGTCTACTATTTTTACCACCTTACTGCCCAGAGCTCAACCCGATTGAACTGTGCTTTGGCTCATTAAAGAAGTGGATTCAACGCTACGCGAATCTTGTTTTCCCGCTCTACCCTGATGAGGTTCTAGCTGTAGCGATGAAAGAATGCACAAGAGCAAGAGATAATGGGTTACGTGGAGTTTATCGTCACTGTGGATATGATGATTCAGCTTTGAGGAGCTCATCATTTAATGTCATTGGCAACCAGTAGCGTAGTTAAGCCTAAATGTCTGCAGCCTCGTTGCTTTCGTCTTGAATGTGATCTATGTCTTCTATATCTTCGTCAGGAGCTGCCACAGGAACGAACCCGTGGAAAATTCCCTGCTGAAATATGTCATGCATCGGTAGGCCAAGTGCTCGACGCAAGGTTCCAACATCAACGCGAACGTCGTTCCAGGTGCCGTTCAGCTCTAATCGGATTGACGGAAATCGTTGAACAGCGTCGCTGTCTACCCCGGCGCTCAACCGCGTCGCTGCTTCATCCAAGGCTATAGCCTGACGGGTAGTGTTGTCGTCTGGGATTGTGAGCTCAGTGTTATCTGGCTGCCGGGCGTGGGTAGTCACAACATGATTCAGTGTGATTGGTCCCAGCAACACACCGCTTTCTTCTTGATACCGCTGCACCGCTGCAGTTGCCTGCGAATTCGAGAAGCCGTTGCCCGATGTATTGTTGGCATTGCTTTTGCCTTCTCGCGGCAATACACAAAGAACTCGAACCGCAAATAACTAAAGACGTCATTCTCCCACGCCTCGCGCTCTTTCTTAGAGACTCGTTTCATTCGCTGCACCAAAAGCCTCTCGAAATTCTCATCGGTCATCTCCTCATATTGACTTTGAGACGCGCCCTTACTGGCTTTGAAGAAGATGCGTTCATCGTTCAGCACGAGATCTGAAAAGGGGGCTCCTCTAATGTGCCCACAATTTGGCGCGCAGCACGGTGAAACGCTCCTCCAGCTTGAATGAGAAAGTTTTTGCGTTGCCACCACGTGGTTTCCTCTCAATGTCACCCTTTCGGGCAGTGACAGTTCCTCTGAGCACTCGATCTGACGGTATGCCTTCAACGACAGACATCAAACCTCGATGGTATGTCGTCACTGTAGTGCCTGTCCTCCTTATTACACTGTACACCTGCTAAATACCATATTGAACGAGTTAGAGCCACTTGTATAGCGGCGCCGAGCAAAAATGGCAGCATGCCGCCTCGTGTCGTACCACGCAACTCAGAAGAGTGAAGCTAACTGCTGCTCGCTGCGTTGGAACCTCTTTCGTACACTGCACGCCTGCTAAATACCAATTTTTAGACCAAAGAAGGCAATATTGAATGAGTTAAAGCCACTTGTATAGCGGCGCCGAGCAAAAATGGCAGCATGCCGCCCAGTGACGTACCACGCAGCACGAGGAAAATGGAAGACAACTGCTGCTCGCTGAGGCGGCTGGAGGACGTGGTGGTGAATCCCCTGGTGCACGCGGTGGCACAAACAGAAGCGGTGTCATTAGTATGAACGGCAAACGAGTTGCGCCCGCGCACATGCCATCTCACCTGGGGGTTTGGAGACTGTTGGACCTCGGAGTGATGACCTCTGCAAATGCATATGCACTTTGACGAGTGTGGATTTAAGTTGGTGATTGTGTCATTTAGGACCTAAAATAGACGCGCCCTGAAATAGCGAACAGTCGCTTTTGCAAGCTGATCTGGTCTGTTTTATCACTCTAAAATAGAGGTAAAAAGGTTGCAAACGACAATAGTAGAAATCATTCCTCTCTCTAAAAGAGAATGAATGAACCTGTAAATAAGAGTCACATGGCCTTTCTAAAAAAAGAACGCCCAACACATCACCAAAATTTGGAGAGCTCCTTGATCTGAAAATCCATTTAAAAGCGAAAACGAGAATGAAACGCCGACGCGGCCAGGAGCGCAGCAAGAGCGTCCGCCGTGTGTATACAGAGAGCATCACCAGCCACTCATTCCAATGTTTTTGTACCTAACTGACCCCTTTGCCTCTACAGGGGAGTCTCTGGACAGCGAAGAAGAAGCCGAGAGCGACGACGTGATGGCCACAAACGTGACGATGGCCGACGGCGCCAGCGACGAGGACGAGGACGAGGACGAAGCGGCGCTGGACTTCACGCAGACCGACTACGCCGTGCAGATGACGCAGCAGATGAGCCAGAGCGAGCCATCCACGCAGGACAGCGACGAGCGGAAGGCCAACAAGACGCCGTCGCTGCCCAAATCGGTGGCCCAGCTGCCGCCAAAGGTGCGCAGTGAAGGCTTTTAGAAGCTGGTGGAGGTTGCTAATTTTTAATTGGCGTTTTGGTGCGGGATGTAGGCGGTGGATGAGCTGACGGCCAAACTGGTGCGCTACATGCTGTACAAGGGAGGCCTGAAGCTGCCCATCAAGTTTGCAGACATCACCAAAGACGTGTTCCCGCAATATAAGAATGTGTCGAGGTGGGAGAAGGAGATTGGTTGCGGCTTGGGGGTGGGTTTGCATTGCTGATGAGATGAATCGACCTTGCTGCGTACGGCAGATACTTCTTCTTTCATGCGAAGCAGCAGATCGAAGATGTCTTTGGATACCGCGTGCTTCAAGTGGAAGACAACCCAAGCAAGGAGCTATACCTGGTTCTGAATAATGCGTCGTCGCAGGAGCACTTGCAGCTCATGAATAAGACGGGCAAGGCTGCGACGCGCGGGTTCCTCATGATGATTTTGGGTCTCTTGTGGTGTGCCCCGGGCGGCGACTTTCAGAAGGTTTGTGTCGGAGCTATGCTTTTTTCCTTGATGGAGCTGGTGCTAGCTGGCCACACGGTGACAAGTGTATTCCAAATTGCTGCTGTATTAAATAGGGGAGCTATGGAAACAACTGTCGCGGTTGGATCCGAAGATAAAGGAGAACCGCGAGCACCCGCAACTTGGTGACATCTCCCAACTCTTCAAGACGTTTGAAGCTCAACTGTAAGTGCTAATTCATTTTCGATGGGGCTTCCGTTGCTGAGCTTGACGGAAGTAATCACGACGATTTCATATATTACTTCAGGTATCTGGACTCCGTGTCCGAGTTGGATCCGGACCTCAAGAAAATTAAGTATTACGCATACGGTCCTCGGACGTTCATGGAGGTGTGCAAGGTGCAGATTCTTAACTTCGTGTGCAAGGTACGATGCTTTATCACTTATCACTTTTTTTTCGGTGGGCGTATGCGAGCAATGCATTAAACATTCTATATTGTGCGTGGTGTAGTTGATCACGGGACGCCCTCCGTCCGAAACACAGGTCAACGAAGTCTTGGCCGAGGATAACTGAGACTGCTACGGTGCATTGTACTACGATGAAAGTTGTGCAGCCGAAAACACCATGGAGCTCAGTCGAATCCTCGACAAAGCCACAATCATTTCGGCATTTCGAATCGTGCTCACTTCTCGAGCCTTTTTATCAGTAGTTTTCGAAAGCACAATATCATTCTTACTTTACCAAGTCTCAACCAAACGATATATATAGTAGGAATCAAATGTTTACTTTCTTGAATGCGGGATGGGTTCTTCTTGACAGTAGCTGTATCTGGATCGCGTTTATAGACTCGAAACTCAGCACCAGAACTATCGTATTTCAAAGTATTTTCGATTGGGCTAGAAACTTCATTTATTTATTTATTGGGGTTATCGCCGATTGAACTCAGGGCGAGCTCTGCATCAACCCCGCTGACCGGGCCGACTTGGTTCCCGGCGGCTAGAAACTGGAGCTAATGTTAGCAGCCGCGTGGGCATTCCCAATACCGTTTCCACGTCGTAGGCAAAAATCCGATCGCCAGGGCCACCATTCCTTCGCCACCTCACTGCTCCCCTCAAGCACAAATCTATCTTGTCGAAATCGGAGCTAGCATTCACTTATACGTGTAGTATCGTTATCACTATTCATTTGCAAAATGCACTTCGAAGCAGCAGTTTGGATGACTTTTTGCTCCTTATCGTGGAGCTTGTGTTTAAGCATTTCGTTGCCCCGCCTCGCCGCCGATAACAAAGAACGATCTGGCTGTAGTGGGTTTCACCGTCGATGGTCTCAACATCTGCCTACATCCAAACATCGAAGTCCCTCTAATGGCAACGTTATATATTATGGTGTACACAGTGATGTTGTGTGCCTGTAGGCGTAGATTCCAATCTTCGCTTTATGTGGATACTGTACAGAGTCGACGCCTGCAGAGTCATAAACGTCAAAGTATGCATAACTTTAAAACACAAGCGAAGCTCCAAAGTGTCCACGGACGATCGTCCGAGCCAATGCTTGATCACCGAGGCAGCTCCTTCCTGCAACTCCATTGGCCGTAAGTGCAGGCCATCCATTCTCAATGGAGTCCATTGTAGCAGCCTACGGCTCGTCGTCCGTGTCATCCGACGAAGCTTCATCAGAGGACGAAGTAGAGCCCACGACAGAAGACAATGTGAATGCCAGTGGCGACGAGCACGTCGGTGCCAAGCGCAAACGCTCCGGTGAGCCGCAGTGGACGCGGGCGTTCCCGCACGTGGACGGCAACTGGCCCAGCCACGTCCGTATCAACATCCCAGTCACGCAAGAGCTCCGCGACCTGGCCAAAGACATCATCGAACGTGCCCAAGAAATTGCTGGCGATGAAGCGACTTTGGTGCCATTTGCAGAGCTTAAGGCCGGAGAAGACGAGCAGGAACTGCATTTGAGCCTTTCGCGGCCATTTGTCCTCACGTATGACCAGATTGACGGCTTCGTGGACGCGCTTCGTGCAGCGCTCAAGTGGCGCCAACGGTACGTGACTGTAGCACGGTAAAAATCTTCTTTGCTCTTATTGTGATTGAAGCTCATTACGAACTTGTGCATTGACACAGCTTCAGCGTCACGCTGCAACGAGCGCTGGTGCTGGCAAACGATGACAAGACGCGGTCGTTCCTGGCACTTCAAGTGGGTGAAGGAGTACAAGGTTTTCAACAGTTGCTGCGATGCGTGGATCAATGCCTCGAACGCTTCAAGCAGCCCACCTACTACGAGGTATGGCATCACTTTCAACTGACCATGAAAAAGGATCATGATATTAACTAAAATGCCTATCCTGTCGTTGTGTTTGTTGCCGATGAACCGTATCGTGCTCACGCTTATTTCCATCGGGGTGGCTTTGATTTATCTAGGACCCCATTCCGCATGTCAGTGTCGCGTCTTCCATGGGTGAAGAGCTCGCGCAACTCACATCGGACCATTCTGAGAGCCTTAACCCCCGCCAGGAAAAGCTGCAGCAGTCGGCAAAGCCGAGCTGCTTCACAGCAGGCGTGACAGCAGTACACGTGGTCATTGGCAACAAACACTACGACATCCCGCTTCGATGATCCTCCGTCCCTCCATTGCCCCTTGTAACTAAACAGAAAGGTAGACAAACATTATCCACCCCATCACCTTTCCTCCAGCACTCTCCCCACGTCGTCGATATGTTCAGCCTTACCAAATCTCACTCGCTTTCGGTGTCAGACGCAAGATTAATAACTTGGTCTCGAGAGCCGAACAGACCCATGTCAGCATCAGGACCGAGCGCAGTCATAACCGGTGCCGCTGTGGCTGGTCGCAGCGGCACCGGTAATACTAGCGGAAATGGGTGATCGATTTCTTCTTCCGAACCACTAACGTCTGATAAGGCAAAGACCGGCACCTCGGCCGCCACTCGCTTGTTACAACGCCCTCCACGTTTTTGCTGCCCTCGCTCGTTATTATCTGAAAATTCACACCCAAAGTGCATGGAGCGTCAGCATACACTGTTCACCACAAAGAACCCAGTTTGCTACAAGTACCATTTCTTCTTCGCTTTTTGCCATTTCTCCCTCCAGCACGTTTTCCTTCATTTGGGGGCCTTATTTCAGCAGCAGCCAATGCACTTGTCATCGTACTCACATCGTTTGGAACAGGAATTGAGTAGCAAACTCCGCTCTCGCTTGTTGTACACGCGGCCGTTCTCTCGACCGCGATCGTGACCGTGATCTGCTGCGGCGCCCGTTCCTGCCTCTACCTCTGCCCCGCCCGTTGAAGCGCCCACCACGTCCACGAGATCTCCCTCTCAACGAGTTATTTGCCGTATCTGATCCAATAGGAGCAATCACCACCTGGCGATCACCAATTTCCTCGTTGTTGTCCATCACTAACAAGGCATCATTCGTAGACTGAGTAGGTCCCACGCCACGGTTGTGGTGAGATTCATCCCTCCGCCCCCGCTCTCGAGAAGTTGAATTCACCCGAATGCTCTTAACTTCTGCCCACAAATCATTCAGCCAGATGACGCGTGAAGCGAGCTGTTGCAAGTCTCCTGACACTGTGCCTCGGTAGCCTGGCCCAACGTATATCAACGTTAGCATGCCTATCCTATAGAGGATATTTTTTACAAAAGGGGCAATGAGTATCTTACCAATCACCCATATATCCTTTCGTAGCACATTTCTGACTTGACTCAGCGAGCTGTAGAAGTCTCCATCACCTGCTCCAAGTGCACAAAGATGGTCAGCAAATTGTTATTGCTTCAGCGGGTGTGATATGATAAAATGATTGGCGAAAACGTACCCGCGAACAAAATGAAGCGGTCGCAAATCTGGTACACAACAGTAAGAACAGTGACTTCATGAAACAACAACTGGGCGTGCGTACATTTTCATAAGCAAGCGACAGGATCTTGGTCGCAATTCTGTGGATAGCACGTCAGTATACACTTTTGTTTACCCAAACTAGAGTTTAACATTCGCACCCGTTGTCAACTCCCTTTTGCACGTTCTGAGTGAAGTTGTTACCGCAATTTCTGCAGTGGCAGCTATACTTTTTCATTGGGAAGAGGCTCACTTGAAACTGCAAAACAGTAGAGACCACATTGTACACAACAGTCGTATCAGCGTGTAACCTCACAGTTAAATGCCAGCACCAGCTGAGCTTGCACCTGCGGCCCGACCGGAGGCGCGAACTTGAGCATGTGATACTCGGCAGTTAGCGTTGGGTTGAGCTGTGCAGCCGGATTCTGGTCAAAGAACCAGCAATCTAATGGGACAGGCGAAGGTCAAAAAGCGTCTACGGCCTCAATTTCCCAAATCCGAAGCCTCCGCGTGCTCGACAAGGACCTAGACACGACTAAAGCTGCATACAGGATGGCGTCTGTTAATATACACGTGCGACGTGCCGCCTACCTCGAATTGCGTCGTCGCCTGCTCCTCCAACGCCCCGCGCAGTTTGATGTAGTCGATCCTGCCTCCCTACTCGTCCAGCCAGCCACCACAGCAGCCGTCAGCCACCTCAAAATTCTGACCAGACTCCATAATGAGCTCCACGTACCAGATTCCGCGCGCCAATCAGCGCGTACGAGCCGTCTGCAGTACAACCAGTGGCCAATACACCGTTAGCTTCCCTAGAACTCCGGCAGATCGGGCTTTAAGCCGCACAAATCGAGTCCTACCGATGATCAGAGCAGTGCGGGTTGACCCAGAGGCCTCCACGCTCGCGCTGGACGTCGGCGTGGGAGCCGTCGAGCCCGCCGCCGTCATGGTCCGGTGCTTCAGCAGACGTTCCTGTTTGTTGGACCGTTTGGTCTGACCATTTCACTGTAGCTTTTTTCTTGGTCAAAGCCTGTGATTGGTCGACTCGTTTTAAATTCGACCAATGATCTATCGAGCACAATGTCAACCCTCCTTGATTGTGCTCATCTTATCTGTACGGAGACGGGTCGTCCCTCCTCTTTTTCCATAAATTTCAGATTTTTGTTTCCCGCGCGGGGTGCTCCACACAACCGAAATCTCGCCGCTGCCAACAGTACGCTGCAGATCGCCCCCAAGCCAAGTCTCCACCAGAACCAACCCCAGCAAGCACCATGCCGGGCGAAGAGAACAAGGAGTTCGACGACGAGCTGGTCGACTACGAGGAGGAGGAGGAGACGACGACGGACGCCAAGGCCGCCGAGGGAAAAGACGCCAAGAAGTACGTAAGATCTCGGGCCGCAGAGGGGGAAGACCCAGGGGAGCGCCCGGAGAGGAGGACGACGCTGTGCGGAGGACCCTTCTCTTCTACCTGCCTGCCTGCCGAGGGCGCCGTCGTGACGAGACGCTCGGACGGTCGCAGCACTAGCAGCCCGGTTGTTAACTTCTTCTGTCTCTGTTCCGTGTCGGCGATCGACGTGGGGAATCGTGATGGCGCATCTTCTGCAGGGGTCACTATGTCGGCATCCACAGCTCAGGTTTCCGTGATTTCATCCTCAAGCCGGAGTGCCTGCGCGCCGTGGTGGACTGCGGCTTTGAGCACCCGTCGGAAGGTTAGATCTTTGTTGATATGGGGTTGAAGGGGGCAATTACTGACGATGTTTTGGCTCGATCTTGCTGTGCATCTTGACTTATAGTCCAACACGAGTGCATTCCCCAGGCCGTGCTAGGCATGGACATCATTTGCCAGGCCAAGTCGGGTATGGGCAAGACGGCCGTCTTCGTGCTGGCCACTCTGCACCAGGTAAGGACTAGATGCTTCTGCATGGATGCAGTGGTTGTACAGTTGCTAATTGTTGTTGGTTGCTATTTGTGTGAATTAGATCGAGCCTGTTGACGGTCAGATCAGTGTTATGGTGATGTGCCACACGCGTGAGCTTGCCTTCCAGATCGCCCACGAGTACGAGCGTTTCAGCAAGTACCTGGTGGACGTCAAGACTGGCGTGTTCTACGGAGGTATGCTGTGGAGGCATTTCGAACATTGCAAAGGGTGCTGTGGTTACTAAGTGTTATTTGTTCGGCTCCGTAGGTGTGCCTATCTCGCAAAACCGTGAGGCTCTGAAGAACAACCCGCCCCATATCCTTGTCGGTACCCCCGGCCGTATCCTGGGTCTGCTTCGCGAGAAGACCCTGAAGCTGGACAAGGTGAAGCACTTCGTCATGGACGAGTGTGACAAGATGCTGGAGGCCATCGGTACGTTACGCAAGCACAATTTAAGAATTAGTGGACAAGGCGTTTAGAAGACAGAGTACTGATCCTGATGGCTTGTATGGATAGACATGCGTCGTGACATTCAGGAGATCTTCAAGGCCACGCCTCACGACAAGCAGGTGATGATGTTCTCGGCCACGCTGAGCAAGGAGATCCGCCCGGTGTGCCGCAAGTTCTGCCAGGACGTAAGTAACGATTTGTCTGGCTTACTACCGAGAAGGCATTGTGCTAATGACTGTTTGTTATTTCGATTGTCCTCTGTAAAGCCGATGGAGATTTACGTTGACGACGAGACGAAGCTGACGCTTCACGGTCTGCAGCAGTACTACATCAAGCTGGAGGAGTCGGAGAAGAACCGCAAGCTTAACGACTTGCTGGATGCGCTGGAGTTCAACCAGGTGGTGATCTTTGTGTCCAAGAAGAACCGTGGACGCGAGCTGAACCGCCTCCTGAACGAGTGCAACTTCCCGTCGATCTGCATCACGGCTGACCTGTCTCAGGAGGAGCGCATCAAGCGGTACAAAAGCTTCAAGGACTTCCAGAAGCGTATCCTGGTGACCACGGACCTCTTCGGTCGCGGTATGGATATTGAGCGTGTCAACATTGTCGTGAACTACGACTTCCCGAATGACAGCGACCAGTATCTTCACCGTGTCGGCCGTGCCGGTCGTTTCGGCACCAAGGGTCTGTCGATTAGTTTCATCTCATCCGAGGAGGACACGGAGATGCTGGCTAAGGTGCAGTCCCGTTTCGAGGTCAACATCCCGGAACTTCCGGACCAGATCGACATCTCCACGTACATGAGCACTTAGGCGAACAGTTTTGGTCACGAGGAGAATGAGGGAGGAGTGAGAGGGATGTGATGAAGGCAAGGAAGCAGAACCTCGCTGAATCAACCCAATCCAACCAAACTCGAGCTTTTCAACATATACGAGCTCCATTTTCGGAAGAAACAGCTTTGCTGCTCCGGTGTGGCTGAATGAATATACCCAAAGCAAGACTGCGGACGACGCTCTTACGACTCGGCTCGCGCTGTTTCTACAGGCGTCGTCCCAAGCCTTCGGTTCCAAGTGTTACTCTTTTCTCCGTCGCTTCGTCGACTCGTCGATATCCTTCATGCCGCCGAGATGGCTCTTGTACTTTTCGCGGATGCCGTCTTTGCGCGCCCATAGCGAGTCTCGGCTCGACGTGTCTTGGTCCGCGAGGTGAGTGTACTTCGTGCTACGATATTATAATTGTCAACAGCATATAAACATACAGCTAAATATTAGAATGCTGAGAGGGGAACAAACGGAAAAATGCTAACATGACAACATGGTCCGTACCGGCCAGCGCGCCCGAAGTTTTTAACTTGCATCACCGCCGGAAGCATCTCCTTGTTGAACTTGTCTTCTAGCGTGGCTTCCGTCGCGTCTCGCTTGCGGACATCGTCCTTCGTGCGAACGCTGTCGTCGTCCACGTAGAACGCACCCTTGTGGTAGTACTTTTGCATGAACTTGAGTTTCTTCTTCTCCTTCGGCTCGTTCTTCTTCAGCTTGCTAAAAACAAACAGCGTAGATAGTGCACATGTTAGATGACAGTTTGCAGCCTTCATGTAGCAATCGCGAAAACGTACGCATCCTCGGTGGCGCGTTCCTCCTCTGTCATGTTCCGTCGCCGCTGAGTTTCTTCCTCCTCTTTCCTGCGCTGTTCTTTTCGATCGCGGTCACTGGAGACACACACCATTTTAACAAAGTCAGGAGACAAATCACGCAGTCATCTTACTTATCCAACCTCAACTTACCGTTTGATTCGCCGCATCTCGCGCAGCTCCCAGTCACGATACTCTTGTGACGGGTCTAGACCGTCCGTGTCGTCGGGCATTTCTACATCAGTAGCATCACCCTTATCCGCGCCTTCCTTCTCACGCTGAATTTCCTCCACGACCAAACGCCGAGACTCCACTTTCCGCGCTTTCATTTTCTCCTCTTCACGCTTTTGGCGTCGCTCTTCTTCCGCTGCCAGCTCCTCCTGTCTCTTCACGGTGCCACGCGCTTTCTTGGGAACGAAGACGGGCTTCATAAGCTCCTCACCTGGCCCAGACTCGTCTGTATCAGTCTCATACTCCGAGCTACTGCTACTGCTGCTACTGGACTCCTCGTTTGCAACCGTGCTCTTGGACGCTGGCGCCGCCCCACCATCTCTCTTAACAACCTGAGGTTCCACGCGCTGGCGTTCAATCTTCTTCTCCGGCGCAGTGATCTTTAAATCTTTATCATCCTGTGTTTCACGCGCCATTGCCTTCTTGCGTAGCATGTGTCGGCGGCGGTCAATGTCATCATCATCTTCCTCCGAGCTTGAATCCTGTAGTGCCTTCGCAACGTCGTCTCCGCTCGACGCTTCCTCATCTTCCGACGATGATGACAGGGCCCGCTCTCTTCGAGCACGCTCATTTCCACCGGAGCTGATGACCTGCGCCTCCACACGCTTCCGCCCAGTAATTACTGGAGCTGGTTTGTGCTCCACCTTGGACTTCGGGAGCGTCCGCACTTGGCTGTTGGCGGTCACGAAGCCGCGCTCCTCTTCATACCCGTATGCAAACTTCGGCACTTGTCCTGCGCGATACCGAGTCACCTTTTTGGACGGGTCCACCTTGGGCTTCAGCGGCTTAAACACCTCCGTCTCCTCCCTTCAGAGCAACACAAGCACCAATTCAATTCATCAGTAAAAAGCAGGCCCAAAGCGGGAGATAATAGGAAACAGCCACAGCGCAAAACGCACTTGGTGTTTGTGTGGCGCAGCGACACCAGGTCACCCGGTGTGTCGTCCGGCAGGAGCAGCCCCAGGTCCTTCTTGGTGAAGAGCGACATCGCTGCTACTTGCGAGTTCGATGGCGCTGCAAAGTTTCGATTGTGTACACCACACCACTTCTACTTCTTGCAGTCCAGACTGGCGCCGGCTCACTTCGAGACTGTCTCCTCCGCCGTGATGTTCCAGACGCCCATGTCGGCGCTGGGGCTTCCCCAGACGCGCCTCCACGGCCAGAACGTTGGCGCCATGGAGGCTGCGCAGCTGCGAAGGCGGCGTGCGATCGCATTCGTGGCGCTCGCAGCGCTTTGTCTATGCGTCACGATGACCTGGCGGCTTTTCACGCAGCTGCCGCCGTCCGTCGAGTCTCAGCAGCGCTCGCTGTCCAAGGCGCTGGAGACGCAGCAGCTCCCGCCCATCAAGGTAAAATCCCAGCGTGTCAACGAGCTGCAGATCTCCGAGAAGCAGCGACAGACGCAGGGTTTCCGCAACGAAAAGCGGATCGTGATGGTGCTGACGCACTTCCGAGACAGCGACGCATGCGCCCAGACGCTTGTTGAAGCACGTCAATTGGCGTTCTTAGCATCACGAGTGCACTTCCGCGTGTTTGAGGAGCTGTACCTGACGCAGGAGCAGACGTGTGTGCAGCGGTTCTGCCAGTTAAAGCCAGCGGACTGCAAACACTTGCTGCGTTCTGGGCAGCTTCGTGCTCAACGACGAGATGCCTCGGGAGCGATGGGCTCTACAGTTGCTAAGTATGTTGCTGAAGGTATGGTGGAGCGTGAAAAGTTTGCGGACGACTTTTATCTCTCGGTTGATCCTGCCGTTGTGGTGTTCACCGAGAACTGGGACCTCGTGCTGCTTAAGCAATGGTACACCATCGGCAATGACATGGCGATTCTGAGCGTTGCACCCAAGCCCATTGAGCTGCGAGGCTTGATAAATGAAACCGTCCTTGTGCAGTGCGCAGCGCATATCCACTCCAAGTCTCCCGATGCCGTGGTGGAATTGAATGCCCCCGAGCCTGTACCTCGCCAGGGCTCTGTGTTGTTGGCTCCAGTACTGCAGAATCACTATTCAGAAGTCTTCCACTTTGGCCCAACTCGAGCGCTATTTGACGTGCGATCGGATCCCTACACACCGCTGATTTCGGTCGGACACGAGTACGCGCGGGCTACCCGGTTCTGGACGCGTGGTTACGATTTCTACGCTCCTAACGACGACACTTTGTTTGGTCGGTACAAGTGGCAAGAGCCTCCGCTCCCCGTGCCTTCCGGCGGCCTTGACGATAACACGGAGCAGCTCCAGCAAAGCTTGAAGGACAAGTCGAACCGCCGCATCCGGCAACTTCTAGGAATGCCGGTTTCTGTTCAGGATAGCGTGCTCGATCAACGCGAAGTCTACGGTGTCGGTGGCGCACGCTCCATGGAGGCCTGGCAGCAATTCTCGGGCGTGGATCCTCGCGCTGACTTCAACGAGTCCACGACCAACCAGTTTAGTCGATGCGGTGCTGTGGCGAGCGGCAAGGTGCACTACATTCCATACTAACCTCATTGCGAGGGCATACATACATGCTTCATAAAGTCCACCAAATGAAACTTTCATTCATTTTGTTTTGCTTTGCCTGCGTTGGCTCTTCCTGCAGATAGATAGATGTATCCATCTTCAAACCCTATTAAAACCCTAAGCAAATATTTCACTATTGCGCAAATCGATTGGCCAAAAGCACGATTTAGGGTTTAGCCGCGCGGAAACACACGCAGCATTACTCAAAATCCCGGAGGGAGCGCGCTCGCCAAGGGACGACGATGAACGTGGAGGTGGTGCGCCAGAAGCTGGTGGACGGCGGCCCGGACGCCGTGCTCAAGGAGCTCGTGGACCTGTACCGCCGCGCCGAGATCCTGCACACACCGCAGCTCGGCCGCATCCTCGAGGCGCTCTTCCCCGTCTGGAAGGGGCTGCTGCACACGAAGCTGGCGCCGCAGCTGCACGCCACGACGCCCAACCGCTGCCGGAAGGTCTTGCTGCAGATCCTGAACCGCCTGCCGAGCAACGAGACGCTGCGGCCGTTCGTGCCGCAGCTGCTGCAGCTGCTGATGGAGGTGCTGCAGAAAGACAACGAGGACAACGCGCTCATTGCGCTCAAGACGCTCTTCGACCTGCATCGGAACTACCGGCCGGGACTGCGCAATGAGGTGCAGCCGTTTCTGGAGCTCGTCCAGCTCATGTACAAGAACCTGCCGACGACCATGAAGAAGCAGTTTAGTGGTCCGCCCGAGACGCACAAATCCAGCGCAGCGTCGACGCCGACTGCAGCGAAACCCACAGCACCGGCAGCTACTGCAGAAGGATCGAGTGCATCTACGCCAGGTGGAGCTGCGGCATCCACAACAGCGGGAGAAGCAGCTTCTGGTGCGACGACGCAGCCAGCACAAACGCAAGCGGCCGCTCAGACTCCAGTTAGTACCAAAACTGGCGAGAGTGATGCAGCAGCTCGGGATAGTACCAGCGGAAATGGTGAAACGGATACGGACGAACCTATCCCGAGCAATTTAGAATCGTTCAAGACCATTTCGGAGCTGCCGCTGATTATTATGCTGCTCTTTCAGTGCTACCCGAGTTACATCGAGAGCTACATCCCAGTATTGGTGCCACTCATGATGTCGGCTTTAGCATTGCGTGCACCTGAGACAGCTGCTACCACCCACCCGACGCGGTATTTGGACTTTTGGACTGCCAAGTGAAGACCTTGTCGTTCGTGACGTACTTACTACGTGGGTGCGCCAATTTAATGCGTCCATTCCAAGATGCCATCTGCGAGAACACAGTCAAGCTCCTGGTGGCATGCCCAAAGGACGCATTTGTACTGCGGAAGGATATATTCGTGGCTGCAAGACATATTATCTCCACGGACTTTCGGCGAGGTTTCTACCCGCAGTTGGAACTGTTGATGAATGATGATGTGTTGGTGGGTAAAGGCCGATGTAGTTTTTATCAGATCCGGCCGTTGGCATACTCGACGTTAGCTGATATGATACATCACGTCCGAGATATGCTAACGTTAGCTCAAGTGAGCACCATTGTGGATTTTTACGGCAAGCGCATCCACGACCCGACGCTACCAATCTCGATTCAGACCACAAGCATTCGATTACTGCTCAATCTTGTCGATATCAGTGCTAAGAACGAGGACGCCGACGCGTGGAAAGGTCGTAATATCCTGTCACGCATTTTGCTGATAATTTCGGGCAAATTTGGTACGACTCTAGCCAATCTCCTATGGCTCTCGCGACGACTTTACGCAACAAGTCTACCGGGGACCGTACTGATTTACTGGAGGGAGGTGCGATGGACAAAATCAAGCAGTCAAGTCTACTTCCGAAGGAGGTTGTGCACAAAACGCTGTACGAGAAGAAATTGGAAGCATTGTTACTACCCCATTTACGTGTTCCGCGTCCTGGTGAATCTATATCAGAGGAAGAACCGAGCATCCGTGACATTAAATCATTATTGCGCACAATGATCCTGGGCATTCGAGCAGTTATCTGGTGCACAGCCAATTACAGAAACCCACATGCAAAGGACTTGTCAACTGTTGATGCAAATGCAACGGATGGAAGTAGTATGGTTACAGCGTCGACATCGCACACGGGTTTGAACGTGTCTTCGATAGAAGTTATGGGAGGATCATCTAGCCGATCATCTGGAGCTAGCTTGAATGGAGGAAACAGGGCAGAACATGTTTATCCTTTAACGGATGACGAGCGCCTGTTGATTGCTAAAGTGCTGCGCAATGGACTGCGTTGCTTTATCCTCTACACACTGTCGGAGAACACGCTATCCGAGGAAAAACAAATGCTGGATCATTTTGCGGGCGCATTCACTGTGTTGGAGGCTGCAGATTTCCGTGATCTCTTCATCTCAAACATTCAACTGCTGTACGAGTGTATTCTCCAGGACCACGCTATTCTGACAATTCCGCAACATTTCTTGGCAAACTCAAATGTGAGCTGTTGGTTTGCAGAAATTTTGTTGAAGTTTTTGATCACGCAAATGAAAGACCTGAGTGTCGAGGCAGAAGGCGATTTGCCCGATACAAAGCGTGTCGATAAGGTGATGGCCATCGAGAACTTGGAGTTTGAGAATATGCGTACCGTACCACAAGTACATCGTGCATCCATCGTACTTCGCCTATTTAAGATTGTCTTCGGTTCGGTCACACTCTTCAAGTCAAATGAGTCAGCGCTGTTTCCGCACTTGCGCACGATTATTGAATCATGTCTGAAGCAAGCGACGCTCACAAAACACCCAGACAACTACTTGCTCTTGCTGCGTGCGTTGTTCCGGTCAATATCTGGTGGCAAGTACGAAAACTTTTACAAGGAAGTATTTCCGTTGCTTCCGGGTGTGCTGTCTGCGCTGATGCGGCTGCAGAAACATATCGGTAAACCTGCGATGCAAGAGGTACTTTTGGAATTGTGTCTAACGATTCCAGCAAGACTGAGCTCGTTACTACAGTATCTGCCATCGCTGATGAAGTCAGTAGTCCGGGCAATCTTATCTCGTGGAGAACTCGCGTACTTGGGATTGCGGACGCTTGAGTTTTGGGTAGACAATCTGAACCCGGACTTCCTGTACCCAATTATGACATCACAAGATCGGCTGCTTACGGAAATAATCGAGGCGTTGAATACGCACCTTATCCCACCGCCATACCCGTATGGTGAGCTCGCTATGCGTATCCTCGGGAAAATTGGAGGGAGGAACCGTCAATATCTGATGGACCCACTGAACCTTGACTACCATGAGCACTCGTTCACTGGCTTGACATTTACATTTCAGTGGGATGGAGAGGAAGGTGATATGGATATTGACATGAAAGGCGACAGTGTCGCACCCACGCAGAGCGGTACATTACCCATGAACATGGACGTACTAGTGGGTCAGGCGACAAAAGTGCTTCGAAACTACTTGCGGAAAACACCAGTGGAGCGCAGTAACATCAGTAAAATTGACTCCAGGCTCGCTGACGTCGACGAGTTCGAAGAAGGTGAAACCCTTCCAGGGCCCTCATTTTTGCTCGAGAAAGATGATAAAACGCTTCAGCTAGAGTCCGAGACTATGGGGAAAATTCGTGGCTCCATCTTGCACCATAAACGCGCTGCGTTCCTGTTTGTGTCTCGAGCGGCTGTGGTATCGCTAAATGTTAACTACTATGCGAGTGCAAAACAAGCAACAAATGGCAATGACCAAAACGTTGGTGAATTGGGTGCTGAACACGTGCAGCCAATGAGGAAGGTACTTTCTCAGGAAGCACTCCGTAAAACGCGTAATCATCTGCTTCAGGTTTTGTTCGAAACAATGGTTGACATTGATGTCGGTGCCGAAGCAGCACAGATACTTAAAGGTGTTGCAGGCCACTTGACAGTACTTGCTTTGGCTTACTGCTCTCGTGAACAACCTGATTTTGCCGTGCTTTCATCGTTGCATGCATCAACACTGTACTCAGCAACGCGAGGCCTTTCTCCTGGTCGACATTTGGCAACCACGAAACGGATCGAGACGCTGCGTCAAGCCACGTATGGTACTGCGAAGATGGCAGAGGCGGACGTGACAAATGACTTCTTCGCCTTTGTGCAAGTCATTTCAATTGCGTTGAGCTCGCCGGACCAGCGCGTTGTAAATACTGGGAAGCAGGTACTCATGTTTATTGTGAACACAGCTCTCGCTCAATTTGATTCCCCACAGATAGCTGTAGAACGTGGTGGAGGGCTATTCAACAGCATGTGCGAAGTTTTCGGGCACGCATGTTACGATAAAGGCAGCTGGCGCCAGAAACTGGGAGGTGCAATTGGTCTGCAATTGTTGGTGGAGATGCTTGAGTGCCAGTGGTGTCACGAAAACGAGCTCAATATCATCAAAGCACTTTTTTCGTGCTCTCAGACCACCCACCGGAAGTGAGTACAACTGTCAGTGCCGAGACAGGAAAGACACTCATTCAGATCGTGAAGTCGGCTTGGCAGGTTCGCGGGGAATATGCTGACCAGCTTGGTGGTGTGGAGACTGGTAGCGATGAGTCCAAGAAGAAAGACTTTTTATCGTGTGTTGCTTTCCAGGATACGGAGGTATTCCAAATGTTTGTTGTGGAGTTTTTGAGCCCGAACGCACCCTCACGGCAATATGCGAAGGAATGCATTGCGACGGTTGCGTTACTGCAGAAGACGACCGCTTCGGCGCTCTTATATCCGTACAACCAGTTGATCAGCAAACAGATCACAGGGTGCAACCTCCGGATGCTGCCGAGCAACACCAGAACAGGCTATGTTGATGCTATGGCCTATGCTTTATCGCTGGAACCTCCGATCTTCTCTTTGACAAAAGAAATTATGGTGTTCCTTCAGGAAGTGTGGAGGCTTATTTCCGAGGACTCGCACCGTGACGGAGTAGGTATGCCTGGTGTAGATAGCCCAAGCAGTGTTGGAGGTGCAACGTCAGCGATTCCAGGTTCTGGGGTATCGGCACAAGAATATCCGTTTGGTCTCTCTCAGGCTTGCGAGCTACGTATCGCGGCTGCCAAGCTATTACGAGCAGCATTTCTTGCAGCACCTAACGATCTGAATCACCACCCGGAGTACCGCAATCGGTTTGTGGGTGTTTTCTTTCGCAACCTTACGGGTCAGCCTCCGGAGTTGGTTCAAGTTGCCCAAGATGCACTCACCGATGTCATTCAGCTGAACAAGCAAAACAAGGACGTGTTTCTACCTAAGGAACTTCTGCAGCAATGTCTACGCCCTGTTCTGCTTAATCTGGCTGACTATCGCAAGCTGAATCTGCCGCTACTAGAGGGATTGTCGCGTTTGCTGACGCTGCTTAGTAGCTGCTTTAATGTGACGCTCGGTGAGAAGCTGCTGGAACATCTGAAGCAATGGCGCGACCCAGATCGAATTATCAAGGCCGGCATTTGGAAGCGAGGAGAAGAGCCTGCTGTTGCGGCGGCGATAGTAGACCTTTTCCATTTGCTCCTCCAAATGATGCCTTCTTGGAGCCGTTGATAAATTGCGTTGTCGATCTGGAAGCCGTACTCCCGAAGTACGGAAGTTACGGCAAGATGAGCTCGCCGTATAGAATGCCGCTTACGCGCTTTCTGAATCGGTACGCGTCGTTAACCTTATCTTTTTTCTTAAGCGCGAACATTTGGTCGAGACAAAGTATTCATCGCTATTCCAGCAGCTGATCAAACTTCCTGAGGCCGCTCCTCTTCGTGCGGTCATTATCGAAGGTGGTGCTGAGTCTGTAGTTGATGCAACGTTTGGTGTGGCTCTCAAGCTAAACACTGCTGGTATGGGAGACCCGAAAGGAGGAAATGAAATGCCAAGCAGTGCCAAAATGCAGGCTCAGATTCAATTAAATGCGCAAAAGCGGCGGCACAGGCTGTTGCAAATGCACAGGCTCAAGGGATGACTGCATCAGTTGCCGAGGCCCGTGGAGTTCAGGCCCGAGCAGCGTACGTTGTAAAAGCCCAGGCACAAGTGAACGCCCAACAAGCGTTAAAAGTGCAGTCCCAAGTGCAGATCCAGGCTAACGCCCAGAAGCTTCACGCGCAGACTCTGGCAGCGGCTCAGGCTCAAGGGCTTTCGCTGGTACAAGCTCAGGCCAAGGCTCAGTTCGCCAGTAAAGACTACATCGCTAAAGCTCAGAGCCAAATTTCATCTACAGGACTGCAGGGATCGTTGCCCAATCCTTCGATGAGCTCATTGGTTACCCAGCAGCAAGCTCAGCAGTTGCAAGCCCAAATTCAAGTTAATGCTCAGAAGGTGCATGCCCAAGCACTTGCTACGGCACATGCGCAAGGTCTCAAACCAATGCAAGCACAGGAGAAGGCAAAACAGGCCCAAACGACGTATGTCCATCGTGCGAATGCGCAAGCCCAGGCAAAATTAGCTCGCGCTCAAAACCATGGACTGGGGTCGTCGCTGGTCTTGACTAACAGCTCTCTGCCTGGTAGTGGTGGACCGTTTGCATCCAAGACCCAGCAGGAGGCCCTGGAGCTGCACTACCAGGGCTTGCGCCTCATTCGGTCAATCAGCAAGCTACATCCGACATGGTTAGCGTCACAGACAGTTATCATCGATTGCTTGCGGAAGCTATGGCGCTCATCTGCTCGCGTCCAGCGACTCGTTGCGCACGATCGTCTTCCGATCAAGTTCCATCTCGAGTCGAAGTTGCTGATTAAATGTTTGATTACGTATAGCAGTGCGAAGCCAGAAGACGTACAGGTACTGTTGGACATGGTATCGGTATTCCTGCATAGGACGCCGTTCGACTTCAGTTTCTTGCAGACATTTTATCGCGAGGAGGTTGCCACCAAGTACAGTGCGGAAAACAAGCGAAATCTGCTTCGCTTGTTCTTGCGTATGCTCCGTGAGCCTGGTGCATCTGAAGAACTCAAGGTTCATGCAGTCCAATTGTTGATAATGCCAGTGCTTACAACATCGTTCGAAGACCAGAATGTGAATAACATCGAAGTCATGGACTTGGATACCGTCATGTGGATGCTTCGAGAGATCCTGGCGAGTAAAGACTATCCCCAGAAACTATGCAAAGCTTACGCATCGAGTTGTTGAAGCTTGGAACACTGCTCATCCAGCATATGAGCAAGTACGTGACAGACCACCGCAAGGAGGTTATCAAATTTGCATGGAACCATCTTAAGGCTCACGACCTGACGTCCAAGCTTTGGGCATACGTGAACGTGTGCCGTTTTATCTCTGTTTATGACACGCCACCTAAGATCGTTCTCCAGGTGTATGTTGCGTTGCTACGTACACACGAAATGGATGCGCGCTTCCTTGTGCGCAAGGCGTTTGACATTCTTTTGCCTGCCCTCCCAAGCCGGCTGCCTTCAAACGAATTCATTAAGGCCATCAAGTGGACAAAGAAAATCGCGTATGAGGAAGGGCACGTGCTCGGGCAACTAGTGCACATTTGGTTTCTAATTGTTCGCCACCCAGCGCTCTTCTATCCGTTTCGCGGTCAGTTTGTGCCGCTTATGGTGAACTCGCTAAACCGTTTAGCGATTCCCCGAGCAGTACACCGGATAATCGTCGGCTTGCAGTGAATATTGTGGACTTGGTTATTTCATGGGAGCAAACACGACAAGATCGGATAGCGAACCGGGGTGCTTCCTCTGCCTCCGTGTCCAAATCGTCGAGCCCAAGCGGGGAATTAAAGCGAAGTCCCTCCGCTTTGAGTGCAACAGCTTCGGGAGATAGTTCAAATGATCATGCTGCAAAAAGCGAAAGGTGTTGGAGACAGAGGGTAATGCAAGCTCAGCAGCAAAGGCTGTAGAAATCCCGCCGAACGTAACCCTTAGAGTCGTGCAGCCTTCAGCCTCTGGGTCACCGTCTTCGGAGGCTGTTCGACCTTCCAATGCGGAGGATGATTTTGAGCTAAGCAGTGCCATGGTCGACCTGGTGATCAACTTTGCTTTCCGGTTTGCACTGGCCTCAGCTGATAAACAGGAAACTAGTCGACTGGCCAAAACGTGCGGAGAGCTTTTGACAAGGCACTTCGACTATGGCCGTCAGCGTCCATCCGATTCTCCTACTTTGACAAGCTTATTGCAGTTACAGCCGAGACAGTAATCCGCCAGCAACAACAGTTGCAGGCGAGTATGAACGCTGCAGCAGCTGCTGCTGGAGGAACAGGACAGCAAATTTCAGCTCCTGTACCGCCTCCCCGACAGTGATGCCACCGTTTTTGTTGTACCCAAAGGTGCACCATTGTCGTCACTGGCAATTCTTGACGCTGTTTTGGGTATCTTGAATTCACTAATCACACCGGAGGTGGTCACGAAGTCCAAACGTCCGATGCCGTACGTTATTCAATATGCTCCAAGAATTATGAAGCTATTGGAACCCTGTTTCGATCGCGAAAAGCATGAAATTCAAGCTAGCCTGACCAAGTTTCTTTGCCGAATGACAGAGGTACGCAGTCTAATTGGGGTATTTGGATTCTGATTGTGTGTGTATGTGCGGTTTTTCTAATTGTTTTGCCTTCTACATTTTCTTTGGTGTAGCTCTATCCTCCATCTCGTGCACCCCAACCATTAGTTGTGTGCAAGTTCTACCCATGGCTTCGCGAGATTATTAACGAACGTCTTGCGAACGCTGCTATATCCCAGCAAGACAACATAGGTATGCCAGGTGGATCATCTGTGCTTGCTTCTAAGTCAAAGGTGAAGAACGCAACCCACGGTGCATCAGGCTTAATGGCCGACAAGCAAGGCGGAGCCAGTACCAACAACAATGCACTTGCGGGTGGAGGAAAACATCAAAAGGACCCAAGTGGCATCAACCCGTTGATCAACCATGAAGCGGCACGCATGCGCTTGCTGTTTTCACAACACCCTCGCGCCGTTGTCTCACCCACCAGCTATCCTGGTGAGTTTACGCTGAAGCTGCTAAGCGGCATGGCCGAAATTGCACCAGAATTTGTGGATCATTTCGCACCAGCGCTGCTGAAACTGGCCCAGAGGTTTACACGTGAGCACTTACTTCTGTTAGCGGCTGCAGGGGGAAGTAATAGTGGTGCGAGTGGCGGAAAGCATGGCGGTGGTAACAACGGCACAGCAATTGGGGTGGAGAGTGGAAAAGCTGTTGTGGATTCCTTCGGGCGGAACCGTGTTATGGCGACACCATCTTTGGCAATCGTTAACGAGTGGAACCAAATACAAGCAGGTCGATCCAATCTGGCTGTAAACAACATCGTGCGCCATGTAGTGAAGAATCGCGAACCATCAAATGATAAGACAGCGTCCAAGAAGAAAAGTAGTGGCAACGATCAATCACTGGGAGGTGAAGCGGCAAGTGCAAAGACAAACAACGCCATGAAAAAGAAGATTGGGACAGCCGTCGGTAATATTGCGTCCCGGGGGATTGGTCGGTAACAGCAGCAAGAGACCTATTGAGTTGCTCGTCTTGTGCTATGCACTGCTGGCAAAGTGTACTTTTACGACGGGCGAGCACCGACGGTTGTATACGAATTTGCTGGTACACTGCCTGGAGGGCTCGTTCAACATTCCTCTGCTGCTGCAAATCACAAAAATCGTCGCAAAAATGATTGCATCAACGGATGCTCGTCATCAAGTCCTAACTACCAAGGACAAAATGACGTTGCTGAGCAAGATGTCGACGTTTGATCGGCTGAATGAGATCTCTGCGATACCACTAAATGAGGTGTACTATCAGTTGGTTTTGAAGCTGTGCAACTCGCCACCAGGTGATGCAAAGCATCATGCTTCATATTTGCATTTAAGCCCTACACCACAGAGCCACAGTCTCACAACCCACTTCATGGCGGGCCTGCTTGCTCCAGACCCCTCGACGCGCGAAAAGTTCCTGCAAATTTTCTTCGCAGCCGCAGGGTCAGGCCCAGTTGCGCGACTTCAGCTCGTGTTACGTCAGGATTGGCAAGCGTGTGGTACTAGGTATTGGCCTGTGATTGCGATTGAAACGCTGATGGCGGCTATCTCCCCGAGTGCGTCGCCATCCGTTCTGACAGCAACGGGCCAAGCTGCTTCAGTGACTGCAGCATCCTCGTCATTGCCTGGGACTTCAGCTCACGCCAATTTTCTAGAGAAATTCGGCAGAATAAAGTCAGAAGAGTTCACGATGGCTTTGCGTGATTTGGCACACATCGATCTGGAGCTGGCCAAGGAGCTGTGGGTGAGCCTGTTCAGTGCAACTTGGCGATTGCTTAAGGAGTCGGAACAAACTCAAGTGACTGGTCAATTGCTGAAGATCTTGGCATCGAAGTACAACAAGCGTGACTTGAACGTTCCTCTTGGTGCCTCCACTCCTCGACGAACGAATGTCGTCCAAACTCTGATGAAGGGTATAGTGAACACTAGTCCAACTGCCCCAGTGATGACTCCTGAGCTTGTGTTGCATATCGCCCCTGCCTATGACGTGTGGAGCTGTGCAATGCGTCTGTGCGAGTTCCAAGTGGAAAAATCGGATCTGAGCGTTGAAAGCCGATTGCGGTGGATTGAAGCGCTTAGTGCTATTTACAAGCAATTAAGCGAGGATGACCTACGGATTGGCTTGAGTCTAGAGAATATTGCACAGCCAGAGACACGTACAGCTCTGAATTTGGAGGCGCTAGGCTGCGTGCACGAGGCTCAAGAAGAGTACTTTCGCGCACTATCGAAAGCACAGAGCGGGCGCGTAAGTGTCGAAGATGTAAATCTATTCGAGTTGCGATTGTGGGAGGAGCGCTGGGTGGGGTGTGCGAAGCAGCTGTGTCAGTGGCAGCTCATGAATGACTTCGCGAAGTCGACCCAAAACCAAGAATTGCTATTGGACTGCGCGTGGAAGCGTGGAGATTGGTCTTCGGCGAAACAATTGCTGCTCTCGCCTTCGATGCAGTCCTCGGTAGAGCTGGGATGCCCGCAGACGCGACTACAGCGTCTGTACATTTCAATTCTTGATGCAGACAAGCGAAGCGCAATTGATGCTCTCGCAGCACAGACTGCAGAACTAGCGCTGCATCAATGGCAGGGTCTACCACGGATTCTCTCTCTCGCGCATTTGCCACTTATGCATTTGTTCCATAAGTTTGTCGAGGTTAAAGAGTCGATCCAGATGATGGAGGATATTAAGGCGGCAAGTGCACAGCATGCTGCGCTGCCGAACCTCAAGCCGTCCATTAACACGTGGCGAGAACGCTTGCCAAACAAGTGGGAACCCATTCTTCTTTGGGATGATATTCTCACGTGGCGATCGCACATGTTCCAAGTGGTCAAGACCACGTTTGCTTGGAGCGACGCCCAGATGCTTGCTTGCATGCACGATAGTCCCTGGTCCGTGATTAAACTCGCGCACACGGCGCGCAAACAGCGACTGCCTGATGTGTGTCTAGGTGCTCTGGCTAAGCTGTATTCGGTCCCGGCCATGGATGTGCAAGATGCTTTCTCAAAGCTGCGCGAGCAAGTAAGCATATGCTACGAGAGTGCCACCGAGTACTCAGGTGGATTGAGCATTCTTAACACTACCAACTTGGACTACTTCAGTCTGAGACAGAAAGCAGAAATGTTCAGGCTCAAAGCGCTCTTCTTGGAGGCTCAGGGAGCACTACCCGAGGCAAACCAGACGTTCTCGCATTGCCTGCAAATTTGTGATAGCTATGGCAAAGGATGGCTCTCGTGGGGTCATTACTGCTATCGGTTGTTCCTCGTGCGCAAGGAGCTTGCGCTAGCTTCACAGACCATTGCATGCTACTTGCAGGCCATTCACCATCGCTGTAACTCAGCACGGCTCATGATTGCGCGTGTGCTCTGGCTGCTCAACATGGACGACCGACAAGGAGTGCTTGTTCAGGCGTTTGAGACCCATGGCAAGCAGTTGCCTATTTGGATCTGGATCATCTGGATTCCACAATTGCTTATGGCACTTGGACGACCAGAAGCACCGCAGATTCGTGGGCTTTTGCGTGGTCTCTCGGCGAAATTCCCACAAGCTCTGTATTACACAATGCGGGCGTTTTTCCTGGAGAACCGTGACAATGCCATGGCGCTCGCTAACCAACAACAACAGCTCGCGGCATCAAGTTCGACGGGTGCAACGTCTTCTTCAAGTTCATCGCCTCAGGGCGGATCGCGTATGTACTACCGGACAAAGTCAGGGCATGTCGTTGGCGTTCCTACAACGATGCCGGTCGCGCAGATCCAGGAAGTTCCAGGGCTGGTTGGGCCCCTCGACCAGCACCTTCCGCATTCAACGCGGCACCTGAAGTTGTGCTGACTTTAGAAGCATGGACTGAGAAAGTGCGCAGCAACGGAGGGGACGGGCATTTGTCAAAGGCGGAAGTTGGCCCCGTGCAGTACACGGAGGATCTCTTAAACTTTTGCGAAGATCACACGACTCGCTTACATTTGAGATGGAGTGCATGTTGGAAGAGATGATTACGCGTTTCCGGCCGGAGCCGGAAGAGGAGCTTCTTACGGCAGTCCACGCGCTCCTCCTGAAGTGCTATCAGCTACCAAGACTTACGAAAACGGAACCTGTGCCTAAGATGCTGCGTGCTGCACTTGCTCGAGTTTGCCGCAAACTGTTTGTTTTGCTTCCGCATCAAAAGAATGAAAAGCACGAGGCTTTTGTGGCTGAATTTAAGGATGCGTTTGAGCGCGATTTTACGCCATTGGGAGGCGACGGCCAACAGGAAGCTGGAGCGGCAACAACGCTTTACGAGATCATGAACCGGCTTAAGCGGTGGAAAATCCTGCTTCAGCTACGTGTTAAGAAGGTGGGCAAGCGAAACGCTGGTAAGCTCTACCTTGAGCGATGCAGTCGTCACTTGATGGAGCTCAGTAGCTCCAACATGGAAGTTCCGGGCCAGTATGTGTCTGATAGCGAACCTATCAAGGATCTACATGCACGCATTCAGCATTTCGAGAGCACAGTTGAAGTCCTACTGCGAAATGGTTTTACTCAGCGACGCGTGGCCATGGGTGGCAGCGATGGCCGATCTTATTACTTCTTGGTGCAGTATGCAATGACTCACATCACACGCACTGACGAGCGGATGATGCAAATGTATTTACTGCTAAACCGACTGTTGCTCCGCCACAAGGAGACCAAAAAGCGCAATACTGTCTTCCACGTACCTAAGGTTATTCCTCTAACGCCACGGGTGCGTCTTCTCGAAGACAACCGTGACTTCGTCACGCTTGGTGAGATCTACGAACTGGATTGCCAGATCGAGAACAAGGACCCGGACCTTCCTGTGGAGCTGTACCGCGAGCGCGTGAGCGAGGCATATATAGCAGCAGGCACTGGGAACGAATCGAGTCAACAAGAAGATGAGCGTGTGGCGCAGGCCAAAGCTCGTGCCTTCAATGAGATTTGTAGTGAACACGTGCCGGAAACGCTTTTGGCTAAGTATGTGCACGGCATCTCGGCTCATAGCGACGCGTACTTTCAGTTTCGCAGCGAATTCACCAAGCATTTGGCGCTTTCGAGTTTCTTGTCGTACGCACTCTTTGTGGGGGACCGTGCTCCACACCGCGTGCTCTTCTCTCGGCGAACGGGTCGCGTGGTGAGCACTGAGCTGCGTCCTGGGTACGCAAGTAGTGGCATTTTGGAAGCTGCGACTGCTATGCCCTTCCGACTGACGCGCAACCTTCACAGCTTTATGACGCGCCCAGGTGTGCAGGGACCATTTAGCGTGGGTATGACTGCCGCAGCAGAAGCTCTAATGAGCGAGGAGGATATTCTGAGCAATCAGATGTGCCTCTTCTTCCGTGATGACTTGCTCTCGTGGCATGCGTCGAAGACGCGACTTTTTCGTTAGACCCTCAGGCCCAAACTGCTGGACGGGTTTCGTCACCTTCTGGGGCATCTTCTCCGGCGTTGACTCAGCGGCGTGTGGAGTCCCAGGTGCAGCAACGTGTCGAAGCCAACGTGAGCCTTGTTCTTGAACGCATTCGTGGTGTCTCGCTCAAGAAAGAGAGCGGTGAATCTGCGCGCGGCAAGACCGTGCGCGAACTGTTAGAGGTTGCCACAAGCCCAGAGCGCCAGCGCGAGATGTACCCCACATGGTATCCCTGGCTATAGGTGGCTGTGAACTCTTTGCGTTGTGTGTAGTGTCTACGTGAATTGAATTTGTGTATTGCACGACCTCTTTGATCGACTAATCACCATGTTCCAGCGGAACGAATGGGGCAAAAAGGCCGCCATGTCTTGCATTTTGGGATAAATATTTTTGTTCTTCTATCCGCTGACTACTGAGCGACTGTGACAACTTGCGGGGCGATAGTAGTGGTGATGAGCTTTCGCGCGAGCAGCGATTCGTTTGAGCAGCGCGTACGTCAGCGCGACGATCGCCGTGAACAGCAGAAATAATAGTGCCATGTCCGTGGGCTCCGGGTAAAACAGCCATTCAGTGAGGACTGCTGTAAGTGCTAGAGCAGTCGTGTACCCCATGGCCTCAGCCAGCAAGATGACACCTTGGACGGTACCAGCCCAACGACGCGCCTCTAATGAAGAGTTTGTGGAGAATATCACCGGGGCGAAGGTGTATCGTGCCAGCTCATGACACTCTTCCTGCAAACTTACTCGAAAGAGCGCGTCAGATGCGCCTAGAAGCACCAAGTGCGGCAATATCAAGAGGAAAGAGAACTCGGAATGCACGTTGCCGCAACTTCGTGGTGCTGATGAAGAAGTCACGCCTGACTTTCGCCGGTAAAGTTCGACAACACTTAACAAAAGACGCTGATAAGGTAAAGCAATACTGCGAAGCACATACGCGTAACTGGGGAACAAGATGCCGTTCTCGGGAGAAGCTGCAGCGACAGTGAGTGCGCACGTGACTTGGGAATAGGAGTCGTGGGCGTTTCTTGTGCAAATAGGCTCGCCTTCGCAAGCGGTGATCTGGGGCTAGCAAAACCAGTTGACGACCTTCTGCTAAACACTCGCCCAAGCGCCAGGAAAACAGCGATGATGTCCCAACTGTTGTACCTAGCAACTCAGGGTCGAAAAGAATATTGTTGGTACCCGGAATTACGAGCCGCGTTTGACACACCTGCACAACCATGGTCGAGTTGAGCTGAGCGCGCAGGAATGCTACACATCCCGACACGCAGAGGAAAGCGATCGCAAAAAGCGCCAGGTAAAGATGACGTGAGCGCAAGCCCAAGCGACGGCATTCACGAATGAGGCCCCTTTTCTTGGGGTTAAGTTGTCTTGAGCTTGCAGCCATGCTGAGCAACCAACCGAACACGACCAGTAAGAATGCCACTAATCGGAGAGAAAGTGACGCCTGCGACATCAGCAGCATCACAACCAGGGATAGACTGATGCCTATCAAGGTCATCAACACGAACACCAGCAGCACGAAGCCCACAAGCGAGCGGTTACACAGACGAAACAGGCTCTTCCAACGCCACGTCAAGAGGATTTCAGCGGATGCAGCGAAGCCACGTTCCAAACTCGCGAGTTTACGGTCAAACTTTTGCTCACCAGAATCCAGGCACGGGTAGGAGCATTTCTCCTGCAGACCACTCAGACGATAGTCCCAGGATTGAAAGCAGAAATATACAAGAGATGCCATCAGCAGCAAACTCATAAAGAGCATGCAATGAAATCCCTGTGCAGCGACAGTAGCCAGCGAACCTTCCTCCGTAAACGCGTTGACGTCTACCACCAATATATAATACCCCTGCATGAAAGTAGATCCCGCAACTTTAGCAGCGAAGCAGCCCGAAAAAAGTTGTGACTGGCCAAATCGCACTCCTGCCGCTGCTGTTTAGGCAACTCATCTGTCTCGTCCGATGAATATGACATTTCTGCTGAGCTGTCCTCTTCACTGCTACTGCCACTGGAGCTGCTATCTTCATCGCCATCTTCACAATCTTCGTTTTCATCCTCATCCTCATCATCTGAAGGTAGTGGGGTTGGGATGGTTTCAAAACTAGATAGGTTGGACTGTACCTTCAAAGCAACCACGTTTGGAGAGAGAAAACCGTGACCCACACCAGCACACAAAACTCCCGAAGCCAAGCCTACCGAAGATACCAATGAAAATGATTGATAGGCGGCAATATGAAATGCCACAACAGCAATGCCCCAAACAATCACAATGCGATGTAGTAGCCGTACTCGATCCTGTACAACATCGCCGACTATTCCGCCGACAAAACCAATAAGACCAACAAACACCCAGCTCACAAGTACCAACAGACTTACGGAATACTTGTCAAGTCGTAAGAACTGGCGTAGCTCCGAACTGAAGTTGAGTATCGCACAATGCAGAACGGCGGTGCTGCTGAATAGCAGAAGGTAGATCAAGGAAGTGCTTATCTGAAATGCATCTCCCACTTGACGACGACCTCCAGTTGGACTAGGATTACGGGAAGCTGGGCACGGCTGCAATTTCTTGTCCACGTTATCACTTCTACGTTTCTGAAAATTACACCGAAGACACGCACCGAAGCCTTGCAATCTCCTCGCCAGTTCCCACTTTTGTTGACGCACTTCTACAGCAAACGCCGGCAACGTCTTTTTTAAACTTTGTTTTCCATCCTCCACACTGATCATGCCGGTCGAGATACAGCCTCGCTCCGTGTCTGGTAATTTCTTTTCCATAGCCCACTTTTGCCTATTTTCTTCCGCTCCAGACACAGATGGGGCTACAGGATTCAATGCTGGCAACTTTCGTTCTGAGTCTAGATGTCGCTCATGTACATTAATCACGCCTACGGAGCCACAACGTTTCGAATCTTGCAACTTCATCTCCAGATCCCATTTCCGCCGATTTTCTTCCGCTTCAGCCACGGAAGGAACAATAGGGTTCAGCATCGGCAACTTTCGTTTTAAGTCTCGCTTTCGCTCTGATACATCTTTCATGCCAACAGAGTCACAATTGATTTCGGAGTCTTGTAATCTTCTCTCCAAGTCCCATTTCCGTCGGTTTTCTTTCACGTCAGACACGGAGGGTGCAACGGGGTTTAACAGTGGCAGCCTCCGGCTCGAGTTACGATTTTTCCCTGTTCATTGATTGTACCTGTCGGTGCACCAACTCGCCTCTTGTCTTGTAACCTTCTCTCCAAGTCCCATTTTCGTCGATTAGCCTCGGCTTCGTCTTTTGAAGGCGAGGTTTCGTAGCCAGCGGACCGCGCACCCTCAAACCTGACTTCTTGCTCATTGCACCGTTCTTTTGACTAATACGACCGCGCACTAATTCAGTCTGCTTGATTGCCGTTCGCGGAAGTTGTGCACGAAGCGCTTCCGACTTTGAAAAACCACGTAAGGAAGGCAACTTGCGTTTCCCATTCTGTATCTGCGAAGTGGACGGCACACGCTTGACCTCCTTACCCGCACTTACTTCAGTATCTTCACCTGCTTTTGTCTCCGCTAACTTTTTGGTCGTACCGCGCACGTTTACAGGCGCTGGTGTGTGGAGCGCAGACCAACCGCACTCCTCCGTGTCGCTGCTGTCGCTGTCCTCCTCCTCGTTCGCGCACACGGTCGACCGGCAGAGCCACGTTTCACTTCCGCTCTCCTCTTCGTCGACGCTGCCATCAGCACCAAAACCCATGGCCGCCGACAGCCTTTCGCCCGTTCGGCGCGCCATGTTGCTGCCGCAGTTGGAGATGGCCGCGTCGAAAAGCACTGCTACCAAATGGAGGTTGCCACTGGCGAGCGTGCATACGTTTTCTTCTTCCGTTTCTGCTGCTCGTGACTTCGTGCGTCTGACTTTCTGTTGATTCCTCAATGCCACACAAATGGCTGGCTTGCTGGTCAGTCGACCAGTTACTGCGGTGGATACGTGGTCGCTTTAACGTGTTGCATAACGTACTACGTCTTTCTTCCGTCGCGGCTTTCAGACCCGAAGGGGCGCACAACTGCATCAGGAAATTGCCCTGAATGCTCTCACTTGACACGAGTGCAACCCACTCGACACGAAGCAAGTTCGTGTCAAGTTGTCTACCAGCACTACTGGGCCCAGCACGCACTCGCCCAAGCGAAGAAACGCAAAGTGCGAACTTCGCCTGACACTCATGCCTGGTCGTATCAGCCTGCGCCGTAGCGAATATACATGTCAACAATAGTTAGCAACGTTTCCAACAATTCAAAGCGCTGAAAGCAGAGGAATGGCGCACCCTAGTCGATGCGAAGCCTCAAAGCTCACGAAAGCGGGTGCTCGGCCTTCTTTTTGTGAAGGAAGCACCAGCGTCAAGTCAAACTCCGAGCGCTTGAGCGGTTTGCCACCGTCACGCAAACATTCACAGTCTTCCCAACGACAATGCTCGACGGCAGCGGAGCGATCGTTGCCTGCAACACTGATTCCGGCAGAAGGTGTTCAAATCTAAAATCTGAAACGGGATTTTGGCCTCGCTTCAATTGTCTCGCCAACACAGACGCCACCAACGCCTGCATATCATCTCGAGGAAACGTCTCAATGGAGAGAGCGGACAATGGACGTGTTGGCATCTTTGGGGACCAAACGACCGTGCGATTCTCCACAATCGGATCCATGGCAACGGTGATCGCTTGCCAGGATAGAGTTAATAAACAGCGCTGCTGGGGTGCTGAGAAGCGATGCGCCATCGACGCCTGGCTTTTCTTCTGGACGCTGCTGCTCCCCGTCGAAGCATCATGCTTCAGAGCTTCAGCATGATGCTGAAGCTCTGGACTCTATGGCTTCATCTGTCACCACGACTTCTACTGGCTCCAGCACGAAGAGGAAGTTGTAGCGTTCGTGCGGAAGTAACTCAACTGGAAACGGGACTTTATCACTGCGTTCAATCCGGAGCTGACGGGCATCGCTGCTCGAAGCGTTTGGCGACTGCTCCAAATGGAGTTGCAAATCTCTCACCGCCAACGACAGCGTCGGGTGTGTGTTCGAGACTCGAGCGAGCAAACCCACGCGTGGTGCTGTCAGATCGCGCGTCTCCACTTCGAGACGCAATGGCTTGGTCACAATAACCTGTTGCTCCACACGACGGGTCATCGTGGGTGTTGGCTGTGCTTCTTCACGGGTAAGCGACAGTAGCGAAGTCGCCCATTCCTCACTTTGCAACGACCCTCCAAGTAACTCTCTCGATCTAGACAGCGATCCCAGCTTCTCCTTGCCAGTGCCTTCCTCACTGCGTCTTGGCGTGACATGAACTGCCAGCAGCACTGGGCGGTCCCACGACTCTCGACGCACTTTCAGATCGAAAAGTGCGCGCATCCGCACCACAGCACCTGGTTTCCTCTGCCTGATCCACAGAGACGAGAGAGAACTGCGTCTCTTGACGGAACAGCGTGGGTGAAGATGAGCGCGAGCTGCTGGCGTGCGGATCCGTCACCGACGCATCCACGAGGCGAATCTGCACGCGAGCGGTCTCGCAATGAGCGCGCCAACGCTGCGTCAGCGACTCACCATGCACTGGTCCCTCCTGCTTGCTGTTCGGCGCTTTAGAGGCCGCAACAGGCGGCACTTCCGCACAGACTTCAACTGCCACAGTCTCCCTGCCAGAGCGACGTTAGCCGTGAGAACTCAGCACAGCCAGCGCCTTGACACACATAGACAAATAGACAGCAGCTCACCCTGGAAGAGACACTCGTCGCGGAGCTGCAGCCGCAGCCGCGCACACCTCCATTCGTCGCTCCAAGGCTTCATCATATGTGGATCCCTCTCAAAATCAAGAGTGATGGTCGTTTTGCGACCCGACGACCGACGTCACGGCAAGTTGTTCGAGGTGACATTTTGAGAAAGAACGGAAAGCTAACGAGCTTCCCTACTTTCTGCCTGTTTCCGACTTTAACTCATGCCACTGAATGTATCTGCATCGGTAGCGACCGAGTGATTAAAATCCAAAAATATACTTCTCTTCCTTTTGTCATTCACTCTTGCCATGGCGCCTCGCTCTCTTTGTCCTGTTCGCTGCTGGTGTATCTGCTCACTGCTGCCATGCTTCTCCTGTCACGCAAAATGGAGGCGCGCCTTCTAAAGCAGCACGCCCGCTGTTAACGATCTGATCCTGACCCGACGCTCTACAAGAAGTAGTCTGGAGCCGGTTTTTGCAGGCACGCCGCGTGCGTCTTGCGGTGCGGCCTCGAAAATCTGTAATTGTAGAGAGACAAGACTGTGGTCAGATGCAGAGTACACGGCAGGTGCAACACCTCTCGCTCTTTTTACCTTGAATCGCTGCTCCAGGTTCTCGTCCAGCTCCAGAATGGCAGCCACGTTACCGCATCGGTAGCAGTAGTTGGGGGCCGACCACACCGTCACCAGAGCGTTGTTAAACATGGATTTGTGTCCTCCATCACCAGCTGATGCGCTCTGCAAATCAGCTGAATGTCGTTCGTTTGGTTGAACTGTAACACCGCGCAGCACGTAAACATGGCAGGGTTAGACATCGACTAGCAAGCCAACCCCCGTAGCTCATAGATTCTCCTTCTACCTTCTCCACGACGTCGCCACCGAACAAGTAACCAGCACCGCGAGGACTCAAACCCCACCCGTCGATATCCTCAGGGTCCGACCACATCAAGTCGCACATGGCGCCGTCATGTGGGACCTCCTGCTTACGGTCGATGATACGGATCTGGTCCAGCGTGTTGATAGACGGAGACAGGCCGCCGTGCACGCAGAAGATCTTGTCCTCGATGATAGCAGACAGACTTAAATAATCGAAGATCTCGGTGCAGTATCGCCACACGTTGACCGAGCCATACTTGCGCAGGCACTCGTCGTAGAAGCCGTACACCTGCGTGATCTGACGGCTCTCGTGGTTGCCGCGGATCAGCGTAATACGGTCCGGGTAGCGCACCTATTATAGTAAATACCAACAACAATGGAAAGATCCAGCAACAGCCACCGCTCGTTTAGGTTCCTGATATCTCCCCTCCTTTCCTCCCTCAATCTGTCGCAGCACGCACCTTCAGAGCGAGCAGCAGAAGGAACGTCTCCACACTGTAGAAGCCTCGGTCCACGAAGTCGCCCATGAAGAGGTAGTTGGTCTCAGGGCACTCGCCGCCCACGTTGAACAGCTCCTTCAGGTCGTAGAACTGGCCGTGGATGTCACCGCAGATCTACACTCGCGTCCAAATAGACGACCCACCCGTGACATACAAACTTTCAGTCAGTCCTCCCCTCTTCATGTCTTACGGGGCGTCCCTTGGTCTCGTACCGTGACGGGGGCGTCGATGCGCTGCACATTGCTCTCGTCCACGAGGATCTCGCGCGCCTTCTGGCACAGCGCCTTGACCTCCGACTCCTTGAGGTACTCGCAGCGCTTGAGCTGCTCGATCTGTCGGTCCAGCTCGCTCTGACTCGCTGCCATGCTCCTGCTCGTTCGTTTATTCGCGACTGGGGGTGCGCCAGCTCTGCTTGGCTGGGCGGCGAAAGACGAAACGGGGTGTCGCCCGCTCTCTTCCTCCTGCGGTTAGCATGCGGTCCGACCCGCCTAACCGGTCCTCTGTGCGTGCTGGGATTGGTCAAAAACAATATCCAGCGCTCCCATTGGCCAGCCAAGCGTCACATCGCTTTTTCGAGCCTTGTCAACAGCTACCGACAAATGCAAAGCTTCAACGTGGAGCAATATGCACGCGTTCGTATTATATGACTCTGCGGTTTGCATCCACGCACTGGTCAGTGACCAGTGGCGGCACCATGCATCCATCCATTAAAAGCTATCATCTGCTGTTCCGGCAGCGGAAATGTTACGACTACGCTACAGCGTCGCTACTGCAGCGAGACGTTGTAGCGCTCCACGAGCATGGCCAGCTTGTGCTCCGTGGCCTTCCGCTTGGCCTGCTCCTCGCGGATCCACTTCATGTACAGCTCGTTCAGGCTCTTGAGCTCGCGCTCGAGCTTCAGACGACGCTCCTTCTCGCGGCTCAGCCACTCGTTCACGTCGGCGGCGGCGACCTGCGCGACCTCGTCCTCTTCCTTATCGTCTCCGGAGTCCGGACGCTGGAGCAGCTGGCGGGACGACAGCTCCACCTGGAGCGAGGCCTGCTTGCGAAGCTTGGCGCGCTGCATTCGCTGCGCCTCAAAGACAGCGGTAGGCGTGTCCAGCACAAGCATCTCCACGCACACCTTCACAGCTACCATGGCATGCTCCATCAAGGCCACGGCAACTAGCGTCCCGGCAAACGACATCTTGGGAAAAAGCTTGCCCAGGAAGCCCGAGTACAACCCGAAAATCGCACAGTTCGTCACAACGGACAAGTAGCCCAACGCACTGAAAGCGTAATACCATGTGCCAATGCCAGGCGAGCGCGCTCGGTGGCTTCGGCGGAAGCTTACGCAGAGCTTAAAGCCGTCACTACGGATCTCCATAATGTTGTTGCAGAGACTCCAGAGCGAGGCCAGAGGATATGCAGCAGCAAACAATGTCACTTGTCTGTAGCAATCACGTACAGATAAAATATGCGTCAATGACTAAATAACGCGCTCACGCCAAAGAAGTCAATGCATACGCACCCAAACTGTACAAACAGCTCCAAGTAGTCATCGAAAGTTCCCTCGTATGTAGGATGGAGAAGCTCCGCATCCACTTTGCTGACGGAAGTATCCTTGCTGTTCGTCTCTTTAGCCAGTCTTCCAACTTCGGTCTTCAGCGACGACCTCGCGCTCATATACGGAATGAGCTGCTCCGTCATGTTGCCCAGAAGCTGCCGCGTGATTAAAAGAGAGCTCAGCGTCTGCTCCAGCAAGTCCATGTCGCGAGATTTGAATGCCAGGTAGAACAGGAAGCCAAAATTGTTGATGAAGTAAAATAGCGCTAGTTTCAGCACTTGAGCATTTGCAAACTGTAAATACGAAACAGGCGTCGTCACGTTAGTAAAGCACAACTCTTTGGAACGCAATAAATGAGAAAGTATGTCGTACGTCACTGTCCGTGCGATGGTTTTCGAAACGCGTTAGGTATGAGGCGAGCTCGGAGTACTTTCCATCCATGTATAACACCACAGCAGAATAGACAATCGACGGCACAAACGCCACATACTCGTAGTAGCCATCCCACCCCTTTTCTGGTGTGAACGCCATAGCAAACCATTCCTCGCACCACAGGTAGATGATCGTGATGTACGTAACGACAGCCAAAGCGACCACCGTCACCGAAAAGGTCACCAAGTAGCGTTTCACGCGATCGGCAGACGAGAAGAATGTGTAGTAGGTTCCTTCCACTGGGTCGAATTTCTTTTCACCCCAGAAATCCGGCCGGACGGGCTCCTGGGCAAGAGAATCGGCCTGAGCAATTCTCCATTCATTGCGCAATGAACTTTCTTGGCGCTTCCAGAATTTCAGAAATGCTGTCGCCCAGCTCGTCACGAGAAGCGAGTACAGACCGCGGCCGTAGGCAGCGTAACTTGGGAAAAGTCGAGCACAAAGGTCATCAGGCCGAGCACCGACAGTGGAATCAGCCACTGCGTGTACATTCCGAGGAAGCCAAAGTAAAACCCAACTTCATCGCCGAAATACGAGCGGATAAAATTGAGCGGCTGCGGGCTGGACCATTGCTTCACCCACGTATCCACCAGTTGGCTGCGCTCCTTGTCGTCATGCAACGGGAAGTGATCCGTCAAGAACTGCGAATGCATCGCTTGCTGCAAAAGCAGCCCGTGCTCCTCATCCTGGAACGGCTCAGGCAGTTCGGCCACTTGGTCGCTCCCTCCTCCGTTCTCACTAGTTTCACAGGCACGATATTGAGCAGCGTGTACTTTCAAGCGACCCAACTCAAACACAATGAGGTCAACCCGTTCTCCCGAGCTGAAGCGATCGGGCACAGGATCCTCACTCACGTCGCCGTGGAACGCACGCTCCTTCTTCTCCTTAATCGCCACCAGCGTCTCGTGCGTGGCTCCCAGTAGGTAGTACGTCTGCTCCGTCTTTTCGTCTTTTTCTTCTCTGCTGCTTCGTGCTCCTCCAGCGCATTCTTGGCTTTGGACACGACGATCAACTGGCTCTGGCTCTGCACCATCTGCACGAAGAAGTCCACCGCCTCGCGCGGGAACTTCTTGGTGTCGAAGCACAGCACCACGTCCAAATCATCCTCGTTGTCTCTCCGCGGAGCGATTTTCTACAGCAAAGCAGCACGTTAAATCTGTGCACAAGATGATAGTTCTGGTTTTAAAGGGGACGATCTCCCAGGAGACGCACCACGGGCGTGGCGACGATGAACTTGGTGAGCGTGTAGGCGCTGGCGAGGAAGCCGAGGGCGCCCACGCCGCCCTTGAGGATCATGTCCGTCAGCGCAGACATCGCGAACCACTCGAAACAGTCGCCGGACTTTTCCCAACTGGAGGATTGATACTGGCTGGCTCTTGAAGTTGGCGGATTTTATGTGAGACGTACAAAAGAGTGAACATGCAAATGGACGACTTAGTTTGTGGGACAGCATTAATTAACCTTTACCGTCAGTGGCCACGTCACTCATGGGGTAGTTAAATGGCAAGTCTACGATGTCATCCCTAGGTATATTATGGTTGTTTTTCAACATCCCTAGGTATATTATGGTTGTTTTTCAACAACCATAATACCTAGGGATGACATCGTAGACTTGCTTGTTGAAAAACAACCATAATATACCTAGGGATGACATCGCAGACTTGCCATTTAACTACCCATGAGTGATGGCAGTAGCCATCATTTTGCTGCTCGATCATATACTTGTACACCTTTTGACGGGGCATAGTGAAATCAAGTCAGAGACCACTGGCCCAAGTTTTTTTGCATACATTTTGAAAGGCATCACTCTATCAATGGCAGAAGCAGCATTGCCGATGAAGCAGTCCGAGGGGCCCGTGGCGGCTGCAACTGGCACCGAAACGACCGCCGACGAGGACGCCAAGACGCTGTCGAAGCGCGCCAAGCGCAAGGAGAAGCGCCGCATGCAGTGGGAGGAGCGCAAAACCCAGAAAAAGCTAAAACGCAAGGAGCAGCAGCGCGTCAAGAAGGCCAGCGGACAAATCCCGCCCCCAAGGAGCTGGACATGAGCGAAGAGGCAGTGCTGCGGCGCAAGGAGCGCGCGATGGCCAAGCGAGAGTCGTTCCTCATGGCGGCGGAGGAAGGCATTAAGGTGGTCATCGACTGCGGCTTCGAGGAAGAGATGACGGAAAAGGAAAAGAAGAGCCTGTCGCAGCAGATCATGTACGTGTTACAGGGCAAGAAGGAGGGTGCAATCATTCGTGGATTCTAATTGCCGGGAATTATTGCCAGGTTCTCGTACGGTGCGAATCGACGAAGCAACACTCCCATGAAGTAAGTATCTGTTGGATCGCCGGAAACTTTTAGAGTTATCCTTGTTTTTGACATTGTCTGCTTATGCTGCTGTCGAATTTAGTGCCTTCATTACCTCGCTGCATGGAGATACGAAGGAAAACCTTGAGAAGATCAGTGGGTTCCACGAATGGCAAGCGGTAGGTTGCTCATGCAGAGCTGTACTCTCATCGTTGTGGCAGCACTTGTTGCACTGAGCATTCATCTAAACTGCGTGTGTATTGTGCAGTTCACGGGATCTTCCAAGTGCTACACGGACCTCTTCGAGAAAGAGTCACTTGTGTATCTTACGGCTGACTCGCCCACCACTATTACAAAGCTTAGTCGTGACAAGGTACACACATACGTTTTGCATGGTGACCGAGAGTAGCGACTGACTGCTGCGGACATACTTACCCCGCTAGGTCTACATTATTGGCGGTATTGTGGATCGCAACCGCCTGAAAGGGATTACATATCAGAAGGCAGTCGAGCAGGGCATTGAGACGGCGAAACTACCTCTCGACGCTGTCGTTGAAATGGGTTCGTCCACGCGCGTTCTGACTGTCAACCACGGTTCGTTTCGTCTTGTGAATATTTGCAATTGCTGCATGCTGTGCATTCGTGTGCTGACACACGTATGAATTGTAGTGTTTGAGATTTTGGGACAGTTCTCCGAGGTGAAGGATTGGGCTCAGGCAACTCTGGCTACACTCCCGTCGCGTAAGGGTGTGCATAAGAAAGAGGAGTAGCTAGTCATCCTGCATTCTATAGACTTAGAAAATGGAGAATGGAACGATGAAAGCTATACGCAGTTTATGCCACGAACACCGTGCGTCCTCATCCTTGTGTATGCATACGCTTCATTTATCGGATGCGGTTCAATGCCATTTCCAGACGCTCCTGTGCCAGTTTCATGTCTTTCACCTGAAGGAAAAGCAAACAAATTAACAGGTCGGCGTTAAACTGGTGCAATACGATCCGTGTCTCTCTGTCCAGCCATGTTGTGCGTACCTTGAGCGCCGCAACTGCAAATTTCGCGTATTCAAGTGCATCATTGATATCGTTTTGAGAGACGGGGGTATTCCGTGCGTGAGTAGGCATGTTCTGTGGAGTATGGCTGGGAGGAGAGTGATATGCCAATGCAGGTGTCGGAGCAGGTGGAGCAGCAGGCGCAGAGGGAATCGGTTGACTCGGGGCAGATGGAGGTGGTGGAGATGGGGTGACAGAGGGCGAATGCAAGGTAGAATTGAGCTCGCTGACGCTCATCGTGCTTGACGCACCCACCGACCCAACCGATCCCGTAAACGAAGGAAACGTAATGTGGCTGTAAGTCGGCTCCGAAGGTTGCTGTGGCGAGGACTTGGGGGCGCGATTGGTGCAGCTGGTGCAAGGGGTTCCGGAATCGATGGAATCAAAGCAGGTGCCGCTGGAACATCACTCGACCCTTCATCAGTCTCCTGTATGTCACGAACGCCATACTTTCGTCATTTCAATAGCTCATTATTTAATGACGAATCAAGGTTATACGTACGCTTTTCATGTCCAGCCCCTCCGGAGGCCCAGGCGTCGGGGTCTGTCCTTCCTTGATAGCCTTGAGAATCGTAGCTGCCTTGTACTTGCAGTAACGGCGCTTCACCACGACCTTCACTCCAATAAACCAAGCAGGTAGCTGCATTAGACACTGCCATCCCCTCACAATCGGCAATACTCGCCACGTACATCGTCCGAGATGTCCCCAAACTGGTTCAGGATGTCGAAAAACGTCCCGGCAGCGTAAAACGTGCGTGCAGTGCTCCTGTAGGCATAGATCACAGCGCAATCCAAACTATATGAGCCCTTTTGCAGCATTAAGCATACCCACGAGAGCCCGCCAGATGAGAGCACGCCGCGTACTTGTTGGCCATCCCTGCCCGATCCTCGTCGTCGGCCTTGGAGAAGATTTCCATGGCGAAGTCCGTGCAGATCTCCTTCCCTTCCTCCTGTGTGAAGTCCGGCAGCTTATTCTTTTCGTCTTCCAGGCGGTCCATGAGCGACAGCAGGAAGTCGGTGGCCTCGTTGGACGCGTCGTTCTCGCGCAGCTTGATGCCCAGCTCCATGGCGTACTGGCGACAGAAGTAGCCGATCAGCTTGGACTCCGGGCGCGACGTGTCGCGGTCCAGCTCCTCAGCGCGCCGGATAAACGGCAGCAGCGGCTTGAACGTCGGCGGCACCTGAACGGGCTGCGGGCTGGCCATCTTGCTTGGGAATCGACTGCTTTCTTCTGCGATGCGAGCGATTTGAACGTGAATAGTTTTCTGTTAAGTAACAACAACTAATAATTCTGAAGTGTAGCAGAAAATCCAGCTGTGGCTCGGGTTCAACTTCAACTTTGCAAATAAAACATTTTTGTTTTCTAGGCTGCTGACACACTTCTTCTAGCAAGTATATTGCTGCACTGCGTCATTGCATTCTAGCGGGTGAAGTGCTGCATGGCAGTTGGGAGCGGCTCCGTGGTAACCTGCAGCTTCACCAGGTTCTTTTCGCCACGGCGCTTCACTTGGACATCGATCTTGCGGCCGATGCTGTAGCCCACGGTCGTTAGAATGTCTTTGTGCTGTGCACCTTCTTGCCGTCGAACGAGACGATCACGTCGCCGGGCAGCAAACCTCCTTTGTGAGCAGGCGAGCCGGGAGATACCGACTTGACTATCACACCTTCCTTCACGTCTGGGAACAGCCGGCCGATCTCGCGGAGTTCTCGGGTGTTGAAATTGATCATCTGCATGCCAATGTACGGGCGCACTACTTTCTTGTGCTTGCGCAGTTGCTCGATCACTTGAACTGCCGTGTCCGCCGGAATCGCGAAGGAGATGCCAACACTGCCGTCCACCTTCATCGTGTTGATGCCGATAACCTCGCCGTCTAGGTTGATGAGCGGGCCGCCAGAATTGCCAGCGTTAATGGCAGCATCAGTCTGGATGTACTCGCCGCCCTTCTGCGGGTAACCCAGCTCGCTGCTGTGTCTAGCTACGGCGCTAATGATGCCGGCACTCACACTGTTCTGCAAGGAAAACGGGCTGCCAAGAGCGCACACCCACTCACCAGCGCGCAGCTCAGACGACGATCCCATCTTAATCATGGGCCACTCTTTCACTTCATCAGATTTGATCTGGAGAAGGGCAATGTCTGACAGAGGGTCTGCGCTGTGGATCACGGCAGGATAGCTGCTGCCATCCGCGAACGTCACCTGAAATCCACATACAAAGTCAAGGAATGCATATGCAACACAGGACCCCGAATGACTCTAAAACAAATACCTGGACTTTCGAATAACGATTGCATCGAGCGACCACATGAGCATTTGTGACGATGAGCCCCTCACCCGTGATAATGAACCCCGACCCATTACTCGAAACGTATCCTGCAGCGCAAGCCAAAATGCAGCAGACCCCTTTGTTAGCAAGCACTTCACACTACTAGCGAGCCTTGCAAGCTTATAGTGCACCAGAGTCGACCGCGATATTCACCACAGCTGGGAACGTCTTCTCCACCGCGTCAGCGATAAAGTTCCGCGAGAGCACACTGTTCCTCCCAGGACGCGTCTCCAACTGCGCCACATTTTCTACAAAACCGCCACATAGCCACCACCAAATCAATCAGCACCGCCCCCACCCCAATTCAAGAGCTCAGTAGAGCTTCAACTCGCAATACCTCGCTGGTCGTAGTTGACGACCGCAGCCACTGCAAGCCCAGCGCCAGCTACGGCATACGCAGCCGACAGCGAGCCAACCGTGAACCGTCGAGCACCCACGTGGGTCTTGCCACTGAACAGCCGTCGCGCTCTGCCGCCGGTCGCCGCAGCTCGCCAAGCGCGCCAGCTCCGCCACATTCGCACAACAAATTCCGAAAGTGGTCATACCGGTACTTCACCCATCATTTGGGTGGTTTGTTTTACAAAACGCGGTGTATAATGATGCCAAAACACGGTGCATCAATCTGCCAAAACACGGTGCATTGCTCTACCAAAACAACACGTTTCGCTTCAACGTGCGTCAGCAGTCGCAAATTTGGAGTCGACACCTTAGCGAAGATGATGCTGCGCCGCGCGAAGAGCCTGCCGGACCTGTCATTCCTGCCGCTGGTGAGTATGGCTATTGGTATTCTATTTGCTGATGCCTTCGAGCTAACGCTGGATTCGCTCCTTAGACGACGCAGCAGCAGGTGGAGGACATGCTCGTCTACATCCAGAGCCAGAAGCACCTGCAGCAACTGCCGCGAGTGGACGGGTGAGGGAGCGCATTAGGGCGATATTAATATGGCACAGAAGTAACCAAAGTGTCGGGACCTGTGTGGCGATTGCATAGGATTCGGCTGGGTCGGATTGGAACGATGGAGAGCTTTGGGATCGGCGTCCAGCTTGTCCTGCTCAAGAAAAAAGTGCGTGTACTGTTAACCATTCGGAAATCTTGGACTTTAGACGAGCTAACACGTTGTATCGGTTGTGGAATGATCAGCCACAGAGCTGTGGTGGGGCTGAGGAGCGCATCGAACTGGCAATGGATATTCCACCTTCGTTTCCAGCGGAGAAGCCTGTCGTGACTTGCACTGCTGGAGCTGAGGTGAGCACAGGCCTCAATGGGTACTGTGCCTTAATCGATCACTGATCATTTGTTGAGCTGCGTGTGGCAGAAAATACCCAAATCCTTATTTCGAAATGGACGATTCGATGCTTCGTGGCTGCAAGGCCGGTGGCCCGAGGGGTACACATTGACCCTACTCATTAAAGACATATGCGCCAGGTTGGACGAGTGCACCAATCAGTCATTGGAATACGCTCCAGTTCAACCGCTATATGATGCTAATATGGGTTTGCCGACACCATCGGCACCAACGTTTGATTCAGAGAAACCCGGAAAAGGTGGGGACTGTTTGATATACCAGAGGCCAATAGGTCGTTCGAGTCTGCTTAACTGTTGTGCATTGTAGACGATTCACTGCAAGTACTCTTTAGATGCAAACATCGAGATACAATCAAACAGTTCCCAGTACCAATGATACACACTTTGGAAGAGCTTCGACAAGCCATTCGACAACACATCCCGGCAATTATGCAACCCGGAATTTCACTGAAAGTCCTCCGAAGGTAGCCCCATGCGAAAATCAAAGTTTGGTTTCTCCCGTACCAACAAGCTAACGATTTGTGCTGCCGGTAGTCCACAAGATGCCGTGCTTTTAAGAACAGATGAGGTATTCTACGCGCTTTCATTTGTATTAGTTCACAACAGTCGAATTCGTCACGTGCTTTGGTGCGGGATGAACTTGCAGGATATTCGGCGACTTTGCTCCAGCAATGTTTCCGTTGTATACCTTCTAATTCAAGGTCCGTCTAGATGATACTTCGAAGTACTGAATTGTGGCTACATGTTCTGCGGGAATTATTAACTAATCGGATAATATTCAACAGAAGACAAAAACTCCCCGCCCCCGTTGCAAGTGTGGATTTGCTTGGCTTGCATGGACCGAGTTGCAAGGGCCTTGCCACAATTTCTCAACCGGATCGACATCAGCGAAGCTCACAGAGCTTGGTCAACATTCTTAAACCAGCATGTACTGTTCGCGAAGTTGCCTGGAAAGACCTTGGCATTCAGAAGCAAGTTGGAACTGGCAGCAGGTATTATTTTATGTTCGTCTTAGGGGTAATACGTCATTGGACTCACAACGGTGTACGTTGTGTTAATTAGTTGCCGAGTATATAAAGGAAACTGGCGAGGTGCGGAGGTAGCTGTGAAGTCGTAAGTTCCTCCACCTTACTGCGCCTATGATGTACGAACTCAAATCTATGTACATGTTTTCAGGTTTACTGGAACCGATCGTAAAGTAGTAGAGCGAGAGTTTGCGAACGAGGTGGAAATGATGCACCACCTTGGCTCACATCCATCGCTTGTACTCTTTCTTGCGGTCTGCGTCGAGCCGCTTTCGATCGTGTTCGAGTATCTTCCGTTTTCACTGTTGTACGTACCATTTACTCAAGCATATATTTCGGTGCTATCTGACTAAGGGGGCTTGTAGTGAACTGATCAACGGCGTTCCCGATCAAAACCGCCGCATACCTCCCTTCCCTACGTCCTGGACCAAACGAGTCAACATGATGGTGTGTTTGGAATTCTTCAGATCTTAGTTTGCTTGCGCTTTTCTAACGCATCATAATTATGTAGCTGGATGCTGCTCGAGGACTTCAATTTCTTCACTCCTTTGACATTATCCATCGGTTTGTGAGCTTGCCTACTCCTATTGCTTGCAGCATCATACTCCTTGGTGATTTCCACTCACGTTTTTAACGGGCAACTCTGTGCTTTGAACATTTTTGACGATAGGGACTTGAAATCTCTGTGAGTATCAGCAGCTGCACGTACACCCTGTCATGACTATTGCTAATCAATTAACACGACTCACCAACACGCAGGAATTTGCTTGTGACGGCTGAGGGACGCGTGAAGCTTGCAGGTGGAACCACCAGCAAAAGATACTTGCTTCTTGTAGACGTAATGCCTAACATCAACTTGGTTCGCAGACTTCGGTATCTCGCGCGTTGCTAACCAGGCAGATCTAATGACGGGGTGCTGCGGCACGTTTCAATGGATGGCACCGTACGTGCCATACCAGGTTCGACTGAAAGCTTTTTGCGGCTGTAAACTAATTCTTGAATCATTGTCATTGCATTATAGGGAAGTGCTCACAAGCCAGAGGTACTCGCTGTCAGCCGATGTATACAGCTTTGGTGTCATCATGTGGGAGATATGTGAAGTTGCTGCTCCATTCAAAGAACTGGCACCTGGCCAAATTCCACTCGCGGTGGTTCAGGAGAGAAGGCGACCGATAATTTCGCCCAAAACCCCGCCGGTAAGAGCAAACAACGTATATGTGCACTGGCTTCCCTTTCAACGCTGCTACTGTGGCTTACTGTTGGTGTCGCTGCAGCCTCTGCGCGATCTTATCCAGCGCTGCTGGCAGCATGATCCAGCTTCTCGACCAACAGCAGCAGAGGTCGTGAACATTCTCCAGGGATTTTTCCCTGCAGCATAATAACCCTGTCACGCACAGCGCACAGAGAGAGAGAGCATCAATTTCACTTGTCCATTACTCGATAACAATCTGCAGACTCCACGGTTGCAACTCATTCCAACATTTTATCTGAAGCACGGTTGGCTCTCCAGATACTGCATGAGTTGCGCTCGGAAGAGCTGACTAGTAATAGGCTTGCCGCTCTTGGTGTCGCTCAGCGGGTTGTTCACCACTGTCTCCACATAGATCTGGGAGTAGATATACTTGAGCGTGGGCGTCATATCCCCGCCTGGTTGTCCGTCATCAGCACGAACCGCAGGCCACTGGGGGTCTCGTACTGGTGGCACGTGTATGCGTTCGTCTGGTACCTCTGCAGACCCTCCGGGGCGCCCAAAGTGCCGTTTGCCGCAGGTTCCGTTGGCCCGAACGGGTCCGTGAGGCCTCCCGCCGAGTGCTGCGTGGCCGTCGTGGGCGCCATCTTGGCCACGAACTCCTTGAGCGAGAACAGCAGGCCGAACAGCAGTCGCGTCTCCTCCTCCGGGTCCGAGTAGCTCACCGTCTTGCCGCCTGGCGCACTCCACTTCTCCTGGTACAGACACGAGCCGCTGCGCGTGTAGATGTAGAACGAGTAGATCATAGTTCTTGTAATGGCGAGAAGTTAGGCCAAAGTGATTTGCGTATATGTCAATAACGGGAGGTTGATACCCCCACGATTATATTCACTGTCATTAAGTAGCTAACTATTGACAAATAACCTGTACTTAGTGACATTGGATCCTAATCGTGTGTCGTGTGCTTATCGAACGAGATGTGTGACGTTGGCCGTGCCACCCACAACCACATCAACCACCTGACAAGCAAGCAAGTGCCATAATTTGCCGCCTCGTGGTTGGACCAGCACAGGAGCGACGTGCAGGCACTCTCGACACTCAACACACTCAACACCCAACACACTCACACACCTGCGGACATGGGGATGGCGCTGCAGCAGCTCTTCGTGCGCGTCTCGGACGCGCCTGAGGTCTCTCCCGGCAGCGAGACGTGCGTGCAGCAGGTGGCGCGCGCGTGCGGCCTCGCGGCAGACTCCCACGACGGAGACGCCGCCTCGGGCAAGCTCTGCACCCTCTCAGGCTTCGCGGACACCAAGCAGCAGCTGGCGGTGACCTGCATGCTGCACTGGCAGCTGCTGAAGGCGGCGGAGAGCGGCGCCACCGTCTCCGTGAGCGACTCGGCCATGGGCACGTGCTTCTCGCTGGCGGAGCTCCTGGGCTGTGACAAGACTGTACTGGAAGAGCCGGAGGCTGGCGCTGTGCGAGCGCTGGACGCTGCTGCGTTCGTCGCGGAGGTGGCGAAGAAGGAAGAGGAGCAGAAGGTGCAGATCCTGGACTGTCGACCAGAGCGTGAGTTCTTGGGGCTGTCGAGTGGGAAGGAGGTGTCAGGACACCTTGACGGTGCAAAGAACGTGTCGTTTGCATCGATCTTCCACGCGAGCAATGACGCAGCTGATGAGAAGGGGGAGCAAGTGCCTACTGCCGACAAAAAGCGATGGGGCCTTCTTGCTGTCTGTTAAGGAGTTGCACGAAGTGTTTGAGCTTGCTGGTATTGACGTGGAGAAGCCCGTGGTGGTTTTGGGAAGTGTACCGTCAGAGGCGGCGGCGGTAGCCACTGCTTTGCTTCTTGCCGGCCACCACGCCTGGATCGCGTTTTGTTTAGATGCTCTTACGGACGCTTTGGTGAGTTCTCTCCCCTCTTCTTATACGGCGGATGTTTTCGACCAACATGGCTTGCTGTACGCTGATGATGCTGGTGGCTTTGACCTCGCGCCGTCAATGAATGATGCCGACATAGCTGAACCCGCGGATGAAAAGACCACTGAGGAGCTGGAAAAGGCATACAACGAGGAACTCAGTGGAAAGGCTAGCAAAGAGCGAGGAGATGCGAAGAAGGAAGACGAAAAGGAGAAGGTGGAGGAGGTCGTATGGATTAAGGACGGCCACCGCTTCTTTGACATGCCGTCTCCTGTAAGCAAGGAGGAGTTTTGGATGCGTCGCGTGCGATCTTCCGCCTGGTGTCCTTCGTTTTGGCACCCTTCGGATTTCCCGCGTCACTGCGCAAGAAGCGCTCACTGCAGGAGGTGAAGACGTCGTGCGGAGCACTGTTCCAAGATGTCATTGAGGTGTGTTCAGATCTGATCTACCAGCAGATGGAACTTAACGAGGGCACTATGGCTATGAGCGTGCACAAGTGGATAGAGGAGAAGCATGACCACGAATGTACTGAACAAGTGAAAGCTATCAATGAGCTTTGGTCAGTACTATACTCGCCGCCCGCCGTGGTAGAGGTGCCGGGTATTAGTGAAGATCGTGTTGTTGAGCACGCAACGAAGCTTTCAGAGAAGGTGAATGAGTTAGTGAGCCAGCGCACTCCATGGGCATACGATACTGTTTACGAGGAGGACGAAGAGGAATCAGAAGATCTTAGTAAGGATTGTGAGGAAGAACACAACTGGGCGGATGAAGAAGAACACATTTGGGTCGACGAGGAAGAAACCAGTGATATTGAAGTGGAGGAAACAAATGAATCTGACGATAAAGATTCTAGCAAGGTTGACAACGAGGAAACACCAAAGGCTGAGGAGGAGGACGCCACCAAGGTCGAGGAGGAGAGCACCAATAAGGGAGAGGAAGAACATCCCACTACGGTTCAAGAAGAGGAATATAGCAACACCATGGACGAGGAGTCTACCAATGTCGAGGAAGCGATGTCTAGCAATGCTAATGAGAAGGACTCCGTCACGACCGATGAAGACACTGCCAACGTCGTGGATGAGGAAGCTAAAGACGAAACATCAACAAATGAAGACGGAAGCGCCGGCAAGGTCGAAGACCAGAAAGCGGCAGCTGACGGAGACGACGACAGCACCGAGGCTACTCGACCGCAACCCGTGGATAAGTTGGCCGAGAGCTGGAAATTCATGTACTCTAGCGTTATCTACACGCTTGGCTTCATCCCACAGGACGTGGAGGCAAACCACAAAAAATTGAGCACATTGCAGCTGAAGTCATTTATTCAGGCCGTGGCAGAAGCTTCTTGGGACGTTATGGGGCCCGAGACCAAAGAACTAAGCCAAGTGGAGTTCCAGGCGCTGTGCGAGACACTTGGTGGTGAAAAGCGTGAGCAAGTGTCGGAATGTGGTGCCGAAGCGGAGAAATCATTGTATGTTCTTAAGCACTTCCTCACGCGTTCACGAAACACCGATGATGCCCTCGCCGACAGGCTGGCAGGTGTGCGTGAATCTGTGCTGGATGGTGATATCCGTCGGCGATCAGGCCGTACCCAAGTTGCCCTCGCAAACTACTCTAAGGCGTTTGATTATCTCCCGCTCTACCACAAGGACCTGGAAAATGCAGTGGTAGGACGGGCAAGGTGCTTTATCGAGATGAATGAGCTGGAGCGTGCAAGGACAGAGGCGTTGATTGCGCTGAAGCTGAACCCATTTAGCGTCGGTGCGTACGAGTGTCTGGGCAGCGTTGAGGACAAAAGCAAGCACCCGGAGGAGGCTATGCAGCACTACGTTACATCCTTTATTCTGGACGGTTCACGCTCACCAGAGCTCGCCGAGTGCATTGACCGCTCCTCTCGTCTCGTGGGTCGAAATGTGGCCAAGGCGCTGTTCGCTGACATGGAGAAGGTCCACGAGTTACCGTCTGCTTGGCTAGTGGAAAGCTACTTTGAGTCCTTCGAGCACGATGCTGACTACCCTGTGAGCGTGCCGTTCGACATCACGAAAAAGGAAGATAAAGAGCAGTCTGACCTGGATGCACTTATGCTGCTGTACCGGGCTATCCACCATAAACGTAACAAACACTTTGGTGATGCGCAGCGCGATATCTGGGCGCTCGTCGCCAGGGATATGGAGGCACAGGGCCTCACAGACGAACAGCGCGCTTTAGCACTTAACTTGCACGCATCAATGCTGTACGTGGCTGGCGATGTGCACGCGGCCGTAGAGGTCATCAACAAGAGCCTGGAGCTGCAGCCCACGTTGGTGAACTCGTTGGTGAAGAAGGGTGGATTCTTGGCGGAAATGGGGGAGACAGATGAAGCTACTTCTTGCTTTTCCGAGGCCATGGAGCTGGACCCGAACGATGCTGATGTGCATCTGCACCTGGGTCAAATGGAGCCCTCGACGGCAACTACTACAAGGCTGCGCAATGCTTACGCCGCTGCATCTCACGGTCGGAGGAGCTGCCAGTCACCCACGTGACGTACGGCATGGCTTTATACAAAAGCGGTTCCACCTACCAGGCCAAGGACGTGTTTGAAGAGGCCTCGAAGAAGTTCCCGGAGTCCGCTGAGGTGCACCTCTTCCATGGCGAGGTGCTCGCTGACCAGGGCAACTACGCTGATGCCATGCGCCACTTCCTGACGGCCTGGGAGCTGTCACCGCAGTGCCCGCTCCCGTTCCTGAATGCCGGCCGTGTATGTCGGCACGAACGACCCCATGCGAGCCATCGCGCACTTTAAGCAGGCGCTAGAGATCGACCCACGCTGCAGTTCGGCGCATCTGGACATTGCCCAGGTGCTGTTCGCGCAGGGTCGCACGAAGGAGGCTTTCGAGCATTTCGACGTGGCTGCGTCTTGCTGTCGCTTCCTGCCGGAGGTGGAGGAGGTCTGCGCCTGCCAGGAAATGGCCAAGATGCAGCTGAAGGTCACGGAGATCCTCGGCGTTGAGTTGCACACATCATGCGATCCAAGTAGGTTCTCTTATTCTAATAGCTGCTCTGTTAGTTGGGCCGGTCTTCCCATTCAGCTCAAAGGACTCGGCTTCGCAGCTCTACACTAGAAGCGAGAAGCTGCTCCTCGTTCATCAGAAACAATGTTCATAACTGCATTTTCGCGTTTGGGTGTTGAATGTTGAAGTGCACTTACCTGGCTCTTGCCACAAGTTCGGTGACAAGCCACCGGCGGTATTACACATATTCCGTCACCATCCCACATGGTCAGGCATGGTCAGGCACACGTGGGGCTGTAGTTGACCTACCCACTTGGCAATTGGCAGAGGAACGGACAGCAGCTACGCTAGGTCGCTGGGATCATCGCTTGCTGCTGCGTCTGCGTCTGGGCCAGTTTTCAACCGTTTCGACTCCCACCAACCATGGCCGGAGGAAAGCACCAGGCGTTCACGTACGCCACGATCGTGAGCCTCGGGGGCGGCGCAGGCTACGCGCTGAAGCGGCACGTGCCGTCGCTCGTAGGTGGCATCGGCCTGAGCGTGGCATTCCTGGGCGCCGGCATGCTGGTGCTCACCGACACCATCACAGACCACCACTTCGAGCACGGCACGTCGCTGGCCATGTCGGGCCTCATCGCCAGCGTCATGGGGCGTAGGTCGATGCTCACAGGCCTGAGAGCTCCGGCGATGATCGCCACGGCCGGCGCCATGTCAGCAGGCTACCACGTGCACCAGCTCTTCAACCCGCCACGCAAGATGCGCTATGTCCCCGGCGCGCCACCCGTGCTCAGCAGCTACGACTGAGCTGAAGACGGTGTGACTGCTGGTCCAAGTGACACCGTTTGGAAGGAGCCAAGCCAAGCTGCATGTGAGCCCTACGAGAGGCAAACCAAAATACCACGAAACCACAATCAGGCAAATGAATGAAGTGTGAAGTGATCATCAAACGTGCATGTTGTCTTGGCACTGCAGGTATTACAGATGAACCCTCAATTGTCATAGCGTCGGGAACGGCAAAATTATTCCAATTTAGGGGTATTCCAATCTCGGGGTGTGCCGTTTTAGGGGTACACGAAGGTGCCTTCATCCTGCAGAGCACCAAGCAGCCAACTAATTGACTTACAGAGCTCATTTTGCAAACTTTCGCTCGTTAGCAATGCCGTCGCCAGCGAAAACATCTCGAATGTCGCTCACCAATGCTCAAAAGCTGCAAATTTGGCAGCACCACACGCAACCTAGATGACGCGAGACATATATTCGAAATGGCTCAAGGAAATGGACACGATGTTTAGAATGCAGCATCGTAAATGCCTCCTACTTCTTGACAACGCTACTTTCCAGGGGGTATGATGAGGCCGCTTTGACGAATGTTGAGGTGGTATTTCTCCCAACCACCAGCAAACGACAGCCGTTAGATGCAGGAATCATCACAGCATTTAAAAGGCGATACCGACGGCGTCAAATGCAGCATGCTGTAGATATTTTTGAGGTGTTGGGCTACTACAGGCCTCCCAGACTATTATAACTGCGAGTTTGATCAACCTGAAGAGAAAGACGCTATTACAGAGGAGCTTTCGACCATGCTGTCGCGACTTCACGCCAACAATCCGATGTCAGTTGATGAGCTGCTTAATCCAGAGGACAAGAATGAAATCGTGGACGATCCGATTGACGAGGACTTTTGCGGGATCGAGGAGCAGGAGGGTGCCGACAATGATGTTGCTGAAGACGATGCATGCGGGAATGCTTCTGACAAAGAAGAAGAGGAGCTGACTGCCGCCGAAATCAACTATGGATAGGGAAACTTTTAATTCGTGCCGATACTACAGGAGTGTCAGACAGATCGGTGAGCGGACTTCGTGCAATGCAGCGATTATTCCGAGAGGAATTGGGAAACAAACAAGGACGGAAGATGCAGGTGTCAATGCTAGACTTCATAGATCGACCTGTACGACTTTGACTTTAGCCATAGTTAAGCACCCTTTTGACGGAATATATGTTGATTTTTTATTCCACATTCCGTCTGAGGGGATTTAGTAATAATTACTTAGCTTTGTATGCCATGCGTGCCTAGTTGGTCATCGGGAACCCACATTTTATTCTATTTGAGGGTGTATTCCAAGTCTGGGGATTACTAACGAGGGGCTCATCTGTACTCGTTGTGTGATTGGTCCAGATTTATCTGTCTCTTAGAACTTTTCAAAGGGGTGTCCGACTCAGTGGAAGAAAAATGCGTTGTGAACTGCTCCAGCTGCAAACTCGTTCAGTTGGTGCCGACGCCTAAAAGTTCCTTTACATAGGCAACGATTTTCACGCACCGAGACTAAGGTTTTCGCGTGCCAACGGTGCCAGCTGAGCACATACAGTACCACCTGTGGGCCATGGTGGACTACAGTAGTCCAAATTCGTCGGCTTCAAATCGCTGGCGCCACGACTTGGTCGGGTAAGCGTGACACCTCGAGTGCGCGATCCTTTGGCTCGGAAAAAGCGTCTGGGAAACCCATCGACACGGTGGTGACTTACAACATCACCGAAAACACTTCAAGCGCGTAAGGAGATTTCAGTTGGCTGTCAGCAGAGGTGGCCACCACGAAGACACAACTCGTGGTTAGTGGATACGGCGAGTGCATTTCCCAACAGCAAGTCATCAAGCGGTGGATAGCCCCGTGAAGAATCTCCAGATTGATCGATCGATGTGGCGGGAAGGATGCTCGGACTCTTCTTCTTGTCGGCATGAGCCACGACGTGTGCGCTGTTTAAGCGGCGCTGTTTGAGCGTAGCCCCACGATTCTGTCACTGTACTGAAGTATGGCACTCGACCGGACGATGTCTACACGGTCTCTGCAACTCTCACCACCCGCGCACTTCCCCGTGCCTAGTGGATTTGATCATCATGTCAATCGCGCCTACCATTCACATACAATTGCCGCGATATTTAGCCTTCTCGACGCTGTACGACGGCCCCAGCTGGATGTTAGCCTCGACCTAACGCCGCGAGAGGCAGGCGAGATGCAGCTTCTTTGCCGGACGAGTCGATCAGTCATAATTGCCCTTTCACAACTGTGACGGCACCGAGATCGCAGCGCCAGTGCTTTTCAGTGCGAGGCGTCGATGTGGTCGCACTCTTCGAAAGTCCTGGGCAACGCCACACGTGACTCGCTCGCTTGTCCACTCAGCCCCTCGAGCGCATATCGAGCACTACTTGTACTTACGAGTCACCCCTCCGCCTCACTCGTTGAGACAGCACAGAGCACGCCACACAGACATGACCAAGTTCAAACTGCCGGAAGGTGCGCTGCCCGACTTCCAGCTGTCAGCGGAGCGTCACGCTGCTTTGATCGCTGAAGTGGATGCAGTCGTGCAGCATACACTGGAGTTGCGCAGTGCGTTTGCTGCCGGTGGTCGCCAGCTCGACAAGGACGCCTGGAAGCACGTGAAGACCAAGGATGACGTCCGAGCCTACCGGTCGCGTCGAGCTCTGCACGGAGTTGCCGCGCCCGACTCGACGGATATTTTGTCCTCGTCGTCGTCCTCCAACTCCAACTCGCACAGGTCGACGCTCGACAAAATCACAAGCATCGCTTCGTCCACTTCATCGGGTGACAGCGATCCGTTCCGACTGAAGAAGACGACGCGACCGCCCGCCGTCGTGCTGTCGGGGCTCATCGACGGCACGGCCGAAGACGCTGCGCTAGGCATGCTGGCCGACACGGAGATGCACGCCGTGATGCGCAACTCGTACCTGGGCACGGAGCTCGAGGCCTCGCGCCTCCTGCTCGTGCTGGTCGCGCCCACGCCCGAGCAGCCTCTCAACTTCGTGGGCTTGAAGTGGGGGCTCCAGTCGTACGGCCGCTTCAGCCAGGCCCGCGACTTCCTCTTCCTCGAAGCCTCGGGGCTCACCACCGACCCTCGCGGCCAGACCGTCGCCTACGGGGTGCGGCAGTCTGTGGATCTCTCGGACCTGCTCAAGCTGCCGCGGCCGGCGCACGTGATCCGCGGCCACATGTCTGGCTGCCAGACCTTCGCCAACACGAACTTGCCGCCCTCGGACGCCCGCCACCGCTCGGTCGAGCTCTTCTCGCGCGCCTTCTTGGAGCTGGACGGCGACGTGCCGGTCAACGTGGCCGCGACCGCGTACGCCGAGAACCTCATGGCGCTCGTGAACGCCATCGAGTGCGCCAACGCCTACAAACTCACGTGGCTCATGAAGCAGGCCGCGCGCACGGCCCACTCGGCGCTCGGGCGCTCGGGCAGCGCCAGCCACTGCGCCAACTGCACGCGCAGCCTCAACAAGCTCGGCAACTTGCTGCTGCAGCGCGGCGGCACGTGCCAGGTCTGTCGCCACGCGCTGTGCGGCAAGTGCTCGGTGAGCAAGAAGATCTCGGTGGGCCTCGGGGCCGAAGTCATGCAGAAGTCCATGCTCTTCTGCCTCCAGTGCTTGCTCGAGGCCAAGCAGCTGTCGGCGCGCGACGTTGCCGTGGACATGCTCAACTGGTAGGGGGCAAAGTAGGAGTCGAATCAACGCTCCACACGGCGGAGCCAATCGAGGAGGACGTTCCGACCTCGTGAGCGCCGGCGAGTATATACTAAATCAAAACACTGTGTTGCTGAGCTTCTAGGCGATATCAACTGTCAGCATGACAGGTGCCATGCTGGAGTGACAACAGTCGACTTCATTGTCTACGTCTTGCAAGGACTCGGTCCAGATGTGTGAACAACGTGTTTGATTCAACATCTCACCAACTGCTGCAATGAACTTCCCCTTCAGCATGCAATCACGGGATATTTTACGCTGCTGCTTCTCTCGTCGGCAAATTCCGAAGTGAGACGAGAAGCTCCTCGAACTAGGTCGCCCTCGAACTCTCGCAGACGCGCGGTTGATTCACTGCTTGCTCAGAATGCCTTGTCTCGCGCTGACATCTTCAACTTCGTCGGGCAGGCGTGGGTTGGCGTAGCTTTGATCCAGCCAGTGGCTGGCAGCCACGTGAGCGTTATCAGCTTCGCTTAGCACGCCATTGTCGCGGCTCGGTGTCTTTGCCAGCTCGTAGGCAGAACTCACAACGAGTGGCATAAGAGTTCTGATAACATTTCCGTCGCAACCAGCAGCACTGGCAGCACGATCGTTTACCCGACAAGCATTTGTACTAGCATCACCCGGCGAGTATATACTAAATCAAACCGCTGCGTTGCTGTGTGTGTGTGTGTGTTCTTTTCTTAAACGAGTTTAATGCGATGAAGCGGAGCAACATCTACAGTCAACGTGACAAATTAACGAAAGTGAGACTGTGCACGCTTGACGCTTGACAAGCGGCTCATCAATGGGACTGAGTATTGCTATTCTGGGCACCATTCTCCATCATGCGATTGAGGTCACGTGTGTTGACCGCCCTGTGGCCAAACCAACTCATCAGCCTTTGCAGCAGGCCACATCGACATCAAACTCTCTGGCGATGCGAACATCAGACGTGGCGGGCATGACAAATGTAGTTGCTCCATCGGCTGCTCGAGCCAACCCCAAATCGGTATCAGTATCATCGATCAAGGCAGCAGCTATCAACAGCAACGACGACGGCATCACCAAGAAGAAACAAGTGACTCGTGGCAGTACACGCAGACTGAGTCAAGTAGTCTTGATCGAGAAAGATTCAGTGTCGTCTAACTATCGTGAGCTGCAGCCCCTGCAATTAATTTCCTCCAGTTCGCTAACGAACAAGCGTGCGCGTCCAGCAGAGGCTACACGCTTCCACGCGGCTATAGGCGTCCTTTTGCTTTACGTAGCTCTCGGCATCACCTCCGCTCCACTTTTCGACGGGTCTATAGACGCCGAGAAAGTGAACGATGACATCGGCTCAGTTGTGAAGAAAAACGCCTCGTACGCTCCCGCATACTTCATGGGCCCCGGATTCTTCAACGCCTACGTGAATATCATGAACAGCAATGCGACGGCCGTCTCATGGTACCCGCAGAAGGAAAACAAGCCCACAAGTTTTCTCAACTTCACCTTCCTGGATCAGTCAACCTACTCGAATGGCGCGTGTGCCATTTTGGATGACAACGGACCCGAGTGCATCATGATGACGGGTCACCAAGGTGGTGTGAGTGCGTATGGACTGTGTCGCAATGGCTCAGAGTTTGTGAGCGTGCAGTACGTCCAAGTGTTGGTAACGCCGGCAGATATTGGTGGCCTTATTGCCTCTGGTACATGGGTGGAAAATGGTCGCGAGAGTGTTTTCGTGGGACTGAAGAAGACCCCGACATGTGAAAGCGGCAACAAAGTCCAAATATTCCCTGACGTCACCGACATCCGAGCCATGTCCGGAGCATTTTTACCTGCCGTCATGGGACCGACGACACAATGGTTCGACCTCATGAACCTCCCCACGTCCGTCCGACAACGCATGTTCTACCTCGTTGCGAAAGCTGGGACCGGCCAAGGACTGACCATCCCGTCCAAGAAGCGACAGAGCTTCGACAAGATCATCGCGTCCAACACGTTTGGAGCCACGCTCGCCGATAAACTGGAGATCGTGGCGCCATTTAAGGGCAGCAATTACGTGAACGTGGTGCTGTACCGCATCGCGGGGTCAACGATCTTCTTGCCCAGACTACAGTTCACGTTTGCTGTGGCGGCCCAAGCTCTCGCTCTTCTAGCATTCATGCTCGTCGTGACGGTGGGCAACGGAGCGTTGAATACGTACCACCTGGTGCAACAACTTCTGCGTCTCCCGACGTTCTGCATCATCGCCATCCAGCTGCTCTTCGTGTTGTACTACCAGATCTTCGACATCATGTACCTCTGCGGCAACAGCAACAACGAGCTGACAGCCATCTACAACAAGAAGATCATGTACGTAGCGGGTGTGATCTACATTTTGCTGCACCAACTGGATGTTCGCGCGGCGGTGACGCTGTGGCCGAAGATGGCGAACAACGACGCATACTATTTCTCTCGCATGTCGTGGATGATCGGGTCGCTAGCCATCTTCATGTGGAGCCTCACGAAGGGCGACTACGACCATTACATTGTTAAATCTTCACCGGCATGTGATCTCAGTGCTGCTGAGTGCAATGAGACGAAGGACGCGTTAATGCAGCACTACGTCGGCTTGGTCATCTTTCTGACGCACCCCATTGCGTACGGACTCATCCAAATTGTGCAGTATCGTCAATACCGGCATGAGTACGAGCCTGCGGACAGACGTGCACCCGAACAGCTCACATCGTTCGAAGGCTACGGCTGTGGCGGTCCACTGGGCGACTACTACTACTACAACACGCTAGTGTCGAAAACGAGAGATGACGGTACAACACTGTTCCTTACAAGCTCCAAAGCTGTGCGTGACGAAGGCTTCGTGTTGCTGGGCGGCTGCGACGTGTTGATTCGCGCGAAGGACTTGTACATCATCATGGGCATGAAGCTGTTCTCGGAGCGGATGGCGAGTACAATCAACTTGTCGGTGGTGCTGGCGCATATCGTTGACGGTCACCTGACGCCACTGCGTCGAGTGAGCTACGTGACTTTGTTTTTCGTAGCGGTGCGTTGGAACGGCCGCATTTCGTACCCGGACATTGCCTGAGGCGAATTTCGTACCTGGACATTGTCTGAGGCTCATTCAAAAACGGAATAAACACTCTTGTTTATTGAGGCGGTGAAATGCAAAATCGGAATAAGTCGAATCTTTCTTAGGACCCTGGATGCGAATGCCTTGACGCGTTCACGTTTTGATCGACCGTCAGCTTTCTCAAGTTGTAGCAAAGACGGAGACGAAAAGGTCTGGGAAGATAAGAGTTCGTCATCGAATAATACATTCTGATATTTCAGCGAAATGAGATTTGGACTTCTGAGCATCCACAACCCTTTTGTGTTGAATGTGATATTTGTCGATCGGGACCAATCCAAACCGTCGAAGCATTCGTGCTTTGCCAGCCAGCCGAAATAGCGGACACCATGACCAGCATGGGCTCCGAAATCCACGAGGCGCTGCTGCGACTGCAGAGCGACACCAAGGATTTCTGGGCTCCATTGCACTCAATTCCTTGCGTCGACGCTTCAAGTCTGACTTCGTTGCAATTCCACCGTCAATTTGTCAGTCGAAATGTGCCCGTGGTGCTGCGCAACGCCATGACGAGTCCCCAGTGGCAAAAAGCGCTCGCGAATTGGCAAAGTGACGACCATCTCGTTGCCAAGGCCGGTGACGATCCGGTGACGGTGGACATCACGCCGTTCGGCTTAGGAGACGCAGTGCTGGAGCTGCCGGGGCACCACGAAGAGATTTTGTCATGCCCGAAGAGCGGGACATGACTTTCGCGGAATTCCTGAAAATGTTCAATGACCGACAAGGGTCCGACGGAGTGCCGTATCTGTCGCACCAGGTAGGATAACGGACAGGTTGATGGTGAATTGAGGAGGTTGGGCGAGCTGCACTTGACGAGGTGGCTGTTGCTGCAGAATGACAGCTTGAGAGAGCAGTTCCCAGCGCTGTTCAAAGAGGTGCCGCCAGCGATGGAGCTTGCAATCCAGGCGTTCGGAAACGAACCAGAGGCTGTGAACATCTGGATCGGAGATGAACGAGCTGTGTCTACAATGCACAAGGATCACTACGAGGTTGTTGCAGGCGCTGGGTGATTGTTTTACGTTGAATAGTAAGCTGATGTTCGTGTGTTGGTGGTGAATGACAGAACATGTACTGCGTAGTGAAAGGCCAGAAGCATTTCACATTGCTGCCACCGTCGGCTGTTGGCTGTCTGTACGAGCAAGAATTCCCGTCCGCACGATACTGGCATTCTGCGTCTCCTAAACTTGACGAGCACGAACACGATGCGATTGATCTCGTCGCCACTACGCGCTTCCATGAGAAGTACCCGCGGCACGCACACTGGAACATTCTGTCGTCGCCTGACAAGGGCGACACACCGTGGATCCCAGTTGATCCGCTAAATATTGACACGGAGCGCTATCCATTAGCTGCTGAGTTGCAGCCTCTTGAAGTTGTCGTGAATGCCGGCGAAGTGCTATACCTACCGTCTCTGTGGTACCATCGCGCTGCACAACTTTGCCCGACCATTTCCGTCAACTACTGGCATGACATGGAGTTTGACTGCCGCTACGTGTACTTTAACTTCGTGCACGATATTGGTGCTGCGATTACAACTCTGAAAATCGAAGGCAAGCAAGCAGATGAAGGTGAGGTGCAGGACGTTTCTCACCAGCATTAATAAACAAGTAAACGGGGTAAGACTGAATACGCGGCTAGTTTGTTCACTGCAAATGTCTGCCAGCATAATTATCTACTGCTATCGTGCTTCCACCAACCTTTACAACTCGTTTAGCCTGTGGTGCTCCGATCACTCACTATATTTTGCCTTACAAGAGGCTAACTCTATTAACGGCTAGCTAGAACTAGAGACGGACATCGACTTGGATGTGGACAGACTGCTATGGTTTTTCCCAACCGACGCGCGTTTTTCGGCAACATCTCTATCGCCACACTCCACGACGACAGCTTCATCGCGAGTGCCATGCACTCGTGGCAGAAGTTCATGTCCTTCTCCATGATGGCACCGTCGTTCCCAATGTCGACTCCCACTCTTTTCACAGTCGAGCACTTACTGCAGAAGACCCGGTGGCAAACCTGGCATGCCATCCCAGATTGAATGAGCTTTCCGAACCTGCTGAGTGAGTGGTGACATTCCGCACAGTGCGTGGGAGCATGCGCTTGTGCCGCAAGCGTCGTGGCATGCTCTCTCGCCTCGCGTTCGCGGGCAGTCATCTGCCACTTCAGCTTCTTCACGACTGCGCACTGCACTAACCCACCCACCGCCAGCAGCGTGTTTTTAAAGATGCTAACGGTGACATCTTTCCACATGTCTCCGCCCATGTCATTGAAAGCACGCGTGAACACCTCAACTGCGCTCTCCGAATGCTTGCGGAAGATGATGCACGAGGACACACGGGCACGAACGACTCAAACTCGGACAATTCCGGCACCCGATCCAATGCATAACTGTGCATGAGCATATAGGCCACCGGTTCCCCGTTCGAGTCACGCTTCATACCCGTGGATTCCACGTAGACCATATCGCGCTGGGACATAAAGGTACCAAACGCCTTGGTCGCCCACTTGACGCCAAGAAACCTGAACGGGTCATCCATTGAAGGAGACTCGATCGTCGCTAGGATTTTCTGGTCGTCGTATTCGTCTCCGATGTGGGCGTCGCGCAGTCTCCAGCGAGCTTCATTATCTGCAAGCGCACCGAACGCCGCGTCCTCCACAGTGCCGTCCATCTTGCCGGTGACGACAATCAGAGGCACTCGCTGCGGTCGAGCGCGTTCGATGATCGAATCGTCTGTTAAGTAGTCGGAATCATGGCGCTTGCCGCCGAGTTCATCGACATGCTCTGTGAGGCACCAGCTCCGTCCGACGATGGGAAGCTGCCACTACTCATCTCCGAAAGCGACAGCAGCTCCGGTGGGTCGAGTGACGACGAACTCTTGCGTCGACGTGAGCGGTACACGTGCAAATGATCTTGAGTCTTGACATATTTCCAGCGTTCCGGATTGAGCTTTCGATGGTGCGCGACGAACTTCTCGGTGGCCTGCAGGGTCTCAGTTACCAAGTCGTCCGTGTAATCAACGATGGCCTGCTTCTCTGAGGCCGAGAGCTGCAACGGTGGGAACACGTTGGGCGGAAGTTTGGACTTGCCCATAGTGCTCGGAGATTGTCAAACGTTGCAACGGTGTCGGACCGTGTGAAGTGATGTCGGCGACGTCAAAAGCACAATGAAGAGACGTCGTAGACTCGGTGGTAGGAATCTCAATGAGGGCGGAACGAGCTGCTGACTGCTGACTCGGTTGTGGTCTCCGATGTCTGGTGGCTGGGATAGTTCACTTGTGTGTTGTGTGTTTGATGCATGCAAAGGAGCCCCAGGCAAAGGCGCGGGTGGGCGGGAGGAGGGGGAAGTCGCACTCGAGTCCTCCCGTTCGGAGACTGGCGTTGCATTAAGACACGGCTCTGCACGATGAACAAGGCAAAGCGCGACGCAACGCCACAACGAATGGAAGAGACCGGTCAACTGATCGATGCATGACAGCCGCTGTGCCAGTTGGTGTTGCACACAAAGCCGCACTTGACGGTCTCCGACTCGAAAGCGGGCATGAGCTCACTGCATAGTGAACCAGCCAGCGTTGGAAACTAACACAGTTCATGTACATCATATCTACCGTGGCCGATACAGCCGATAAGGCAGTTAGTTGGCATCGTCTTGGTAAAGGTCAGTTTAGTGACCATGATCGGAATGAGATCGTGAGAAGGCCACCCGCGTGAAAATGACAACCCGTGGGATGCAACTGCAAATCGCAGTCTTGAGCCATGCCCCACTGAGTCAGTCAAGCTGAAAGTGAAGATTCCTCAAATGGCCGCACAGATACTAGTAATCCTGTATTAAATGATGCCTGTCATCCTTGATATCCTGGTATACAGCACCAAATACTATTAATAGGGTGGCCTCCGGACGAATAAAAATGACACGCCACCGAGCCAAAAATTGACATGAAGCTTGCCAAAATATGAAGCGCCTCTTTGTCACGGACTCGACGGATCTTTGGAATTCGTCGATAGCTTATCGATGAAAGCCCAAGCATTCTTCTTGAACGTCATTGGTGGATAAGCCTCGAATGATCGATATGATTGGATAAAAGTTCGGTGGGGGGACAGCTCATAGAGGAAGTCCTTAAAATCTGGCCCATCACTTTATACTGCAAAACCAATTGAGGGGACCAGCTTATCAACGAAATCAGGGGGGCAGCTTATCGACGAATACGGGAGTTGAGCAAGCAGAGCCTTCGGTCGTGAACAGTTGTTGAGTATTAACAAGCAACCGCTAATGATTTTGCGCGTTGTACTAGGTAGGTAGCGCATGCATCGATAGCACATTAGTGTGCGGTACTCGCACCTGTGACGCAGCATACTGAAGTACGATGGAAAATACTTGTTGTTATAATGGACATGTACATTCAGAGAAACACGTATCGCTGTTGTCTAGCCCAACGTCGCTTGACTGACACCTTGCCTTCACACCTTTTCGAACAAGCACCGCAACGTCAGTATTTAAAGTTAGAAACAGATTAGAGGACGATGCATGCGCTTACATGTGATAAGTTGTGGTGGTGGTAGTGGCACATAGCCCTGGCAAGCTTTCGACGACCCTGGCTTAATGGGAACGAAAGCAAATTGAAGACTGGCCGCGAAATATCCTTGTCGGTTCATTTTTTGGGAATGACATGTTGTTCCCCAAATCGATCGCCTCCAGAGGTGGTTGATTTTTAAAATGACACGCCATTTTGCTGAGACAGTCTCCGGACAAATAGGACATGCCCGCGGGCCTGAAAATGAGCCGCGTTCTAGCTAGCTTTGACCCCCCTAATGGAGCGATTCATTTAGGCGAACTGTGTGTCACAGATCTTTTTATAAATCTGCAAGATGGGTGTGTGGACCGGGTAAATATAATTGACTTGAGAAAACGTAAGTCTAACTTGCGACGACTAGTATACACCATTGTATTGGTTGAAAACTCGAAATTTTACCATCAGTGTGAGGCGAGGCGGTGAAACCTTGATGGCTCTAGGTTGTATAGTGCAGGTGTCCTTCTGACTCAAAGTCGCGGGACGATGCCTGGTCTGGCAAAACGCTGACTCTCAGAAGTAGCCCCGTAACGGATGTTCCAGGGTGGCGTGTGCTCCTTGTGTCAACCCCTTGAAGTTCGTGTACCTTCGCGGCTTCCACCCAATGTTCCAGACTAACGTTAGTTTGGTGAGAAATATACGAGTGAGGTTGGTGTTGACACTCTCTTCCTGGGTTACCTGTGACGTGAAAAGTTAATAACCACCAACCCCATATAAAAAAACGATATGCAAAGTCTTTTATTGTTTGTTCAATGCCCAGAGACACGGGCAAAGAGAGCCAAGCGCAATTGATCGTTCGGTCCTAGGGCGCTCGGCAAATGTCCCTAGGCGCTCAGACGTATCAATACGCACACTACCCTTTAAAGCAAGGGAATTTTCGAGTCACAACCTGGTATAGTCCCTTCGCATAGCAGTCCGTCGATCCTGGGCAACGACTATAGACAGTCGCCCAAAACCTGTAATATGAAATGGCACACCAGCCTAGACAATGTTAGCCAACTTGGATATGACATACGCGGCTCATCCCAGGAACACCGCCCCTGGTCCCCACGTAATTTGGACTTGAGAGAGCGGAGCCCCAACGACGACTAGTCCTTAGCTGGCGTGCCTCTTACTGCTTGCAATTAACCCGGGTGTCCTGCGTGCTCTTAACATCAGGCACATGTATCCAGGCCACCTGCGTGCTCGAGAGAAAAACAGACTCTCTTTGATATGAACTTATGCTATCTGGTGGTGGGTACACAAACACTTCGCTGACTTTGACTTGATTTCAGTATGCGGTCCAACGCAGAGGCTCCGCAACCTAGAGTTCCCTTGGATTTCGTGTTCGCCGGGGTTCGGCAACCTTGCGTCTCTTTGGATTTCATATTCCTTCAGGCAAATCATGGAAAGATCCCAGGCGACCCTTCCCATGGACAATGTTCCTGGTATTTCATGTTCCTGGCACAGTTGACATAAAACATATGACCTGATACACTTGACTTGAAATATCCGATCTGGTACATGACTCAGGTATCTGTGACGGCACTCTGTAGTTGATGTTTCAGGGGAGATAACCCCTCATGAACTGTCACTTCCAGTTCCTTCCTGATTCATGGGTAAACACTCACTAAATCTTTGGCTCGACCAATCCGAGGCCGAGAATGTCCGACCAGGTGGGACAGGGGAACTCCAAGTCACTTCGTGTCAAGTGTTTATTGCTAAGTTATCCACGTGATGTCTGTTGCTGCAAGTCGTCTGAATTGCTGGCGTGCTGGAGACCGACCGCACTGTTACTTATGGTGGGAAATCGTCCGTGTTGATGGTTTTCTAAGGCTACTCGTGCTGGCGTTATGATGAAGGCCGATGGTGCGGCTGGTGGTCGTCCGTGCTAACATACGGTGTGTTGAGGGTTGGTCGTACTGAGGTTATAAATGGGTCGTCTACGCGGGAGGCGCGTTGGAGACCGTCCGTTATAGGGTTTGCGCAACGCTGCTGGAAACGCCGCGCGGCAGCAAAGACTCCTGATGAGATTCAAGTGGCATCTACGCGGGGTGCAAGACGTCATGCACGCGCAATGTCTCAAGCGGATGGTTCACATTGCGTGCGTTGGCAAAGATTGACAACTACCAAGGTCATCTCCAGCGACAAAGTATTGGTTCTATGACGCAGGTTTGCCCTTATTGCCATGATCTCAAGCAGCCAGACAAGACGAGCAGTATGTGTTGCCTTGACGAACAAGTAACACCCGCTACGCTAGGTGAACAGCCTACTAAGCTAAACGATATCATGACAAGTCCAAGCTTTGTGCGAAAGCGTCAAGGGTACGACAACGTCTTCGTGTTCACATCTATGGGTGCTTCAGTTGATGCCAATTTCGCAAACGGTCGTCAAGGCATCTACACATTTCGTGTCAAGGAACTATTTGACACATAATGGGTTTTTTCCTTCCACCTGAACGACAACCTCCTCAATTCGCTCAAATCTATGAATAAGACAACGATGTGGACCATCCGTCCGGTACTTGGATGTATATCATGGAAGGTGTTGACCAGGCAACAATGAGTTCACATCCGACAATATTGAGATGGGGAAATCCGTTGGTTCAGAGCTTCCTAGATGCGGGGAGTATGCAAGAAACGGTCAGGACTTTTTCTTGACAATCCATGAATACCCATGCACAGATTTGAGGCAATATAACCGACCCAATGCTGATGCGATTGCCGCTATTATAATCGATGATAATCGGTCCAACGAAATATACATTATCCTATACCCGCGTGAAGGTTGCCCTAGAAGGATCTTAGACTTGCATCCAGCTTATGATCCACTCCAATTTCCTCTGTTTCTTCCTCCGGTTGAATACGGATGGTCGACGCCTGTGGGGTACGTTTCCGGTGCAATGAGATAGGGACACAATAGTGTGAAGATCCGTGATTTCATCTCATATCAACTGTTTACGAGCGACGAAGAGTACTATCTACTTCATCGATCATCTTGATTGTTTCTGTTGTGATGTGTGGAGCAATACGTCAAGATCCAGTTGCAGCGTCTTCGTTATATCAAACAGCATCAGACCTCGCTGCGCGCTGATTTGTACTGTGGAGTAATTGAAACAACCTTACACGGTGCAAAGTTGGGAGAAATGGTCGATACATGCTGCTCCTTCAACGTTCACGTGTGGTGAACGAAACATGAAGACGCCGTACTATGACGCAGTGGCTATTGTATGAGAGGTTGGTAAGCCCGACTTTTCTTGTCTGTAATTTGCAACGGGGCTTGTGAAACAGGGCGAGAGTTACGCTCTGTTTCTTAGCATACACAGTATGCGCGTAGTGAGGAAGCGTAGACTTAAAGTTTGTATGTAAGGTAGAAATACGCGGGCTCGCGTATTTCTAAAACAAAATACTTAAGACTTTAAATCACAATAGAAAACTGAATTGAATGGCAGCCCGCCGCGTGGCGGGCTAACCTTATCTTTACTCTAAACCCTTTTAAGATGATATCTATTTGCAAATGTGAGAGTATGGTTGGCTCTCACGCATTTGCATGAAATGCATGCACATGATTGGTTGAAATGTGGCCCTTTCAACCAATAGATGTGCGCCTGAGCGCCCGTCAATGATAGTTGCATTGACGGATCGTAAATGTTGGTCGCTAGTGTGTGTGTAACACACACTCTAGTGGGTTTGCGTGTATTAGTGGAGGCTGTGCTGCCCGGACAAACTGCAATCGATCGACCTGATATTGTCGATAGAATATCCCGCTTGAAACCTGCTACTATCAGGGACGATATCATCAAAATTAAAGCATTTGACAAGGTTAGAGCTCGGATCTACGCGATCGAGTTTCAAAAACGAGGCCCCCTCATGCACACGTGCTGATCAGGTTTGCTGACGAGGCAAGGGGAGACCCGAAGCCTACAACAAGATCGTGTGCGCTGAGATTCCCGATCTAAATGAGCATCCGCAACTGTATGAGACTGTCACCAAGTGCATGATGCATGGTCCTTGCGGAGGTCTTGACAGGAATATACCATACATGAGGGATGACGTTTGCACGAAGGCTGCTCATAAAATAGTTTGATGGAGACACGACAACCATGAGCGTTGTTATTCAGAATATCGACGTCGTGACCAATGCCGATCGACGGTGCGCATATCTGGGGAGTTGGGCAATCTCTGGGTGGTTCCGCACAACCCATGTTTGTGCGAGAAATACAACTGTCACATCAACGTAGAGATCTGCTCTACAATCAATGCAAGCAAATACGCATACATGTAAGAGCATAAGGGGCAGTATCGAGTTACCCATACGCTGGATGTTATTCCGATTGATGTGGGAGACGATACAACACTTTCGATTGACATCGATGAAGATCAAGATTACCTCAGTCGGCGATATTTTTGTCCCCTTGAAGGCTGCAGATTTTTTCAAGTTTCCGACACTTTGGAAGTCGCACACTGCAATATAGCTTCTGGTTCAAATGAACTCCATCGTATTTGGCCCTGATCAACCGATTGACATCGGACAAACGCCACACAGAGTTGACAAGGTTCTTTGAGATGAGTGATGCGACGAAGACGCCAGAAAACTTATCTACTACGAATTTCCGAGGCGTTTTTAGGCGTGGAAGAACAAGTAGTGGCATCTGCGATCTACTGAGAATGACAAAAAGGCGCTTAGCTGAATGGTCGCCGAACGACCCGGAGGGATTTATCTTCAAATGTTGCTGTGCAATATATGAGGTTGCTCTTCATTTGAAAAGCTCCGCACAGTAGACGGAATGGTCTGTGATGCATTTCAAGAAGTGGCGCAAGTTAAGGGGCTCGCTGGGGATGATGGTAGACATCGTTGTGTGAAAGAGGCCAGAGCCTAGCAGATGCCAAGCCAACTCCAAACCTTTTTTGATATCCGGCTGGTGCATTGCAACCCCGCAAACGCAAGAACGTTATAGGATGCGTATTTAAATGCCATGTTAGATGAGTTTCAACGCGAACTTGACAAGCCAGCCACGGGACCGTGATGTGGTTAATCGCACTGTTCAAGCCTTGGATCACTGTTTGCAGAACAACAACAAGACGATTGATAATTTTCAAGGCCTTCCGAGGCTCTATAAATTTAGTGATCTGCCTCGTGAGGATCCTACACCAAATCGACTTCTACATAATGAGCGGTCGTTTGACCGTAACATACTAGCAGAGCTTCAGGACCAAGCTGCTTGGTCGAATAAAGGCCAAACGGATGTTTACAACATAGTGATTGACCCTGTGAACAGCGTTTCATCCGATATTTTTTCTTGGACGGACCTGGAGAAACAGGAAAATCATTCCTTCTACAAAGGATATTGACCACAGTCGGACCTCAAGGAAAGGTTGAGTTGGCAGTGGCCCCCAGTGGAATTGCATCTACACAGCTGATGGCCGGACGCACGCCGCGTTACACATTTCAGCTTGGCTTAGACTTCACAGCAGCATCGACCTTCAACGTTTCAGGTAACACGGCACGTGTGGAATTACTTCATCGGACTGCTCTCATCGTATGGGACAAAGCACCTCTGATGATTAAGTACGTATTTGGAGCCGTCAATCGAACATTGCAAGATCTGATGAAGAGTAACAAACCGTTTGGCGGAAAAGTGATGTTACTGGCTGGTGACTTCCGTCAGCTTTTTCCGATTATTCCTCGCAGGTCATGTGGACAGATCATCGATACCTAACTCAAGCGTTCCCCTCTGTGGAGTATATCTAAGGTGCTGCATCCCGGAACAAATATGAGAGTCCAAGCCATAGCGGATGAAGCAACAGCTGCGGAGACACAAGAATTTATTGAGTTCTTGCTGTGTGTTGGTGAAGGCCGCGACAAGGGATGCACAGAACATGGAGAAGGTTATACAAGAATTCAGCAAAACATAGTGTTTCCTACACATGATGCTATGACGCAGGAAGCTCATATTATTCACATCTACAGAGACATGACACACGATATCTCGACCAGGACTACCTCACAAGTTGGGCTATTCTGATACCTCTTAATAACAAAGTCTGCAAGCTGAGCTACGCTGCAATAAGGCTTTACCGGGAATTCAAAGAGAATACCTCAATTGATGCGGTTTAAGATGATAAGGCGTCTAGGATGCAATGCTTCCCGTTGAGTTTCTGAATACACTGACGATATCAGGGATGCCACCACACAAACTTCGCCTCAAGGTTGTGCTCCTTTCATTTTGCTGAGAAACATCAGCGGTGAGAACGGACTATGTAACGGAGCGCGACTTCAAGTACTTCATATGCAGCGCCACTGCATCTAAGCTAAAGTTCTGACCGGCATTCTGACAGGCAAGGCGGTTGTGATTCCATGTGTTTCGTTGGTTTTGACGGGTCCGGACTGCCGTTTAGGTTGAGGCGACGTCAGTTTACCGTCCACTTGGCATTAGTGATGAATATTAACAAAGCACAAGCTCAGACTCATCGAGAGCTCGGGGTCTTTTTGCTCCAGCCTGTGTTTACCCATGGTCAACTCTACGTTGCTATATCGCGCGCTACTTCTCGACAACACATCAAGATCGTCTTGGACTATCAGACACATCAGGAGGTGCCGGATATTGCTAACGGAATGTTGTATATCGCCCCATAGTAGCCCAGGCTAAGACTGACGTACTATTCTATGTGTGCATAACGCAATATATATTTCCAATGCTCGCGATCGAGGTATACGTTTCATTTCAACGCATACTCGGGGTGTGGAATGGTGGGTCGAGATCAGAGAGAAAACGAAGATTGAGCTTTGTTGAGCAAACCTCATCTTGCCAAAGCTAGTTCTACCTAGCTGTTACTTCCCACATATGCGATCAGGAAACAACGGCTTCCTCATGAGCGGGTGTTACTTTCGGCATCTTGGCTGGAGGAAACCGACCATTTCCCATTTTTTCACATACCAGTTTGTATGTCTATCGTAGACAGTACTGACTAGACTGAACGGGCTGCGCCGCAAGGTAGCGCAGCAAGATCGCTTGTTAGCTTTTATTATAGGGATGATAGGGCAATTTAGAAAATGTATAGTGCCTAATATAGGGGTGGTAGGCCAAGTAAAAGGATATTGACCTCCTCGCTCAATTACAATCGACAAGATTTTGTCTTAAAAAAGTATACATTTTTTATGATTATCAGTCAGTCATGCACGCAGTTAGGTCTTTCCAAATGTGGGTCGGTGGCGCTTTTAGTACCTGGAGCAGTGTCTGAAATACGCACCGTATCGCGCAGGATCGTACACTTGAGTCATGATCGGACAAGTTCGGACAACTGTAGGAAATAATAAACTAAAGTTTCGAGTGATTTTGTTCTGTCAGTTGTTTGTGAAAAGTCGAGAGCTGGACGTCCAGCTGGATATGGTGGAGATTAACACTGCGTGGGCAAGGGTTGCTGGACGTGCTGAAGGCTGACGCCGCAGGGGCGAGGGGTGTGATGAGGGGTGACACCGCAGGGGCGAATAGTTTGGACGTGTTGACCGCGGGTGCGAGGGGTGCTGGATGTGCAGAGGAGTGACGCCATGGGGGAGAGCGCGGATGTGCTGAGGGTGATGCCGCTGGTTGACATGTACGTGGCGTGCGCCAGGGTGGCCACGGTTGTCACGTCAGTTAGAGAGATTTCTTGTCTGTGTACCGCAGTCGGGAAGTTCCAAGGAAGGCAAGCAAACATCACTGTAATCATGCAATTGAAAATTAATTGTCGAAACTGATGTATTCGTGTCGCCTTCTATCGCGAATATTCAGACCGAGCACCCCGGCCTTCATCATGCAGCTGTCGACGTCGAAACCGAAGGTATCTTCAGGTTGTGTGCAACGCCGATCGCTCACACGTCACCTTAGGGCAGAAGGACGTGAATCGTTCGGCGAGGGGATGCATCAACTACGCGATCCTAAGCTTCGAGACTTTGGTACCGAATGGTGAGCTCATTTAGCTTGCCGTATGTATGCGTCTTCTTCGGTGTATTCACCACAGTTACTTACGGTTGTGCGTTTAGCCCGACTAGGCTTAAAAATTCAATAACATTTGCCTCTGCTTCACGGCCGCTCGTCAATATTAGCGCCTTGGCGGTGTTGCAGGCGCCGGTTACATCATAGCCTTTCGGTAATAATATTGACATGAAAGTAACATCAACCTTGGACTCATGATAACGTACTCTTTATTCCAGGGCTCCTCAGAAACCATTCCTACCACACCGCAGAGGAAGCCTTCGCACTTGCCCGACGCTGCGCTACAGCACCAAGACATGTCGACTGTTGAATATAGAGTGCTGCATTACTCTTGCGCCGACGCCATCGCCGAAAGCTTTGCTAGAACGCGTGGAGCTTCGAGGGACTCCACATGTTCAGACAGCTCATTCCCCTGCGCCGACAAGCTGCCAATGAACGCGATCTGCCGCTCTATCAACTGAGTTTGGCTGATGATCAGTTCGTCCACAGCATGCTAGCTGGTAGTGCTGCTTGCTACGCGCAACTAGATCGTTGTTAATGGCGAGTGCCCAGTTGCGATCTCTGGTTCCGTTATATGCAGCTGACCGATGGCGTTTTTGAATCTGTTAACGAACGAGGCGTTAGGTGCAAGAGTCTTAACGCGGTGATACTGAACGATTGCCGCTGCCATGAGAACCTCCAACACGTCGCCAAGCAAATCGAGAGCGTCGGAAAATCCAAATGCAGAGGCAAACAGAACTCCCTGCAACTATCGAATCTCCTCAACCACAACACAATCAAAACCGTCGAGAGAAGGTAAGCTGGGTTCAGCTTCGTGATTCCACCCTGCAAATATTTTGCCAACATGCTGATCCTCGTGCGTGGTACTGGCGATATAGTTGAGCGCCTTGCTCACAGAAGATACCCCCCTCGATCCATAATCCAAGTAGTGCTGACATTTGTTGTGTGTCCATTTGCGGTCTGCGCTGACCACGTCGAAGTGAGTGAGATGACAGTCCCTTCGTCAGACTTACACCAGCCGTCGTGCACACTGTGGTCCACTTTTGGAGCCTTCGTTTACATATGCTTGATCGAGGAAAGTAGGCAGAGTACAGGGACCCAGTGAGCAGAACCAGTGCTAATACACTGCGATAGGAGCTAAAGATGGAGTGGCAGAGAGGTGACGAAGTGGTGCTGGCTCCCATTGGCAAGACGTTGCATTTGAGCAGCAAGGAGGCGCACCTGATACAACCTGTAAGTATCCGAGATCATCTGCCAGCCGCTACACAGAGCCACACTCTACATAAGTCATCCGCTCTAGGACCCGAATCATGAATTTAGGATCCTGGAGAAGGACGGCAGCAAATTCGAGCACTCCTGGGACACGGTCACCAACGCGAGCACTAACGGGGACTCAGTGGAATCGCAGCTTGCGACCATCTTGGATGTGGCAGATAAGGATATCCAAATCATCCCACACCCGTGGATCACTCGCACTAGGTTGCTGTGGGTATTTCGGCTCAAGTTGCGTAATACGCCGGCCTGGTTAGTAGATTGGGCTATAATGCAATGCTGGAGGAGTGGAAGGAGCTATACTGGTTGCGAATGAGCTGTGGCAGATAACGTGTGCGGTGTCTATATCTACAATCTGTAGACACAACGTCCTGCGAGTGCACCCGGATGGCGGCAGGATTGAGGAGGGCTGTTCAAAAAACCTTTAAGGACAAGCGATGGGATTGTACCCGTTGATGCGCGGCATGGTACGAGTTGCTGGGGAGATCATGCAACGATGGGTGGCCGAGGAGCAGAGTGACGTCACATCACTTCAGAAGGAGGAAGTACGGATTGGCTTCTTTAACGGGGATTCAAGATGCACCATCGGCCATAGTGGCGACGGCAGTATTATCGCGGAAACGTTGAGGATGGCACGACAAGAGTGGCTTGGGCTGCGGCGGCGGCATTGGGATCTAAGAAGACGGCAAATATTGAAGCCGAATATTCTGCCTTACCCAGGATGCTGGCTCAAGCGAACAGCAAAAACTGGAAAGGTATACACGTGGTGGGTGACAACGCGTTGAGCCTCCCCATGACGAGGGAGCAGACGGCACCAAATGCCGAGGGGCTGCAGCACTGGTATCGGCTGACGAGGACCTTGGCGGACAAGGTGCGCGTGGCCAGCTGGAAGCACCACTTTGGCGGCACAATAAGGCCGCCGATTGACTTGCTAACATGACAATGGACAAAGAAACGAAGTCACGCGAGAGTCTTCGAGGAGGATAGAGACAACTCGGATATGTGGCAAGGTGTGAGTGCGGTCATACTAGGGGACCTCGAAGAATGGAAGGAGACGGGATCAAACGTTGGCGGATCAGGTAGCCAGCAGGGATCAATGCTAAGCGGTGAACAGCGGTAACGAACCTCGCTGCATAGACAGAGAGAAGGAAGACCCAAGCGAGTGTACACGCCGCACAGGAATGGTTGTTGGAGCTTAGCGATAAGTCGTAAGTAACACAATATACCTTGTTGCAAGCGCTCCAGAGTGGTAGGTTGCAAGCTACGCGCGAGCACTCTCAGCACGGACGCGTGACGAGGTGTGCGTCGTCCACGATGCTTCATTCTTCAATGCTAAGTCGACAGGTCAGCGAGGACCCCAAGCTCGGGGAAGACTCACACAAAACTATAAACAAATTGATTTGCTTCCTTAGCCTCACTTTTCCGTTTTCAACGGGTTAACAACCGCTTTTTTGATAAAGTTTGTCGACTTGTCGAGGAGCGCGACGGAACAGTCCGCCAGGCGCCGCCACTCGCGGTGTCGCCGCCGCTCATGGCGCTCAACCACCACCAGTGAACGATGAGGCTCGTCAACCCGCGCAACCGCCTGGTGATGGTGGCGAGGAAGACTTTAACGACTCGGAGAAGACCGAAGAAAAGTTGTTATCCGAAACATCAAGAGTCATCCATTTGATGGCCCTGTTGCCCAAGGCTCCTTCAGCTCTGATGCTCGCGACTGGTGGGAAGAGCTCCAGGACCAAGTCAGGGACGCCCAGGTGCTGGCCGGCCAGGAGTGGTCAGACCAAGTGAAGCTCTCGGTGTTTCGTGTCTTTCTTGCTTGTGTGACTCGCCGCTTGTACAGGCGCTGACGAGGAACGAGCGGTGACGCTACATTTGAAAAATGTGGTGAGCTCTCGTGGAAGCCTTCCGCATCAAACTAACCGGCCAAAAATGCTCAACGGGTGTACGAAGAGAAGAAACGTTGGAGCGAAACCTATCGAGAAAAAGTGGGTCGTCTCTAAGTCGTGACGGACGCACTCGAGCAAGGCGATTCGTTGCCGTCGAACTCGCGTCATGCGCTGAAGACAGTTATGCACCTTACATATTTAAGCTTCTCGAACATTCTGGAGGCTCGTGTGAATCTGCGTACAGGCAATCCAAAGCTGGACGGCGCAGTCACTATTCTCACTGAAGTCGCAGAAACATATGGCAAGGCGTGTCCAGGTAAGCTCCGTGCTGCGAGCGGTATCGCCCCGTCGAGTAAGGGTGCGCCCAAGTGCTCGACTTGCAGCAAGCCTGGGTCGAAGCCCAAAACCCTCAAAGCGCCCAAGAAGCGTACGGCTCAAGCCCAAGCAGCTGTTGTCGAGCGAAGAAGAATACTTCGAGCGGAGTTCCCAAATACAAAGCTCTTTCACGTGCTATGAATGTGGCCAAAAGAGACACACGACTGTTTATCGCCGCAAGCATCTGTCCGACGATGCCATTGGTGACAAGGACGAGAAGGTCCAAGCAAATCAAGCCGAATCTGACTCGGACGAGAGTGCCGAAGACAGTGCGTAAAGGCGAGGTGTTGGGTGGCAGATCCTACTGGCTTCTGGAGCGTCTCACCACCTAACGGGCTGCATAGAAGATCGCACACTGACAGGCAACCGACAGGCACTGACAGTCAAGTTAGCTGATGGCCCAACTGTTGTCGCTCGAGCCAAGGGCAAGCTGTGTTTGCACGCTCTCGTCGACAATGGAAATGGTGAGTCGGTGAGACCGGACTTTGTGATTGAAACGATATTTACTATGTGCCTGAACTGGAGAATACTTTGATTTCAGTATCTGCACTGACTAAGTCAGGCCATGACGTGGAGTTCTCGTCGACGTGCCGTACTGTATACAAAGGCTGTCGACGCCGTGTTGCACGCGTGGCTAGGATGCAAAAGGGTGTATACGCTGTTATCATCGAAGATGGTTATGAGCCGACATCACGTGCCTCCATTGCTACATTGCTCGGACGAGATTTAGAGACGTCCTCGGGTACGTAAATTACAACACATTGAAGTCTCTCACGCATACTGGACCCCAAGGTCATAACCTATTATGTGCACTATTTGCGCTTTGATGAAGACCACAAAGGTTTCTGCACCCCCCTCAGCTCCAGCAGCGATGAGGTTGCCGACGGAATATGTCACGCGGATCTGAATCGGCCAGTAGCCATGCAGTACATCATGGCTGTGGTATGGCGAGACTATGTGCGTGCGTATGGCTTAAAGCGAAAACCAGAGGCCGCACAAATCATTAAACAGTTTCTCACATTCATTGAGTGGCAAGCGGAAGTGTCCGCGTCTTCGTTAAAAATGATGCGCATCGACGAGGAATCGACTTCTCAACAAGGACGTTCGGAAGCTATCGCAACGGACCAGAATACCTCATGAACACGCGACGCGCTACGCGTCATTTCAGAACGGCGTAGCTAAAAGGACAATACAGACTTTGACGGAGATGGCCTCAACGAATGTTGGTCGACTCCGGCCTTCATCACTGGCCTTGGGAGGATGCTAAAACACGATGCATTCATCAGAAACAGAATACCGAAGGCTGGCAACAGTGCGACCCCACACAAACGCATCTTTAGGTGAAAATTAGATCTAACCAAAATTCTTGTCTTCGGTCAAGCAGTCGTGGCGCAAATACCTCCTGGAATTCGTCGTAAGAATCTTCGATGCACTGATCCCCGCGGTGAATTGGGTGCGTTGTTGGCTGCAATGATTTTGGTAAAGGTTTTCAAGTGCTGATGCCCGGACCCGGTCGAAGTATCATTGAATCCCATGATGCTCGAGTACTCGACAGAATGCTGCATCAATTTGGGCCTGTCGTAGCTGACATCCACCTGGACGAAGACACGGGTGATGAAGAACAATGTGAGGACGGGTCGCTGACCAGCCGTCTTCTGAGATGACAGCGGCAACGCGTTGAGACGCATTGCTGAGCGACGTGATCAGCAGGCCCACACTTTCTCTGTGCTTAACGAAGTAATTCGAGCGCCGATGAACTCGGCTGAAGCAAAGCGGCCGTTGCAATGGCCACAATGGGAAGCCGCGATTAATGACGAAGAGCAAGCGGTGTTCAACAATGGCACTTTCGAATGGGTGGTTCCGCCACCAGATGCCAAAGTACTTGATCATACCTTATAGTTCCGTCTCAACGTGGGCTCAAATGAAAAAGTTGCTCGCTTCAAAGCACGCTTGTGCGCGGGAGGCGACAACCACGAATTCATACTGCACTTCCTCGACGCGTACGCGCCTGTAGAAGTGCTCATGGCAGTTCGCATATTTTTTGGCTATTGTGGCAAGATTCAAGATGATATAAGACAGGGCGACGTGCCGTTTGTCTACGTGAAAACATATGTACCTGAAGAAGTCTACATGAACCAGTACCAGGCTTTGCCAATCATGGTCAAATCGGCAAGGTGTGGCGGCTGTGCAAGGCTCTTTACGAATAACGCAGACAAGGTGGGAATGGCGCAAGGAAATGGATCGATTCATCTGGGAGTATGGGCTCAAGTCCACCCATGTCTTTACTACGCGCACTTTGATGACTTACTGCTATTTGTGTGCTTGTACGTAGATGGTCTCTTGATCGCGCACAAGCAAGAGGAACAGGTGCCAGGTGCTCCGTCTTATGACAGCACCGAACCAGAGATATCAGGTCAAGGATCTTGGACCACTGGACCAGTTCTTAGGCATGCAAGTTGCCGGCTCCAACATCACGCTCTCGCAGTGCTCTGCGAGGAAGATATGCTGCTCAGATTTGCAATGGACAAAGCAAGGCCGGCTGCGACGCCGATTGCCTCGAATACACGGCTTGACTTCGACGGTGCAGATGCTTCGGTAAAATAAACCACTGTGATGAGCCGTGTTCCCTACCGCCACGCCGTTGGCGCGCTGTTGTATTTGGCACCCATCACCAAGCATGACATCAGTTTTACCGTCGGGCAACTCTCGCGACATTGCGAGAAGCCTCGGAAGGTGGCGTGAGACGCCGTCAAGTTCCTCTACCGATACTTCAAGGGTAGCTGAGACGTGAAACTGAAGTTCGAGCTAAGTGGAGACGACATCATAGTTGCGACGGATGCTGACTGGCCAACGACCAGCCGAATTGAATATCCGTCTCGGGCCACGTGATCTACTTGTTTGGCTGTTCGGTGAGCTGGGGTAGCAAAAACAAGCGGCCGTTGCCAAATCCAGCACCACCGCCTAGTAGATCTCGGCAGGCATGGCATTCGAGGAAGCCATCATGGTGAGGTACATCGTCGATGAAGTGCTGAATCAGGCCACTTCGGTGAGGCTGTGCACGGATACCAACCAGCAATCGCAAGCCTCAAGCAAAACAAGCTCTCTGATACTCAAAAGACCGTCGGCGTGAAGTACAAGGCCGTCAAAGGTAGGCTTCAGGATGGACTGGTGCCGGTGCAGTATCTGCCAACGGGTGGTATGCCCGCTGACCTCCTAAAGAACGTATTAGCCAGTAACCTACATCTCCGCAATCGTGGCCTGTGTGGCCTCGTGGGCACCGTTTAGCAAAATATGCTTAAGTGCACGCGTACTGCTTGCGGGAGAAGTGTTGCGAGCGCTCTACAGTGGTCGATTGCAAGGTACACGCGAGCTCTCTTGGCACTGACGCGTGGCGAGGTGTGTCGCCCAGGCTGCTTTATGCTTCAATGTTGAGTCGACAGGTCCGCGAGGCCCCAAGCTCGGGGAAAACTCACGCAAAAATCTAACAATTTACTTTGTTTCCTTAGCCCCACTTCTCCGTTTTCAACAGACATATAATTATTGCTTATACCAGGTATGTAATCTTTGACCTGGTGTAATGACACTGGTGTCTTCACTACATGGCAGCAACACCCGCTCCTCAAGTAGATCACGGAGCGGACTGGTCTTACCACGACCATTTTAGCAAGCTGGGTATCACGCGGTAGCTGGTCCAGCAAATACTCACTGGAGACAACTGCATAATGTAGCCATAGCTTAGGCGTGTAACCGGACACGTACTGAAAGCACCGACATCGCGAAAAAGAGAATCGTCTTAACACGAAGCGGTATTCATGCGCTTGAAGTTGGTATCCAAACAGCCACCTATAATTCACCGTAGTTAGTGAAGCGAGCCTAAAGGTCAGTTTCAATATACTCGCGGTCTATCCACGTAAGTTTTCTCACACAAAATCGTGAGAAAACTTACGTGGATATACCGCGAGATGGCTCTAAACCATAGACACTGTGTCAGATGGCCGACCCAGCAGATACCACAATAGACATAAAGGGCAGCATCTTTGTAGTCATGGAGGGTTGTAGCACTGCGGTAAATTGCAGTCATGAGGGCTTTGAGGTCGTTTTCGATCACAGCGGCGCCTGATTCGTGAAGTCAGTCCCCCGTTTAGCACAGCACTTGTCCAGGATGGAAACGATCTTCCGCAGGTGACAGTTGGAGACACCTTTAAAAACCGGGAAAAAATTAAGTATGTGATGCTTGTCGTTGCCGAAGCAGCTAGCAAAGAGTTATTAGACAGCAACAACCCCTTCGAGCTGTCTCTAAATGCAAGATAATAAGCAAACTTGTCAAAACCGTATACGACGCGTCTCCTGTGTCATCAGAAGCCACGAAAGAGCATATTTGATTGACCGTCATTTTCTCCGATACGGCGAAACGCTCAAATTCATTGCGCGCCGCCAAGCGAGCTCTCTGGTAGTTTCCAGGGACCAGCGCCTTCACTGACATCGCGCTTCTGAAATAATAACTTCTACGCTTTTTCACACTATAAACCATGTCATTTTCGTGTTTTTTACCACGGTATTTTGATTTTTTTCTTACTTGTACTTATTATTTCCTCTGGCCGAAAATGATTGCAAGTTTGAGGCACTTTGTGCGTTACTCAATCGGTATTGACTCGAATTTAAAGCTGATTGGATATAAATACAGTATCGTTTTCCAGCTATTGGGCAATACCAATTTTGTTGTCATCCGACCGCTAGATCGGAAGAAGTGGCTGTCAGACGACAGTGCCTTCACTGCCATATTTTAGAATCCCCGCCACGTTCGCACCAAGCTCCTTTCGTCCCTCTCACCGAGTCATGGTGAACCTCATGGATGACCGGCGTCGAGCGATATTCGATGCGCTGCTTGCGTGCAGCACAGACGGTAAACTGAAGCATGGAATACGTGCTAAACTCGCCAGGCATTTTCAATGCGAGACGTCTACTATTAGCAGAATTTGGTCGCGCTATCTTGCTACGTGTGCTAACGGGGTTAGTAGTGGTGAGTGGGAAAGCACAATCAGGAAAAACTCCGGGAGTAAGTCGATTGACAGGCAAGAGGTGGTGCAAAATTTCAGCAGGTTCCGGTTGAAGAACGCCTGGTTGTGAGGCGTACAGCGGCTGCCGCCGGCATCTCCCGGTACTTAGTGTGCGCGATGCTCACCGATGGTCTGTTGTCGCGCCATACAACGCGAATCAAGCCCGCACTGACAAAGGAGAACAAGCTCCAGAGAGTAGAGTATGTGCTTGGCTATGTGGACGATAGAAACCTCGAATTTGAGCGTATGGAGAACGTCGTGCACGTAGACGAGAAATAGTTCAACGAAGACAAGAAAAAGCGCTCGTACATGCTGCTGGAAGGAGATTCGCCGCCGCAAAGAGACAGGAAGAGCAAGAACGTCATTCCGAATACCATGTTCCTTGCCGCTGTCGCTCGGCCAAGGTGTGTACTTTTCTAATTCTATCATTTTGTAACTTAAATAACCTTTATATTTTTATATTGTAGATACGACCCATACCGAAAGCGCATGCGGGATGGTAAGCTTGGCATTTGGGCTCTCACTGAGGAGTACATTGCGCAGCGATCCAGTGTAAATAGATCGAGGGGGGCGTGTGCACCCGAAATATCGAGAGTATTAACCACGATGTATACAGATACTTTCTGATTAGACACGTAAATCCAGCCATCAAGGAGCAATGGCCCCGGCAGAACTGGCGGCAGCCAATTCTAATCCAACAAGATAATGCAAAGCCGCATGTCCTTCCTTCTGACCCTGACGTAGTTGCTGCGGGTGCTGGTGTATTCGATGATCTTCCAGCCACGAACTCGCCGGACTCAACGTTCTAGAGCTCGGCCTCTTCGCGTCCATGCAGACACTGCAGTATCGGCTACCGATACACGGCATTAAGGACTTGATCGACGCAGTTGACAAGGCGTACACGGAGATGGAGAAGGACACACTGGACGACATATTCCTAACTCCTCAAAGTTGCATGCTGTGCATTCTAGCAGAGAACGAAGGTAACCACTACAAACTTCCACATTTGGGCAAGGCGAAGCTACGGAAACGTAACATGCTGCCAAGAGTGCTGAAGTGCGACCCGAACTTGTACCGTCATGCAAAAGGGTTACTGAAGCAAGCAGGCCGTGGAAGTATTTTCTTCTTTGAAGTAATTGCTAAAGATAATACCGATAAATTTTGGTGCGAGAAGCGCAAACATCATGCTTCATCATATAACTCATCATATAGCATACTTAGGAAGAGGGTTGCTTTGGCGGCCGTATTAGCGTCGTGCTGACACAAAAGTGGACAACCAGGGAGTGTGCGAGCCGCCCAAGAACCCAGGACAAGCGCGGCATGGCGCCGCGCATGACGGTAAGCCCAGGAGCTGCACAGACGGAATGGTGCCGCCCGGACGAACAAGCCCAGGACCGCCACGGGAACCCAGTGTCGCCCGGACGATCAAGAGTTGGAGTGGCGCGGAGAGCGCGGTGCCGCGCATCACATGCAAGGGCTGGAGTGGTACGATGCACGATAAGCTCAGCACAGCGCGTGACGGGCAAGGGCCGTAGCGGCTGAGATGGCATGATGTTTGGCGGGAAAGTGTTGGAGCTGCACGAAGAGCCCGGCGGCGCGCGTGACGAGCAGGGCTGGCGCCGCAACGGTAGCGTGGCGACGTGACGACCAAGGGCAGAGCGACACGGCGAGCACGTTGTCACGCAAGATAAGCAAATACAGATTTCGCTTTCACTTCCGGTACCCTGGTACCACTGTATGCTTAGAGAAGAATATAAAGTATTAAAGTATTAGGTCTGGCAGTCTAAATGTGCATCGCACTGATGATGGATGACCTACTCGACGCCGACATCGCCGTAGCTGCAGCCATCGGGCTCCTCTTCGACGCCTCTAAACAAGATGCCCGTGTGAGCGAAGCAATTTTTGATCGTGCGTTGCGCCTGCAGGTCGCCCCAAATCTCTTGACCCCATTGCAAGGCCTGCAACTGGTAAACGGCATACGGGTTCTTCCCTTGCAGCTTCGACTCTTGCTCTCGCGGTGTCCGGTCGATATTCTTCACCTTCTCGTACACCCGTCGGAGTTGTTTCCTTCTGTAAGCCCGCTTGAATGCGGATATGATGCCGGCATCCATCGGTTGCAAGAACGCTGTTGTGTTTGGAGGCAGAAACTCGACCCGAATATTGGTGCAGACCAGCCTCCGTGTCTTGTGTGAGGACGCGATATCGAGCAGCAACAAGATGTGGCGTCCAATCTACGCCCAAAGTCGTTTCTCAAGTCGCAGCGACGTAACCCGCAGGGCTTACGCCGCTTCCCGTCACCGTAGTCCTCGCGCATGATGGCACGAGCGTTCTTGAGCGTGTCCGAAATCGTTGTCTGCACCCGAACCCGCTTCAGCTTGACCTAGCCCTCCGCCCATGCCGCAAGCTGGCGCTGGGACATCATTGGACACTCATGTGCTTCTTCATAATGCTTCTCTTGACCTCAATGCGCATCCAGCCTCCCATGGCGAAGAGGTTGAACGCCAAGGACGCGAATCTTTGGGTGCGATTCGCGCCTAAATTCAAACTAGACCTGGACCTCTAAGAACCTGTTTAAATTAATAGTATAAAGCGGGAAAAGGTTATTAAATAGACCCCGTACCGGAAGTGAAAAAAGCGATATCTGTACCGGTGCTTCACGGAGAGCACGATACCGCTCGTGCCAAGCAAGGGCCAGAGCAGCACAGATAGAATGGCGCCGTGATGACCAAGGGCTGGAGTGGCACGGCGAGCTCGGCGCCGCGCTAGAGAAGCATAGGCCGGAGCGGCTCAGATGTCATCGCGCTGTAACGATCAAGAGTAGGAGCTGCTCGGAGAGCCCGCGCCGCGCGTGACAAGCAGAGGCTGGAGCGGCACGGTGAGCAATCCCCTCGGATGGCGCGGTACGGAGACACCGTGTCGGCGCACAGCTGCTACGACCAAACGTACGGCCTGGGCGACGACGCGGCTATGTGAAAGAAGGATGTCATGTAGCTCATCGTGCAGAAGGTGGGCCACACTAGTGGCAAGCGCGTTCTGGCCGTCGCGATCGAATACTTCTACGTCGATAAACCGGGTGCCGTCGTTTAAAAAATGCTTTGCACAGCATTATTCACTCATGCTGCGCCAAGCGTTATCTTCTCGTTCGGGAAGCGACGGATAAGTCAGTCACAGGCGCCACCCTTAGCGCCGACGCGAAAACATATTTCTTCTTTTTTAAATTTAGAGCAAAGATGGCAAAAGTCGCCGGCAACAAGAAGAACAGGCGCGATGACTCAGTCAAAAGAAAGCTGGTAACAACAAATTTGCTGCCACAACTAAAACGCAAAGGGACACGGGCGCCGACGACGACACCGGTATCGGAAATGGCGCCAGACTGACGAAGGTGAAGAAGGCGAAGCCTGCAAAGGGCGGACGCCGTGCTAAGAGCGGGGGGTTAGATCCTCCCCGTGTATTTCTCGGAACAAGTCCGATAGCCGCGTTCGAGATAGAATGAGTCGGCACCAGCAAGCACGTGGCCTCCGATCCTTCTTCGATATACGTTCGTCCCAAGCGACGTCGCCACTATAACAGAGACGACACCAAATTGTACACGGTGTGGATCCAGCTGCGGGGTCGAGAATCTATGCAGCGACTCCTGCACAGAGAAGAATGGAGATTTTCCTCCCATTTTGCTTTTCGAGCCCAGCAAAGGTGACAATGCCAGCTTGACTTGGAGACGTCCATCACGCTGGATATCACGCAGACAGGGTGCTACATGACCTCGTCGCGCGCTCCGTGATGATCCAGACGAACTCTCTGCTCAAGGTCCTGCAAGATATTGCCACGGAGCTTGGTCAGCCCAAGAGGCTGCTCGACGTTGAGCTGGCTCACGTGTTGACGCGATCGCACCCAAGTAGGTATTACAGGCGTTGCTAATTTTGCTATTGCTATAATACCACAACGGCCTACTATTGGTAAGCATGTTGAAGATTTGAGTTTGCTGACTTTGTACTTGAGCTAAGATCAAGTACACACAGAGACCATCAACAACTCAAGTTCCGGCGGAAGCTACCGTGCGCAAAACCCAAGAAAGTTATAAGTAGAGAAGCTTTCTCGGGCGACATCAAGGAAGTGGTGTGATTGCTTGATCCGCTCGAGGGAACATTACTTTTTGACGAATGCAACTGCGTGCATGTGCTGTATGCCAACGCAGCAGCGGCGACAACTCTCTTTTCTTTTGGTGGTGGAGTACTCAGTGGTGGCAAGGCCGGGAAAGTTCGAGTTTGAAGGCGACGACTGTAGTTGTTTTCGATCTCAGTTTGATTTGGTGGCATTGATCAGCTCTGGTGACGCCAAACTATCGATCGCCACAGGTGGAGCTGAGATTTTGGAGATAACGCGGCGTCAATATGCACTTTTAAATTGTTGTCTGCGGTCACTCTGCAATCCAACTCTATGGACTCGACACGTATCTGCTCTTACATGATTGCTGCTCGGTGATAGATAACGTACTGTGTGTAGGACATTTCAGCTCACCGTCAATTATGCGTTGCCGCCATCGATACACCCGCGCTCGTGCGATTTCACCCTTCGGCATGGAGTCGCGCGTGGTGGAGGGCTGGTACGGCACCACGACGCAGCATCGCTCGTGGCGGAGAAGGGCTAAAGCAACAAGAGGGCGCGGTGTCGGTTGCGAACGAGAAGGGTCGACGTTCCAGAGAGAGCACATGTTACAATTGGTGAAGTCTACGGAGGACATCGAATGTCTGCAAGTGAAGTGAACTGTGTATGGCATTTCAGCAATGATGAAGCTATGTTCAACTACTACGCGCTAACGAGTCGACTCTACAATGAAATTATGACGCACTATTCAGGCAGTTTGAGTTTGTTGATGTGAGAGATTGTGGAGTTTTATCGCTTTCGCTTTTAGAACGGTGCTTAGGCAACCGCAGCCAAAGCTACAATATCGAGTGCGTGACGGACACTTGATGTTGCACCGTGAACGCATCGCGAAAATGGAAGGCAGCAAAACACTCCATGTGGATTCCGCGTCCACACCCAGGGTGCACTGAGTTCACAATAACTAGCAGTCAAGAATTTACCGCGAACGAAAATGGTGGATCGCCGTTGCGATCACCGCCTTACCCAGGTACAACATGATGTACTATTTGTTAAAGCAGTTATGATAAACTACATGTATTGCCGATTGCAGCGATTTTGGCACAAGCCACCATTAAAACTGAGCTGTAGCGTGCCGGTTTTTGCCTGAGGTCTATAATAGACTTTCAGCTAAATTCGACGCTTACAGCATACAAACGCAAAATTGCCCCTTTCGAAAGGGCAATTTCGAGCAGAGGGAGCCGAACGGGACTTATAGGCACGTAAAAGTCTAAGTTGAGGACGCGACACGCAAACAAGACTTCCGCGCAGCCTTGGCTTGATTTTCTGCCCTGCCCTGTTTTGTTCGAAGTCTAATTTAGAGATTTAACTAAGTTTTACGATGAAATCAACTCAATTTTAGGACTCTAAAATAGAGAGCACAATATTTGCAAAGGGAAATATATCCAGGCCTCTCTAATTGTGGGAAATCGACATTTTCCCTTGATTAGCTTAATAAAGGAATGGCAGGGCAAGTTAATAAAGGGTTAGTGAGGGAATGCTCGCTGTATACAAAAATTAGTATAAATGTATCAGAATGTTTACACACTAGTCGATCCTTGTCCCGTTTCGTAGCAAGTGAGGATTCAAGTTCAAGCTGCTTTACATGCAGGGTTCGTTCTAGTGAGAAATCCGTTAGCGACTGTCGATGCTCGCCCCGCTTCCAACCGATGATTGAAAAGGCTGAATCCACTGTGGCGGTATTAGGAAAAATCGTGGCCAACGCTTCACAAAAAATCTGTAGTGTCTGAAAGCGCCCGTCTAATAACCTCCAATCTGGTCATACTGTCGGTACACTGCTCCAGGTTTGTATGTAAACTTTCGTACTTGCGCATTGTGTCCAGAAGATCCTGGTAGCTGCTCTGGATTGATGTGATCTGATCATTGGTCCAGGATGTAACTTTAAAACCTCGGCTTGTGGTGGTCTATAACTGTGCAGAGCATTGTTGTTCGCACATTCACTATTTGATGTGATAATGTCGGGGACAATTCCTCTGAACTAGCTTCTGTAGCTGCATCCTCGTCTTCTTGGTCTAACGCATCAATAGCAATCTGGCCTCGGTCTTGGATAAAAGCACCGGCATCTGCAATATTCACTGCGAACGACCCCTGACGACGTAGTCGTTTGAAAGTAATAAGTGGTGGATATTAGGATTTGAACTCAGGGAAAAGCGGGCAGGAGACCATGATTAGGGTCGACAGTTTTATTTTAGTTCACTGTGTGCGTTTGTCGTACGCGTTTGCTTCTCATTGGGTTTCACGATATAAATAATCTTGATGCAAATTTTACATGCCACGGCCAGCACAGCAGCCGTCTCGGAGTGTCACTCCGAAACTTTTACGTCGTACTTATCATCGTGTCCTGGCTGGAACGGTGTTCACGCCTGTTGTGATGGTGTCTGTGCTCAAGTTAACGAATCGACCTATTGCCAGGAGGGGAAGAGGAAGCGAAGAAGACTGGCTGGGGTGGCGGGCGCAGACCCAAAAGTGGTTGGTTCGCCAAAATGCCTGGTTAGATCCTCGTGGCGACCGATTTGTTTGAGGGAATACCAACCATCTTAATAAAGTGTTACTGAGGGAAATGACCCCATTTCCCTCAATTAGAGAGGCCTGTGTATATATGTGCTGTGTCTGACGAAAGATACCGAGCAAGACCCATGCCTCCGACGGCCAAAATATGTACGGTCGTCCGAGTGATCAGGTTCCGACACTACGCCTTTTTAGCTGCGAGCGGAATATTGCCTTTGACAATACCTATCCCGTCTATGTATCTTCAAAAACGCGTGTGAGTAAGACCGTGCTCAGCAAACTCAGGCTAGGATATATGACTTATCCTATACGTGTACCGTATTTGAGATCTCATTAACCAGAGCTAGGTCATCCGCCACACCTGGTCGCAGCCAATCATTAACCTCCGCACGACCATCTCATCGCTTGAGATGTCATAAGGTACAGTGTCTAATACTTCAGAACCTAGGCGCAAAAAGCCAGTCATTCCGCAAATAAAACGGGCAAAGTGGGTGCAGCATTTGCTTTTGCTGCCAGCAAAGGCTGCACTAAATCACAGTAAGAACATAAACGCCTCAAACAAAAACTAGCGTAGACCCGTTCGGTTCCGTGGAAGTCGCCAAGGTGTAGGGTTACCTTAGTTGGGTGTCGTGAGATGCAATAACGTTTGCCTTTTTGAAGCCGTCGTTTCTGGTTGGCCTCGCAGCGAAGCCCACGAAGTTTTGGTCGGACCGCGTGGACCAAGTTGGTCCACGCGATCAGCTTAGGTGCGATGGAAGCTGATAATGGAGCTGGATTTAGAATGTGGGTTCATCAATCTTGACAGAGATACATACTGATAATTCAGTATAAAACGTACGAAGTAGATAAAAAGACGCATGCCGTGTACCTGTTCATCTTGTGTACTTTGCCGATGCAACGACTTCAGTGTTCCTGGGGTATGGCTAATGAGATCTCAAATACGGTATGCTTGTTATCCAGGTCTTTAAGCCTCGCTTCAACTCGACTGGTGATGTTGACCTGTTCCTTAGGGATCTGCCGGTGAAGGAGATGCACGATGCATTTGCCCTTGACTGGGAGAACGAAGATAAATGCTTTCACAAATCCATTTGGATGATAAAGTGGTTGAAAACAAGCATGGAGCATTTAGAGGTTGTATCCTGTATGCACATAATTCATGTATAATGCTTTCACTGGTAATGTACGCACTGACAGATCACTAGACGAATGATCCAGGCCAGAATGCTCTATTTGAATGCTAATATTGAAGAGGTGCGAGAAATACTGGACGCGCATGTGGAAGCCTGCATCGCTATGAAAGCAGACGAAACCGTTGACGAGTCTGCGATCGAGCACCACCGCATCGGTGGCTTCAAGATGGAAGACGACCACAACTGGGCCCTTCTTCTAAGCTGCGTGATGGACATCGTCGACATAATGGCAGATCAGCTTAAGCATCAGGAGCGCTAAGAGAAATGCGACTGTGCCAAGTACGTTTACTATCGCCCTCTGAATGGCAATCGGAAATCTGGCTCCGGAACCTGTACCTAGCACTCTGGTCGGACACCAAGGACTGCGCTACGCGGAATTGATTCTCAACTTTAGCAGAGCGCCACGCCGCGATCACTAGCTGAACAGGACCCCCCTCTGTATCCAATCAAGTCAGTCCAAGATAGCGTCTAAGATAGCATCGTGTTTAGTCAAAATCAATATTTCTCTACTATCTCCCGCCTCAATAATCGCGGTACCGATGAGTAAGTCTTCACCGAACCGATAACAAGATCACGTGCAGCACCGCTCGCGTCATCAGGGTTGTCGCCTCTTCCTTGATAGCGCCCGTCATCATGGCGGCGAATTGATGTCAGGTACACTTGACAACGATGATTCTTGCTCCATCTCCGACCCGTCTCAGCAGCATCACCAATGCCTCGCTTTGTCAGCGTTGTACCTTACCAGGAGGTTTTGGCGCAGCCGCACCTGTCACGAGCAATTTCAACAGCGGTTTCATCGTCCAGACGCATCGGAAAGAACACCTCAGGCCCCTTGCAAACCTTGACTAGCAGGATCTGGACGTCTATGGCGGCGTCAACAGTCACCACGAAGCACACCACGGGCAACTTGCAGATATTGGGTAGCAGGATCGGGGCTTCCATGACGGCAGTGGTGTCCATAGGCACTGAGAAGCCCACCACGAGCAGCTTGCAGGTCTTGGCCACCAGGATCTGGACATCAACGACGGTGGCGGCTTCCAGATGTCCACCTCAGGCTGCTTCCTGTTCATGGCCAGCAGGATCTGTATGTCACCAGTGTCCGCGTCAGCCTGACAGACGTCCACACCCTGGGTTGGGACATCCATCAGCTGCCGGCTTGCAATCTCGGCGAAAGACTTCGGGCTAATAGCGCGTAACCGTCGCCGCGGTAGTACAGCACGACGTGCCTTGTGCTGGACATGCTCGGTCGTGCTCCCGTTGCAGCGGGTGCTCAAGTCCGTTGTGCTGGAAACTACCAATGCTGTTTCCGTGCCGCCACCACGGGACGGGTCCTAGCAGCCGCCAGCTGAGGTCGAAGGTGCGACAGGCACCAGCGCGTTGCGCTTGATCTGCAGCCACCTTCGTCGATGCCGTGGCCTGGAACCCTATCGTACCAGAGCGCCCATTCAGGGGAAAGGGGGCACGGGGGAAGCGGGAGCCAGATCCCTCTGCTCGAACTGCAGGATAGCCCAAATGGCCGCGCCACCCACGTGCAGTTCAGCGATAGCAAAGTTGAAACTAATCGCTACCCACGGTACTGCTCTTACTAGCAACTTCGCGATAGGCTTGAGTAGCTCGGGCATTTTAGACGAATCAGGGGCTGCGAGGTAAAACCAGACTTTAAGTATGGTTCACAGTGTAATCTCGTTAAAATATTTCCCGACGAGCAGACAACAGCAGATGCTGTCACCTCCGACACCCCTTCTCCAATTACACACGGCATCATTGAACAAGGAAACATGCTCATTTATCTTAGTTCTATGGTGTTGAACGCATCAGCCTGTTCGAGCTTCGAGCACAGCGGGATAGTCAGGGCGACCTCGATGGCGCTCATTACCGTCGATCGGCAAGATAAGACCCGATGTCACGCCAGCAGTAAGCATTTGTCTCCGCACTCATCGCCTACCATATCTATATAGCCCACTCCATCGCTGTACGTTGAGTCACCATGTTCGCTTTTGCGCCACTAGCGCTTTCTCTGCTCTCGATTCTTTTTATAAGTCGCTCAATCGGCTTCGACTTGTAGCGTGTCAGGTTTAATGTGATGATGCTGCCATCCATTGGCTGCAGGCAGGAGGCAGTGTTCGGTGGCAGCACCTGGATGATCGCGTTGGTAAGATGAAGATTGCCGATGACATGCGATGAGGCATTATCCAGGAGGAGGAGAATGTGGTGGCTTGCCGAGCGCATCCGTTAATCGAGGTCTAGCCCCCAGGGTTGGGAGATGCGTGATGACTTTTTCCACGCGTGAGGACATCCACGCTTTCTTATTGTTCTTGTAGTTGTAGCCATGTTCAGCAACGCTTTTGTTTTACCGAAACATCATGGTCGAGTTGCCACAAAAGGGAGACGCTCACTGCCATCAGAGCTAGCACGAAATGCCATGCCTTGTCTTCATTCACTCCTCGCTGCCGTTGTCTGCAAATGTCACCCTTGGGAGCATTGACATAGCAGGGTACAGCCTCATCCATGTTAAAAACGTCTGCAGGTTCATAGTAGTCAATGATCTTTGTAGTTTTTCCTTCCTTGATGAGCAAACTCCTGATCCACCGACCCGAATCCCCCTTCTTGACTCGAAAGCGAAGCTGTTGGTGTTGAAGAAACACAGTGAACCAGCCGATCTAAAGCAAGAGTCGCAGCGCTTCCCCGCCAATCTCAGCCTGAATCCTCGTAGCTTTAGTTTTTATTTAAGTTCGCGTCCTTGCTATCTACAGATGCAACCCACTCTTTCAGCCTTTGCTCCCGAGAAAACGATGTCACCTTCAGGGCTTACAGCGCTTTCCGCTCCCATACAAGTCGCTCATGATCTCATCCTGCCTCTTCAGAATGTTGAAAACGGTATTGCGCTCTGGGATTGTCGGTAATCTGAAGCGCATGGCAGCCCTTCCTCGAGTTTTTCGTGAGTAATACCTGGCACCCGCTGCTCTTCTTAATTAGCTTGCTCTTCTGGTTTGTAGTCATCCGTTGTGTCATCTTGATGGCAGAAAGAAGACTGGCGGTTGCAGACAGAGTGCTGCTGGCACCATGAATTCAATTTTCCTGCGCATTTCCAGAATTAGTCTAATGAGGAAAATTTCTCATTAGACTAATTCTGTGCATAAGTACCTCCTGGTCACTGGCAGTTGGATGGTATCACCATATACGGGATATGTCAGCAGATGGGTGTCGGAAGTGAGCTTGCAGGGTGTACACCTCGCACAAATGATATTATACAACCCTACATAAAGTAAGGTTTTACCTAACTTGACTTGAAGTTTGTTTAAGATGATTAATCCTGGTAGTGCCATTTGGCACGGACAGCCCAACGGGATTAATTCGAATGTGTGGGCAACATGAAAAATATGTACTGACTCTAAATAATTTTTAAGTGATGACTCCTTGTATATTGCCGAAATAACATGAATTTTTCAAATTTGCATGATTTGGAAGTTTCTGTTTAGCGGACAAGTAGGACGGGTAATTAGATTATAGGTGGGATGCATTGAGAGTTGTACGGGTCAGTCAGCGACGCCAGACGAAGCTGCTATTCGAGCTCAAGAGGTGCGTGCACAGCGAGTACGACGTGTACTATACGTGGCGGATCAATGTCTACGATGCTAAAACACCTCCACGCTTAGCCATACCCTATCGCCCGCTGCCCTGCGTCTCGCGTGGTCTCACACAATTGCTTACCAATGCAGTCCACCAAAGCGTGCTGACCGAGCAGAACCGTTTCTAGCGAGTTCTTCCATAGGTAACCCACTGAACGAGCACCCGCAGGGCGGGCGAATGGCACAGACGTTAAAGAGCGCTATCTGCCACGTTAGTCGCGGCGCGGCTTGGCTGCAGTAGCGGTGCTCGATGACGAGCCCATGGTTACCCCGACGACACCGACTTCCGAGCGGTCAGAGATTGCAGTAATGCAGTACATACTTCTCAAAAGTTGCATTGAAATACTGCATTCTGGAATTGCATCATTCCTGTGTGACGTGCTGTGGCTGCTATTACGTCGGGCTGACACAGCTGCTCGGTACGTTGAGGTCCAGGGGAAATTGACAGGGATAGAAGGGAAATTCGAGCATGATCACGATAAGCCTCTGTGAACACTGTTCACTAGGTCAGCTACAGGAGAGGAGTCATCGGAATTCAGCAACCACGAGAATTTGGCAAGCCTTTGCTTAGAAAGTCGCCCCAAACTTCAATTCCGAATGTTGGACTGCCGAACCGGACACCTTTGCACCCCTCTCGTACGTAGCGTACCCTCCCGCCATCCCCGTCAGCTTAAAAGTTTCTCGACACCACGGCGATCTAGTATAGGTGGATTTGTGGACGTCTGACATAGTGGTATAGAGATCGCTCGGCTCCTCGGTGGCCGAGTATAGGTCCTACAGGAGGGTGAGGGGGGCGCATTTGCTGAATGAAGCGTGAATTAGATGGATGCGTAGGTACTTGAAATTTTGGAAGCGCCGGTTCTGAAAGCTTGCCCGTCTCCATGGTGGTCCAGTATAGGCCCTACATGAGGGTGGGGTACTGTCGCGGGAACCGATCTAGCTGAACGAAGCCTCAAAGGAGCAGAAGCGTGGATAGTTGTGATTTAGCTGTATGTAAACGGCGATGTGGGATTGACTGAAGGTGACCATCCGTAGTACTATTGATACTTCAGTGGCATTGATGGCTATTGACACGGAATCCAACGGTGCCATGACACGCAACTGAATGAAAATGACAAGTTCGTCAGTATGAAGATATTGTTGGACACCGATTTGACGACACCTTTCGACAAATTCGACTTCATTCGTGATAATAGTCTCGCAAGTGATGCGTAATTTGTGGAAGCTGTGGCCAGACCGCGAGGCGGAATGTCTCTGGAACATCGTGTTAGTGCTCGAGTGGGATATGTGGGCCGATTGAGTTGTGGCAGTGTTCCGGTTGAAGTCTTCGGGTGAATGTTCCAGCTACGGAAAATTGTCTGTACCATGCGGTCTGGACGTCAGCTTCGCTAGCTGGCGCTCAGTGTGTGTAACTGCTTCAGATCATGTTTTTGACCTCAGGATAAGATTGATGAGGTCGTTATGCTTCTTCGCAATGCCCAAATTAGCAATTGCGATGGTGCTGATAATCTCCGTATTGGTGATTTGGTGGCACAGCCAAATCAATGGGTCGAGTATTCTAGCGAGGTGCCGGTGATTGCAATGGCAAATATGTTGAAGCGAACAATGGTGACGCTATCTGCAGATGGTATCGGCTACGCCGTGCCAGTAGGTGTTGCTGCGGTAAAAAAACATACCCAGCGACCCGATTATGGTTTATAATTGTGCTGCTGGTCGTGTTACGGAAGCTGTGCGGGCCCAAGACAGGAACCATTGTATGGCAGTATTTGTCGTAAATAGCGAGGCCAAACAACATGTGATAAGTGATATTATGCTTCGTTCTCAAAGGCAGGTGGCCATCGATCGACAATCTTCTGATGTGTACCAACAAAGCAAGCGAAAAATAAATAATGAAAAGGACAAATTGAAGTTTAAACGTATCAAAATAATAGTTGATGGTGAATTGAAGCAAAATCACAGTGGGGCTGTGGGTGTTTCGTCATCGGAGGCGAATATTGCAGATACCAATAAAATTATTGGAGAGATGAATATTTGCGAAGACAACGCAAATATATTTGATTATGATGCAGAGTTCGGCAACTTAGTTGCGCAAGCTCTAACTACAACAACGCTGACAACACCAGAAATGAACTTACTAAGACGAAATTTCACCCACCACCCTTGGTTGGCTTTGCTGTATTTCCACTGTTGTTCCACAGAATATGATCCTGCGGCGCATGTTTTTAATGATGAATCCTTGCAGGGTTCAGAAGGAACAAATATATTGCGAAGCATTGAAAATGTGATGGATAATCTGATTACCGTGGATGAAGTCCGTGCCTGCCAAGGGCGAGTAGAACAAAGTTCTCGACATGCAGGCGATCTATGGGCGTGTGCTTCTTGTTGCGAAATACCACTGTGTTCCGTAATGATATGTGGGTATACTGAGTTCCTCAGCGGGATTCGTGGCAAAAGCAGAACAGCACGCTATTGGCAGAAAACGACGCATCTCATTAAGCCATTTATTTCTGTGTATCGATTGTCTGCAGGCACCAATTTTCGGGTCAAAAAGGAAGCGTTAGTGGTCCTAAGAACCCAAGAGTGCTTAACTGGTCGCCGTGTTGTCGCCTTCAGCACAACGACTTTGTTAAACGCGAGCTCATTGCGGCAACCGAGGCTGGTTTCTGGGAGCTCTCGCCGTCTACAGTTGAAGCTGCGTTCCTCTTACTGCACTGCTCTATGAATATGTGCACGGGGGACAATGGCTGCAACAGCTACCGAGTTGCTCACATGGAGAAGAAGAAGTTAGAGCGGGCGGGACGACTTCCGACAAACATTCGGTGCTCTATCGTTTGTGCTCATGATGGCTGACAGATAGGCAGTTTCCTTACTAAAACTAAACGAACTTTCCGCACTATCATTCTGAAGCAGCAGGAAGAGTAGTACATGACTATGATAACGGAACGGAGTAGTAATCAACACTGTCGATGATACTGTATGTGTATTGTGCCTCGATACGCTACACGATCACTTTCCTTTGACCCCGGAAGAAACTGACTTGAGCACTTAAAAAGCATTTCAAGGTGTTGAGCTCCAATGGATTGTTGTATCACTTGAATTTCGATCTTGATCACGATATGAACGCTATTCCACTGTGTGAAACATGTGTAGTCAATCCGCGGAATCTGCCTATAGTATCGCTTCGGGGCATGACTATGGTCGAATAGGTGATTTACCTGTTCTAAATGACGTTGCGAGCAATTGCATCGCTCCCGTGCGGTGATTCGGATTTTCCGTCAACTGGACCCGGCGAATGATCAAAGGTTTTACATTGCTGCCACGAGTGACCTTTATGGGTCCGCGACAAGAATGGAGGATCAGGAAGAAAACATATCGCCGCCTGTATCGCCCTACTGTAGACAGTCTGTATGCATGGCTGAATGTACGCACAGTTATTACAAAGACAATAGCACAAGAATTCACGAATCCCCTCATACAAAGCGATCAATTGTTGAACTTGAAGCGATAATTGACAAGGCAGTGACAATTACGACAACGGAAGGTGCTGTGGGTGCTCACGACAAAGTGATCAGTGAACGCTTCGGTAAAGATTATTCTACTGGTGACCTAGACGAGCCGGTTCTTACAAAATCGGCTGTGCTAAAGAATGTGGACGGGTTAGATTTGTCGGTATCAAATGCAGCAGTCAATGCTATGATGAATTCTGCTAACTTTCGATCCCTGCTTCTTCGCGCTAAGCAAACTCCTGCTTCGTCGGAGGCAAAGTGAGTCAACGCATACATTCTTCGGTTACTAACACTGGTAGGAGGGTGTGTACCGTTCTCGGCATTCGAAAGAGCGACTACCCTCCCTATCGAAGACTCTTTCATTGCCGTAACACCCCGATCTATACCAGACGGCGAAGAAATCATTTCTCACGTTCTATGGTTAGAGGCGGCCACGGAGGTACACACTCAGCAGGTCAAGTATGCGATGGAGATCACTTTATCGTTTTCCTCAGTGCATCTAGCCACATGGATGCTCGATAATAGCCTTGTGGCGCTCTAAGTACCTATTGACGAAGCCGCAGCAAAAGGTGACTTGGATGTCATTCTCTGGATCCAGGCTTTACATCCAATGGCATCCACGAAGGTGTTTGATGGTGCCGCGAGTCTTGCCCACCTAAATGATATAAAATGGCTCCACGAACACTGCACGGACGGTTGCACCACTGCAGCTATGGATAATGCTGAAATAAATCGTCAGTTCAAGATCGTTCGATGGCTATGCAAAAACCGTAATGAAGGCTGTCCTAATCGTGCTTTATTTTCTGCTGCTTTCTATGGTCATTTCGCACTATTTAAGTGGTTCCACCACCGCTACCCAGCAAGATGCCGACAAAACCTGTTTTGTTTACCACGTTTGTGCTGCAGGTCACTTGCCTATCTACTTGGATGACGCAGTGTCGGATATGGTGGTGGCACCACTAATGCAATGGACTGGGCAGCAGCCCGTAACCATATCGAAGTGGTCCAATGTCTTCACTACAATCGTTTCGAAGGTTGCACAACGTTAGCAATGGACGGATCTGCTAAGTAAAAACGGACATTTATATGTTATTCAGTGGCTTCATCACAATCGTGAAGAAGGATGTACACAAATGCAATGGATTCAGCAGCGGAAAATGGACACCTTCACATTTTGCAATGGCTACACGAGCATCGGCACGAAGCTTGACCAACTGCAGCGATGGATAGCGCTGCTGGCGGAGGACATCTTAACATCATTAAATGGCTCGAATCGCACAATTTCGTAGGCTGCTTCTCAAGAACACTGGATAACGCAGTTGCTCAAGGGCATTTTTACCTAGTTGGTTTGGCTCCAAGAAAATGGATTAGCAGATGTGACACCGCTGCAATCCAAGGAAACGTTTCTATGGTCGATATATGTGCGTACAGCTAATCTCGGCCAGTGCACCATGTGGAGCTTTAAATGCTGCGTTTTGTTTGGCAACTTGCATGTTAAAAAACGGATAGCTGTTCAGTTCCAAGGCACGCTCAATATGAATCACGTCCATTCCCGCGCCATCTATTTTGGATGGACTAACGATGTAATCCATGCTTCATTTCCAAAGGACTTCTAATAGTAGTTAATAAAGGTCTTGATCATCAACTGTCATGTGCCACATTGTCGTAATTCTTGTTGTTCAGACAACTACACAATCAACGCCTCTCGCTCAGATTCTCGAATATTTACGGCATGATATCGAGTCAACCGCCACCTTTCGCATTCAATGATAGCTTTTGCTGCATACTCTCACTTTTCCTTTGTCCGCAACCACGCCGAGCGATAGCGACAGCTCGCAAAATCTGCCTCGCGCAAGTCTACCCGCCCTATCTCGACGAAAGCTGCTTCTCGCAAGCCATCCTCGGCGACCTGGGTTTTCCCGAATCTACTTGTCATGAGGGCTCTAAACACCATTGACTCAGGAGAGATGTAAACTGGAGTCACGTCTGCGACTGCTACCCCGGCCCCGAACCACTACAACGCCGTCATCCACATTGTCGGAGGAATAAAGCGCGTTACAATCTAGAAAGTCAAAACCGTCGAGAAGCGAGATATTCTTCTTGTGGATGATTCCGATGCCCAGCTTGTATCCATGTTGTGGGGACAGCTTGCCCGCGTGTAGTAGGACGCACTTTAAAAACGCTAACACAGTCGGGGGAAGCTGGCACTTCCTTCAGGGTCTAGCCGAATGTATTGCGCTTGCTGGCTTGGCAGCAAAAGCCAAACTGATGATCTAAACATGCATGCCAGCTAGCCGCTCTACTTCCCGTCGCCAGCGTCCCAGTAATGGCGTTTAACGCTCTACCACCCTATTACCTGCTTGGGCTGACGAACGCACGCCAGTGCTGACCCAGCACTCGCTGGTCCGCAGCATGATGGCCAACAGCAACCACCTGCACGCACGACGCCACTCGACTGCATGCATGTGGTCATGGTTGTGCTTTCACGCAACCACCCACTACAGTCCCCTTCCAAGCTCAATCTGACAACTCGGCAAATCTTGCTGACTCATCTTGAGACACCATAATAAGAAACCTCTCGATGTATTTGTTTTGTATAATTCGGTACCAATTTATGTTGAAGGGGTGACCCGATGGGTACAACTTAAACACTGATCAAGTTTCGATCGAATGGACACCAAAATTGTACCACACTCGTGGTATGTAATACAAGCATCCATAGTGGCTTTATTTGCTTTTGCATTCTCCGTGAGAGCTGCTAAAAAGGTTTTAGGCTTTTGGTCACTAGTTTTGGCCACAGTTCTTCACCAACGTACTCACGGCTTTGTATAGTGTAACTAGAGGCTCTCAGAAGTCCTCTATAGGCTCTAGACAATGCTATCCCACTTCAATCTCGTTGGTTTTGCTCGTGTCATTCCATCGGTGTTGCAGCAACTCGCGCACCCGGAGAACAATGCCTTGATCAGCCACGTGCTCGAGAAACTCCTCGGTCACTTCGACGTGCTCGTCCGCAAAGAATTTCAACCTTGATGCGTGCACGTCAATCTCGTCGGCTGTGACGAGGTGTTTCACCTTGAAGGCGTTGAATTATTGCGCTGCAGTGACCACGTAGGGGTCAACCCACGTGACGAGCAGCTTGTGCTGCTCTTTCTCGTCCGCTCATGACCGCAGTACATTGTTGCCCACGTTGAAGTTGACCATGTTGTCACCTCGTTCGCTTTTCTTGTTAAGCAAATTTTGCTTGAGTCGGGCATCTGCAACCGCACCGTTCATACATTTACAGATTTGGACACATTGATGTGACAACAAGGTTTTTTGCTTTGTATGCCGGAAATACATGGACACGATGATATGACAAATCGTTAAAGCCAAACATGGCATCAGAAAAAATATTAAACGCCCTATCAGAGTCGTCGAGCAAAGTGTGTATTACCAGCGACCCAATATTATGAGGGGCGCCAACTTCTTGCCCGCCGCCGAGAACGCTGATCGGCTGCGTCCCCGCAGTTTCGCCCTCTCCCGAACCGCTCTGGGAGATGGTGGTGTTGGGGTCGTCAGAGAAGTACACTGCCGTTTCGTCGGCATTAAAAATGCAGTCCTGAGCAAATGCCGCTCGAATAGCAGCCCCTCTGTCCCCGCGAACTTTGCTTGCTCTAGCTCGATATCGACGGGAGGGGACGGTCCGGGAAGGCCGTCGAAATAATAGCCCACGGCGGTGAGTCAGTCGGCGCAGCGAGCGTCGTATGCTCTCTATGGCCGTCCTAGATTTAATGCAATATTTCGTGGCTTCAGCATCAATATTTAGCCCTGCTTGAACCGAGTCCAGCGCCTTCACTTTGACTTCATTTGTGTACGTTTTCGGCGGCCGTTGGTCACCACTGTGACCAAGCAGCCACCGCCTTCCTCTTCTTCGTCTCCGCCGCTGTCTGCACTGCCAGCGAGGTCGCCGTCCTCATCATCTTCTAGCATTCCCCACGCAAGAAGACGCGCGACGACGTCGTCGCGCGCGTCCATCGGTTTTGGCGCCAAAGTCGCAAGCTCGTCATTGTCACGATTGGCTAAAACGTTTGTATGCAGACTGTTTTGGGGTTATTTGTAAAACCTCGATTGTCATATCGTCTGTCGTATCAATGTGTCCAAATCTGTAACACTAGCGCGTAGCTTAGCCAAGCTTGCCACGATACCATCGGAGGTTCGAGCTGGCTGCACACTTGGAGCCATCTCGGGCCCAAGATATACCGCTTGCAGAGGCGAAGGGGCTCTAGACCAGTGAAAAGTTCGCCCGGTGTCTTGCCTGCTAGTGACGGCACGGCAGTATGGCTGAGACTAGCTTGTACGATCGGTATCAGTCGGGGCCAGTCTCTGTGGTTGAGTTTGTAGTGTAGGATAAGTACCCTTAAGATGTGCAATATATCGACTTCCCTTAGTCAAAACGGACGAGATTTAAGACGAACAGTCCATTTTCACCAATTGGAATGCTGGATGTTGGTCCTTTTCTCAAGACGGACAGTTTCGATTGTTGAACTTAGGGATCGTTTTTGCGGCACAGGCCCTCTCACGGCCATTTCAAGATTCGATGACGGAGTACGAGAACGAGCGCACGGACCACGAGCAACCCGCGCAAAAGCGCAAACAAGTCGGGCGTCCACGACTGAAGGAGGGCGGCGGTCGCAAGGAAGCAAAGCGTGCCAAGGGCTCGTACACAAATCAGTTAAACCTGGAAGTCGTCAATCACTTCCAAGGCCACGGCAACGTGAAAGCTAAGGTCCAGCACTTTGGCCGCAGCTGGACCCGCATTGTTACGGGAGTAGGCGCAAGCTCGTAGTGGATTGGCAGAAGAAGAGAATAAAGCTTGCGGTGGTGTGCAGCACCCACAGGGGGAAGCTGCGAGGAAAGGAATGCAGGGTACTATTCTTCCAGCGCAGGCTGGACTAGATGTTGTAAACTGGATGAATGACTTAAGGCAGGAGGGATTAATTCAGACGACGATTTCGACCGAGCGGCAGCGGAGACTGGCGCGGAGGAGGGCGAATCTACGGTGGTGTAAACTCGATAAGAGTACCACTTTGCTCTGATGCCCATCTCAAAGTTCAACGATTTTAGCTAGCTGCCCATTTCCAAGAATGGGTGTCTGTCTTGACAAAGGGAAGTCGGTACATAGGTTTACACATTCGACGGACCCATTGGTCCATGGTCTGTACGTCGGTGAGAATATTTGTTTGCATTTCAACTTAGTGCACAGCAGGTCAATCACTTCCTTCTTGAAGTGCGCTCCTCGGTCACTAATTCAATCTTGAGGAATTCCAAATCGGCTGTGCCAATCCATGATGGCATCAGCTGCAACCGTACTTGTAGGTAGCTCGCACTTAACCAGTTCACAGTAGTGGCTTGCATCATCCTTCAACACCAAAGGGTATTTTAGCTCACCGAAAGACTCTCCTAGGTAGAGGAAGTGCAAAGCTTGATTCCGCTCATTGCATCTGTATGTTGCGCTCCACTACCTTCCCCCTTTTACATGGTGGCACAGGAGGCAGCTTGCCAAAAACCTGTCCACGGTTTGCCGATGGTAAGGTACGTAGAAGATTCTACCAAGGTGTGCCAGCATTGCGTCACTGCCGCGATGTCCCTGGGGGCCGCAATGTGCATTGGTGCACAAGCGTCGGAGCAGATATGTGGCTTTGGTTGGAACCCACAACAATCGGCCCTTGCGCCGGACCCCATCGTCGCCTTCTTCCAGTCGGAACATATCGGTCTTGTCCCCGAACTTACGCCGAGCATCAAAGATAGTGTTCATGTTGGGCCACACGAAGCCACCATCATCGCGTGGACGCATCAGTAGTCGGTCCTGCTGCTGCTGACCTCGAGTGGTCACTCGTCTCAGACTGGTTGCCTCTGGCCTCCGTGCCCAGCGCGACACAATGTCGGCCCAGACGTTGTCTTTGCCTGCGCTATTAGGAATGTCATAGCGGAACTCGCCAAATTTCATCGCCCACCGCAGTAGTTTCCTCCTCATATGCTTATTCACAGTTGTATCTCGGGCAAACACGTGGATTAAATTGCGGTGATCGCAAAACAACCGGAACCATGTCGGTGTGAGAAGAAGGTGTGGCAGCTTGTCACAAGCTGTTACAATGGCAAAAGCCTCCTTCTCAATCACACCCCACTTTTCCTGCGATCCAGAGAAGATCCCACTTAGACAATGCAGCAAGCGATGAGTTTAGCTGTCACCGGTTTGTCATTCTGCCACTGCTCCACGTCCGTCACAATGACACTTCACGCTGTATCCGAAGCGTCCTTAAATACAGACAACACGCCATCCGGACTCGGGTGTGCCCGCATGGCTGCTCACGCGAGGCAGTCTTTAACTTGCTCGAACGCAACTCGTTCGTCCTCGGTGAATGTCAATGGTAGTTTGTTCGCTGCTCGGTTTGTTCGTTTCCCACCTCTGAGTGTCATATCTAATCGCTGTTGCAGTGTTTGCACATGCACATCATAGCTGATCAAGCTGTCTCTCATCCAATAGCATGCGCAGAGAAACTGCTGTAAGTCACCTGCTGTCGACGGCAAAGGCAGCTCGCGTAGGGCAGCAATGCGCTACGGGTCATGGCGAACTCCATCCCCGTCAATGATCTTGCCGCACCATTTCACTGATCGCTGAAACATATTTGGCTTTGCCGCACTCAGTTTGAGTCCGAATTCGTTCATCAGCGAGAAATGCTCGCCGAGTTTATCTAGACATGTATCCACGTCTTCGGCGTAGCGTAGCAAATCATCTATCCAAATTGACAAATGCTTGTAGAGCAGTTTAGCGAAACAGCGTTCCATTGTCACCTGATATTGCAGCGCAGCATCACTGCAACCCTGCGGAACACGCGTCGGTGTGTACACTTTTGCGTCGGTCATCTTGCTTAGGACTAGTCGGCGCCGCCCGCTTGCGGGCGGAGGTATATGGTTCGTTGCAACCCGTTGCGCTCGCTTCGCAGCTCGCTCCACTACTCTCAAGGCCCGCCTTCGCTGCGCTCGGCAGGTGCCGAGGTTTTGTCTCTGTGTATCATTTGGAAATGTTTCATCACATACTTTTCACCCATGTGTAGTATCTATACTTGCAAATTTTTCTCGTACTTCAACAGATTAATTTAGTACGAAGGCATAAATCTACCACTATTGATGTTTTACTGTAAACCATATTCTTCAGCATCTCATTTCAACCAACTGGTTTCATTTACTCATAAACTTGACCCCTCACGTGCAGAACATCAACAATACATCAATATGCTTTCAGTAATGTACACGCACGTAATCATTGGATCGCACATCCACACTCCATTCACGTTGTATTTCACAGTCTGAAATCGTGGTTGTCAATATGTGTACGAACTAATTTTCGCTGTATTAGCAATTGTAAAGAAGAACAAAAACGTCAAACATGTCACAATCACTCACTTACTCACTCGCCCGATCCAACTCACCCACTTAATCACATAAGTCTATTACCCACATGCTCACTCACTCACTCAACCACTCCAACTTACCCACTCACTCACTCACAGAACTCTATTACCCACTAACACACTTGCTCACTCACTCACGCTGCTTCAAACCTACTCACCCACCTACACGGCTCACTCACTCACTTATACACACACACTCTCTCCCTCTCTTACTCGCACGCACGGCCGCACCCGCATTTCCACACAATTTACGAAACCGCTCTCTCACCAACGCATTTACGCATGCACGCCCATGCGATCAAACGCTCACTAATATCCCTTCACCCAAGCCAACTCACAACAGACTTTTTGGTCTTGCACACGTGAAAATACATGTCCAGCCAAGTATACTATTTATGCACGTAGCTGACCAAAACAAATGCTGTGTCCTTGTTCATACCTAATTTACCTGCTATCATGATAGGCCATAGTTTAAGGCAACGTACAAGCTGAGCGCTCTGCAATTCACGTACCTCGTACGCATCTATCTACTACGCCTGCCTTTTAGATGTACATGCGCGTTCTAGTACGTCTGCCTTCCTGCTCTACATGTGCGTTCTAGCTTCACCGCACATGCATTCTAGTCCACCACGGAAACGATGACACAACTCTATTTACGTACTCACGGAAATGCACGTACGTGCACGCGACTGAAACCCTCTTGTACTCAGCGTCAACGTTTCCAACTAAGCTATCCTGAGGTGTACTGATTCGCGCGTTTGTACTTGTACTTGTGCTTATCTTGCGTGTTGTTGTGTTCTGTGTATGCTCATGTAATGCAGACGCTATCTCTCACGCAAGCAATTCATAGTTTACAGGGACCACCCGCACGTGACCCACGTGTTAGCTATATTTGTAAGACGAAAGAGGGAGCGTGGGAGTGTTTAGCATCGGGGAGACCGAAATAGGGGTGAAGCGTGCATACCGAGCAGTGACACACCTACATTGTGCATGTACGCAATCATCCAAATATTAAATTCTCGTTCTAGTTCTCATTTACGCCAACATGCTCCGTAAGCTCATGTAGCAGGCTAATCAAAGACTGGGCATCCTATGCATGTATACACATCGCCCTTCTTCACCCTCCGTACTACTTCGGCGGAAGCACTCATGATGTAACAACTTGCCGTACATCTATTCATATTTCCGTATTAATGTAACAATAACAGATTTCTATTGAAAAGAAATGCTTCATTTACAGTCAGTCACTCTTAACCTAGTCCTGCTGTGTACGTGCTCCTTACGTTGCTGTTCACGCTGCATCTTGCGCTGGTGCTTGGCGTAGCGGCGGCGCGTGCGGCAGCTCGATCATGGCGCAGATTTCACTTCCAATAAGCATGCATACAAAAATCTATATATTAGGTCTTATACCAAAAGGCGCATACAATTATGCGCACAAACCGGACGCGAGTTTGCATCTATTCTACCGCTTTTCGACCAATGACAGGCCGTTCTTCCTCTTTATGCCCAATGGCTGGCTGCGAAACACCGCTATTTTCTACCAATGAAAACTCCGGAATTGCGTGACCAATTGGGCGGCGACACCACAGAAACACACACACACCATCGCCGACTACGGATTTTTGATTTCTTGGCTTGCCTTCGCAAGAGGGAGTTTCCAAAATCCTTTGATGAAGTCGAAAAGGCAAAAAAACATTCCTCTGACGTGTTTCGTGATCACCTGCGGTATCGGCATGACCCCAGCAATGGGGTCTGTCTCGAAGTTGGCTGGTCTCTAGTCACTTGTCTGTCTGAACTCGTCCTTGTTAGGCTTTTTGACAGGGAGGGCGGGACAAGCCCACCGACTTGACGCGTTCTCGTAGACCCAGCCGAGCCGTATCAGCTCATCGTTGAACTCTCTCAAGAATTTCCGTGCGTGGGGTGGATACGCTCTCGTTTTGCACCTGAAGGGTTTCGCACCCTTTTTCATTTGGAGCTCAAGTGGTGGAACCTTAACAGGAGGGTCCGGACCCAGATGGAGCCTCCAAATATCATACATATAGATAAAAGTGCGAAGCTTTCCTCTTTTTCATGCGGAATCCATTTTCCAGAGCCATCGCAATCATCATCTCCACTGCTTGGTGAACGTCCTTATCCGGTGTATAGCCTGCCCTGAAGTCGTCATCGAATGCAATCGGGTCATCACCATGTGGCCGAGTACGCTCGGCCAATTTCTCCAATTGCCGGTCGATGCTGATGCCCAGGTCATCGAGGATATCCTCACCGAGGATAAACTCATCCTCCTCCTCGTCTATCACAAGCACTTTGTATAGTTTAACTGGCCTCACAGGCCCAGCCGCGGTGTGCAACATGACCTGTAATAGTACAGAGCGATGCGCCAAAATTTTGTGCCCACCCACTGTCTCGTAGACTATCGGCTTTGTCAATGTGGTTTTTTGCCAAGACCACCTAGCTTCTCAAGCCCTTTAGTTTCCGAGCACAAATTATGCTCTTCTCTGCTCCAGTATCGGCGCCATATAGCATGGACGGCCTCTCTTCAATCACAATCGTCTTGTCGTGCTTGGATAGGCAGTCCTTTATGCACCGTAACCTTCACGCTTCCCGACCAGTTCGCTTCCGGGCCTTTTCTTGTCGCGGGTTGCATGCATCTTTTAAAGCAGCTCTTTCTTTTCATCAGCAGAAGCAGTTGGGCAATGAACCAACCAATGATCATCTTTGCACTTCAGGCAACGACGGCTCGGTGGGGTTGAAGCTGCACAATTTGCAATGTTCGGTTTGGCAGCACCACCCTTCCCAGCCTGTTAGCCGCCGCCGTGCTCCACCTTCCTGTATTTTGATCGGTGTTAGAGAGGTCCATCATCCTGCATTTTTGCCTGTCGACTTGCGCTCACCCTGGCCCTTGGAGCGGGAGTGCTTACGACGCTGAAAATCTCGGTGCTGCTCAAATGCCCTTGTTAGAATGACTTTGAATAGTTATTTTTCGTCTTCTTTGGCTGATCTGGACTGGTACTTAACAGTGATCGCAATTTTCTCGCGCAAGCCACGTGGTTGCAACGATTCCACCAATAGCTTCCACTTCAACCGGAGTCCTTCCTTTCCAGTGAAAAAGTCCTGCCAGCCATGCTCCTCGATGAGCTCTCTGCTTCTGGCTAAGAATTGCATCACTCGCTCTTTGACGTCACTTTCTGCCATGTCTATCACGACATTCTCTTTGAACAGAGCGGCAACGTCTGGAACATAATTATTCTTCACTGACGAAATAATTTCGTCGATCTTGCCAGTTTGAACTCATCCGTGGATGTCTCAATGTCGACGCCCCAGTCGAACTCACACCAGACTTCAAGAAGACGCTTGTTAAACGACTTTTTACGCTCACAAGCACCTCGGTCATTAAATTTTCGTCGTTGCTCCACCTCATCTTTTCTTTTGCCACATCTTCCACGTACTCACGCCGGAGTGTTCGCCACTGCACCAAAGCAGCGTGCGGTGTGCTTTTAGATGGGGAGCGGCGAGCGGAATGAATAGCGCCATTGGCACCGTTGAAAGTCCAGCCAAATCCGAAGTCGCTCGGGTTGTTGCGAGTCGATCTCATCTTGACCTTAGCACCGCTAAAGAATTCTTTGTAGTAGGTCGCACTTAAAAAACGCTAACACAGAAGGGGGAAGCTGGCACTTCCTTCAGGGTCTAGCCGAATGTAATGCGCTTGCTGGCTTTGTAGTAAAAGCCAAACAAATGATCTAAACATGCATGCCAGCTAGCCGCTGTACTTGCCACCACCAGCGTCCCAGTGATGGCGACCAGCTCTCTACCACACTATTACCAGCTTGAGCTGGCGAACGCACGCCAGTGCTGACCCAGCACTCGCTGGTCCGCAGCATAATGGCAACAGCAATCACCCACTACACCGTGAGACTGACGAGATCTACCAATGACACTGCATTCACGTGATGAACGGACAAATTTCAGATTACAATGCGTCGCGCTCCCTAAACGTTGGGAACCATAGTTCTCCATGAACTCGCATTGAGTCGCGCTGAAGATCTACACACTTGATATACCGAGCTCTCGATTACCCATACTTTTACACCCGTACGCGCCTAACTTCTGGTGACTCCAACCAATGACTGCGACATGCAACTTGTTTTCTCACTAGCCAACCAACCGTTATGTTTACCTCGTTTTCAGTAAATGGCAGATTCCGGACGCATTCCGGACACAATCCATCCGTTTTGTATTGGGCGTGTCAGGAAAAAGGGCAACCCATCGTTGGTAATTATTCATTCCGGACGTGAGTGAAAAGTACAAAAAGTCGTATTTTATTCAAATTGTTTTTGACCACTCGTCTTTCAGCCCCCTTCAAGAAGGCAGCAGAGGACGGCGACAGCGGTGGAAACGACGGCAGCGGTGGACGGACAGCGGCAACAGCGACGCAGGGCGGCTGTGGACGGACGGCAGCAGCGACGGAGGGCGGCGGAGGACGGACGGCAGCAGCGGCAATGACGAATGGCGGCAGAGGAACTCTATGGACGGTAATATCACCTGTATGGCGCTCTTTCAAATCTCCCTCTGCACACACACTGGAGTAGCTCGATGGTTGAGCAGGAAGCACTGCTTCCAGGTTGCCGGTTCAATTCCGGCCTCCAGCACCTTTGATATTATTACGATGTGTTTGTGTATGTTGTTGTTAGAATGTGCAATGGTCGGCGTTTGTACTAGCAGGTGGTGGCGCATGGCGTCAAGCAAGGTCAACTTCTGTCCACTGGTGCGAGGCTGGCGTGCAGCGATCAACAAGAGAGCCATCAGCCTTCTGTGTGATGTACCGTGCTCCGAGTGCCTTGTAAGCATCCGGATGCGTCGTTCGCAGTTGCCGCCAGCGCTTTCGTAACGATGAAGCCTTGCAGGTGGACTTCTTCTTGTCGAAGGCTTGAAGTCGACGGTTCGCTGCCTTGTCCATCTTGAGTGCTAGCTCCCAGAACAAGTGCTTCCAGGCCTGATATGCTGTGACTTCAGCTCGTGACGGCTCAGCTGGAACTTCGAACGACTCCTGGTATAGTATCATCATGATATTCACTGCTGCTTTTGCCTCTGCTAGCTTATTCTGTTCTCTTTTTCAATAACTGTCTGCCAGATATGATTGACGAACCAGTTCAGAAGACAACCAGCCAGTGCTGTTGGTGTCGCTTGCGCAGGGACAGCACCATACAAGGGAGCTTCTACTACTGAGGTGGCTGGAGGGCCTACGAAGGTCAGAGTCGACGGTTCTCTGTCAGCTGCTGTACGTGAAAGCAACGTAGTGTGGCGTCTTCAAGTCGGGCAAGTCGGGCACTTATCGCCGTAAGCTGGCGCAGCATGCTCTCAAGAACGGAAGCCAGATGCGCATCGTTGCCAGTGGCTGCTCGGCCGATGTGACCATGGTTGGCAGAGCACCATCGGGCCGTCAAGTGCTTTCCCCACTCACAGCACTTGGCTAAAGACACGGATGTCCCTAGGCAAACGTTCGTCGCCGTGATCCCGCACTCCAGCTCGTACAGGTACCTGGCGACGTGTCCCTGGGCAGACATACAGCTGCGGGTAACTTTAAAATCTTCCTCCTAATGCATCAGCAGTGGCGTCGACTACCTCGACAGCGACGTTATATCGAGATTCAGGAAGACCAAGCACATGCCTGAACAGCTCGCCGCGCAGCGTCACAAGCTGGCCATACTCCGAGATCGACTCTCGCTCGTGCAGATCGCGAATCGACGGTGTAACCACTGGTAAGTGCCTCATATCCAGCTAATACTTTGCCCACACTCTGATCGTCTTTCGTTGTTGTGCCTATGTAGGCAAATGCGTTAGTTAGCGATTCCAACAGCCAAGCACCGCACGTGGAAATCCACTGGATCACGAACTTAGGTGACGCATTGGCGTACGCTGCAGATCCACGGCGCAATGAGTGGCTAGTCATGTTGGGTGTGACCGACTGTCGGACGGTAGGCTGCATTTCCTGTAGAGTGTCTCTAATAACTTCTGTTATATAGCTGGCCAGATTGGGCATCTTTCGCTCTCGTTTCTGGGGTGGTTGCTCTGTAGAATCTGGTGTATGCTTCAGGCTTTCCCAGTACACGACAGCTTCTTCTTGCGTGTAAGTTTGTCCTCCAGGCAAGTCGGAGGACTCGTACCGCGGTTCCAACGGAAAGAGATTCTCTGAAGGTTCGTCATAGCATACAAAGAGCAAGCCAAACGCGTGCAGCATGCACTGCTGCCATTGCTCCGGGGACTTGAATACGGACATGCCCTGAACGGCGGAGGTATTGATCCTCGCGATGTGAAGGAATAGTTCACCTGATGCTGCAATAGAGAGCTGCTGCTTGCGAGCGAAGCAGGTGTCAATCCCCTGCCGAATGTGTGCCCCATCATATTGAGTAACGCAGCGTCATGGATCGACTTGAGCCCCGTATCCACCTCTGCATGTACTACTAAATGTTCGACTAATACACATAGATCATTTACAGTACAGCCTCGGGCAGCATTTGTTTGAACGTTGGTCCGAAGGTTGCGCTCTTCAATATTGGTTCCCATGTTGTCTCTGATTTTAGCAACACGCTGCGAGTCCGACAGCGAGCTTGGGTATCGCTCTCGTAGCATGTTCAGGACTTGAGAGAAATAGCCAAACGCCGTTGATTTAGCAAGCCAGCACCTGACCGTGCTCTGGTGCTTTTTTGTTTGCAAGAAAATTGAATACGCTGTTAGTAGAGAGTAAACATTCTGAGTAGGCAAACTATTTTCCTTAGACTGGGAGCTATGCATGGTGTCTAACGCCGTCACTGACAGTCCTGCTGACTCAAAAACTCCGCGAAGTACTTTTCAGCTGCTATTATGGCTTGCAGATATTTTGGCAAAATCGAGGGCCTGAGATCAGAGATAGCAGATCCGAAATGTAAAGACGATCAGATATAGAAGTCCACCGCAGTGGCTCCAAGCCCGAAAACATGGAAACCGGGCTCATATATATTGCTAAATCTGGTGCGTTTTGCTACATCGGATCACAATTACCGCTTAACAAGTGCTAAAATGAGTGGCTATCGGCTAATGTCTACCTCGATCCAACTGCAAACTCGCCTCAGTTCTTAACTCGACGTCATGACGTTCTCTGATGACTTTCGCTGGCGAGCTGTAGCGCCCCTGCACGTTTACGACGTTCCCATCGTACACGTATCGGAGCTTTTTGGCCCAAAGCAACGTACAATTCGGCGTTGGTACTCCATGTTTCTTAGCAGTGGCGTCGTGAGCGACATGAAGGAGCACCAACGTCATTCCCGATGGTCTGCAGAGGTTCTCGATGCTGTACAGGCTTACGTATCCCTACACCCTACGTTCTACATTGAAGAGCTGCAAGACTACATCAAGAAACACTTTCCTACGACCACGACTAGATGTACAGCTACAATCTGCAGGGTGCTCAACTTTGACCTCAACCTGAGCAGAAAAGTCCTCGCCAAAGCAGCCCGTGAGGGGCTTCCGGCGGAAATTGCAGTTTATCGACAAAAGCTGGTACCGCTTTACTCGTATGCAGAGCAGCTTGTCTTTATTGACGAGACGGCCAAGGATGGTCGCCATGCCTATCGCAGATATGGGTGGTCCACGAGGAACACGAAGGCGGTGGTGCGGTTACTGTTCCGAAGAGGCAAACGACTGTTCATCATGGCAGCTTTGGATGTACGCGGGTTCTTCGGCTGGGAGTGGACAGAAGGCACTTTCACTAGTGCCAAGTTTCACGCTGCGTTTGTTTAGCACGTGGTGCCGCACCTGAACCCGTGGCCGTTGCCACGTTCGATTGTCGTCATGGACAACGCGAAGATCCATGCTTATCCAGAGCTGCAGGAGGTCATGCATGCGTGCGGTGCCCGACTAATTTTTCTGCCACCCTACTGTCCGCAGTTGAACACGATCGAACCGTGCTTTGGACTACTCAAACGTTGGCTTCAACGCCACGCCAATCTTGTGTTTCCGCTGTACCCAAAGTTAGTGTTGGACATTGCGATGAGGCAATGTACGCGAAATGAGAATAAAGGCTGCTTCGGCACCTATCAGCATTGCGGCTACCTGGACACAGGACTGCGTTCGGAAACATTTGATAATCTGATTAGTAGTTGTTGCTAAGCGCTAATTACCATGTCCATGACTTTTACACTAGCCTGCTCATCTCGATATCCATGTCTTCTTCTTCTTGGTTCTTAACTTCATCGGAGTCCGCATGATCCACGTCTGGCTGATCTGGATTAGTTGGGGTTGTCGTGGGTATACCATGATATATGCCTGCAGTGAATATGTCGTGGTCGGGCAGCCCAATGGCTCGGCGCAGCGATACAACGTCCACTTGGACGGGAAGCCACAGGCCGTTGAGCTGAATCATCACCGTGGCCGCGCGCCTACGGAGCTCTGTCAATCTTGTATCAGCATCCAGTGCCGCCCGTTGTCGGTCGAGTTCCATGGCCTGGGCTGTGGTGTTGTCCTCGGGAACTTCAAAGGGGGCATTGTCAGGACGACGGGCGTGCACGACGTCTAAGTGATGAGCGGTATGACACGAGGTGATTCGGAGTTTTCCCCTGTCCCACCGGGTCGGACATTCTTGGCTTGTGATTGGCCGAGCCAGGAATTTAGTGGGTGTGTACCCATGAATCAGGAAAGAAATGAGAGTGACGGTTCGTGAGGAGTCGCTTTCCCTGGAGCATCAACTACCAGGGTATTGTTCAAGAAACCAAAGTCAACTGTACCAGGTCGTATGTTCCAAGTCAACTGTACCAGGTGATATGTCCCAAGTCAACTGTACCAAGTCGAATATCTCAAGGCGAATGTACCAAGTCATATGTTCCAAGTCAACTGTATCAGGTCGGACGTTCCAAGTCAACTGTACCAAGGACGTCAACTGCCAGGAACATGGTCCCTGGGAAGGGTCGCCAGGAACCTTTTCATGATTTGCCTGAAGAGGCATGACATCCGAAGAGACGCAAGGTCGCCGATCCCCGGCGAACACGAGATCAAGGAAACGCAAGGTTGCTGAGCCTTTGCGTTGGACCCCATACTGAAATCAAGTCAAATTCAGCGAAGTGTTTGTGTACCCACCACCAGATAGCATAAGTTTATATTCAATCAGAGTCTGTTTTTCCCTCAAGCGCGCAAGTGGCCTGGATAAGTGTGCCTGACGTTAAGAATACGCAGGACACCCGTTAATTGCAGGTTAATTGAGCAAAGAGGCACGCCGGCTAAGGACTAGTCGTCGTTGGGGCTCCGCTCTCAAGTCCAAATTAAGTGGGGACCAGGGGCGGTGTTCCTGGGGTGAGCCACGTATTTCATATCCTAGTTGGCTCACATTGTCGAGGCTGGTGTGCCATTTCATGTTACAGGTTTTGGGCGACTGTCAGTAGTCGTTGCCCAGCATCATTGCGATCGACGGACTGCTGTGCGAAGGGACTGTACCAGGTTGTGACTCGAAAGTTCCCCTGCTTCAAAGGGGTGGTGCGCGTATTAAATACGTCTGAGCGCCTAGGGACATTTGCCGAGCGCCCTAGGACCGAACGCTCAATTGCGCTTGGCACTTTCTGCCCGTGTCTCTGGGCATTGAACAAACAATAAGAGACTTGCATATCGTTTTATTTGATTTTATATTTGGTTGGTGGTTATTAATCTTCCCTGACACAGGTAACCCAGGAAAGGGGTGTCAGCACTAACCTCACTCGTATATTTCTCACCGAACTAACCTGGAACAGGTGGGTGGAAGCCGCGAAGGTAAACGAACCTCAAGGGGATTGACACAAGGAGCACACGCCACCCTGGAACAACTGTTCCAGGGGTACTTCTGAGAGTCAGCGTTTTGCCAGGCCAGGCATCGTCCCGCGACTTTGGGTCAGAAGGACACCTGCACTATACAACCTAGGGCGATCAAGGTTTCACCGCCTCGCTTCAGCTGGTGCGCGTGCCCGGATTCGAAGTGCTTTGGATTTCACCGTTCGAGGTTCTAAGTAAGTGAATTTATTGTGAGGTGCTGATATTAATTTCCTACGTTTCTTATGGCGGGGAAGAAGAAAACAGCGCTACGAAGGCTGTGGCTGGCGATGTACCAAGGCGGTCGCGTCGTCAGCAGGGGTTGACGCCGGAGAACCTGGGCCTACTGGTCCAGGAAAGCGGCGCACCAAGAAGGATGTCGGGAAGGCTTCGGCTCAGGATCAACCTGCTCCAAGACCAGATGCCCAGGACGCGCCGGAGGCGATGTCCCAGGGCGACAAGTCTGCGAGCCCTGGTCCAGGACCTGATACATCTCGTGTCCAGGATCAGAGTGTCTCTGATGCTCTGGTCCAGGCGTCGTCAGTGGGCGCCGATATGGTTGAGTCCCCGGCGACTGGAGTCCAAGATTCTGCGTCGCCGGTTCAAGTGGAGGAGAAGTCGCCAGTGACGACCTTGGTTGTCACTCCAAGTGGTGCTTCGACTGATGTTCAAGGTTCGCCTGATGTTCGAGGTCAACGAGCGTTACTGGTCGTGGATCCGGATTCAGCGCATGTGCCAAGAGCTGTTGTACCAGCGCCGTCGTCGTCGATAGTCCCGGGACCTGAGACAGGAGTGTCGCCATTAGGCGGGATCCCTGAATCAGGTCTTGCCACCCCTGGTACAGGGGGACCCGGTTGACAATCGACTGGATGAGGCGCAGGTGTCGCAGTATATGTTGGAGCAGATGGAACGCTGGAGCCAAGTTGCGGCAGGACGCGTGTGCCCCCGAACGTCATTTATGATTGGCCGCGTCCTCGACCGAACCTCAGTTCCTGGTTTGCCGCTGCTCTGACAAAGTGGGTATTTGGCGGCGAAAATGATGCTGCCAAGCCAACAAGCTGCCTGGATTTCTGAGTTGAGGCCAAGAAGACACTTCATGACGGCTGCTCAAGATGTGACACCAGTCATGGTGCCACCCAGAAGGTTTCCCCCCAATGCGTGCGTGGCCCTGTTCCAGACTCTACTGTTCGAGGCTGGATTTGAGTTCCATAATATCATCCCGGTCTGGTTCAGGACGCGTGCGTCCAGGATCAGTGCCGACGTGATACATTTGGCGGTCGAAGAATTCCAAGAATACATCTCTGTGGAGCTGATCGAGTGGCGAGAAGCGACCAGGAACATCCCGTTCCGGACGATTTCGGTCCTTGAAGCAGTTCCTGCGAGCCAAGAACCTGAACCAGGTGCTGACATGAACGAGGGTGAACCTGAAGCCGGTGATATTCTGATGTCGGACCACGAGGTGGACTTACTTGGTCACTTATTTGTGGACGCTCCGTATCATGGGATTCGCCCAAGAAGTGTGACTGGGTCTTCAGTCGGTGAACCTGAGCCGAAGCGTATACAACATGCTCGACCTCAGACATCGACTCCTCGTTGGCCTCGTTACCAGAGTACCCGCTGTCCTCAGGAATGCCTTCTCGAATCGTGTCCTCTCAGGATCATGTGAGCTCGGACATTGCGACGGGTGAATACTCTGATACAATTCCGAGCTCCAGGGACCATCTGGAACATCCGAC
>JAAVTI010000737.1:0-22574 GCA_011947335.1 Phytophthora constricta
CGACGTTATATCGAGATTCAGGAAGACCAAGCACATGCCTGAACAGCTCGCCGCGCAGCGTCACAAGCTGGCCATACTCGAGATCGACTCTCGCTCGTGCAGATCGCGAATCGACGGTGTAACCACTGGTAAGTGCCTCATATCCAGCTAATACTTTGCCCACACTCTGATCGTCTTTCGTTGTTGTGCCTATGTAGGCAAATGCGTTAGTTAGCGATTCCAACAGCCAAGCACCGCACGTGGAAATCCACTGGATCACGAACTTAGGTGACGCATTGGCGTACGCTGCAGATCCACGGCGCAATGAGTGGCTAGTCATGTTGGGTGTGACCGACTGTCGGACGGTAGGCTGCATTTCCTGTAGAGTGTCTCTAATAACTTCTGTTATATAGCTGGCCAGATTGGGCATCTTTCGCTCTCGTTTCTGGGGTGGTTGCTCTGTAGAATCTGGTGTATGCTTCAGGCTTTCCCAGTACACGACAGCTTCTTCTTGCGTGTAAGTTTGTCCTCCAGGCAAGTCGGAGGACTCGTACCGCGGTTCCAACGGAAAGAGATTCTCTGAAGGTTCGTCATAGCATACAAAGAGCAAGCCAAACGCGTGCAGCATGCACTGCTGCCATTGCTCCGGGGACTTGAATACGGACATGCCCTGAACGGCGGAGGTATTGATCCTCGCGATGTGAAGGAATAGTTCACCTGATGCTGCAATAGAGAGCTGCTGCTTGCGAGCGAAGCAGGTGTCAATCCCCTGCCGAATGTGTGCCCCATCATATTGAGTAACGCAGCGTCATGGATCGACTTGAGCCCCGTATCCACCTCTGCATGTACTACTAAATGTTCGACTAATACACATAGATCATTTACAGTACAGCCTCGGGCAGCATTTGTTTGAACGTTGGTCCGAAGGTTGCGCTCTTCAATATTGGTTCCCATGTTGTCTCTGATTTTAGCAACACGCTGCGAGTCCGACAGCGAGCTTGGGTATCGCTCTCGTAGCATGTTCAGGACTTGAGAGAAATAGCCAAACGCCGTTGATTAGCAAGCCAGCACCTGACCGTGCTCTGGTGCTTTTTTGTTTGCAAGAAAATTGAATACGCTGTTAGTAGAGAGTAAACATTCTGAGTAGGCAAACTATTTTCCTTAGACTGGGAGCTATGCATGGTGTCTAACGCCGTCACTGACAGTCCTGCTGACTCAAAAAACTCCGCGAAGTACTTTTCAGCTGCTATTATGGCTTGCAGATATTTTGGCAAAATCGAGGGCCTGAGATCAGAGATAGCAGATCCGAAATGTAAAGACGATCAGATATAGAAGTCCACCGCAGTGGCTCCAAGCCCGAAAACATGGAAACCGGGCTCATATATATTGCTAAATCTGGTGCGTTTTGCTACATCGGATCACAATTACCGCTTAACAAGTGCTAAAATGAGTGGCTATCGGCTAATGTCTACCTCGATCCAACTGCAAACTCGCCTCAGTTCTTAACTCGACGTCATGACGTTCTCTGATGACTTTCGCTGGCGAGCTGTAGCGCCCCTGCACGTTTACGACGTTCCCATCGTACACGTATCGGAGCTTTTGGCCCAAAGCAACGTACAATTCGGCGTTGGTACTCCATGTTTCTTAGCAGTGGCGTCGTGAGCGACATGAAGGAGCACCAACGTCATTCCCGATGGTCTGCAGAGGTTCTCGATGCTGTACAGGCTTACGTATCCCTACACCCTACGTTCTACATTGAAGAGCTGCAAGACTACATCAAGAAACACTTTCCTACGACCACGACTAGATGTACAGCTACAATCTGCAGGGTGCTCAACTTTGACCTCAACCTGAGCAGAAAAGTCCTCGCCAAAGCAGCCCGTGAGGGGCTTCCGGCGGAAATTGCAGTTTATCGACAAAAGCTGGTACCGCTTTACTCGTATGCAGAGCAGCTTGTCTTTATTGACGAGACGGCCAAGGATGGTCGCCACGCCTATCGCAGGTATGGGTGGTCCACGAGGAACACGAAGGCGGTGGTGCGGTTGCCGTTCCGAAGAGGCAAACGACTGTCCATCATGGCAGCTTTGGATGTACGCGGGTTCTTCGGCTGGGAGTGGACAGAAGGCACTTTCACTCGTGCCAAGTTTCACGCTGCGTTTGTTAAGCACGTGGTGCCGCACTGAACCCGTGGCCGTTGCCACGTTCGATTGTCGTCATGGACAACGCGAAGATCCATGCTTATCCAGAGCTGCAGGAGGTCATGCATGCGTGCGGTGCCCGACTAATTTTTCTGCCACCCTACTGTCCGCAGTTGAACACGATCGAACCGTGCTTTGGACTACTCAAACGTTGGCTTCAACGCCACGCCAATCTTGTGTTTCCGCTGTACCCAAAGTTAGTGTTGGACATTGCGATGAGGCAATGTACGCGAAATGAGAATAAAGGCTGCTTCGGCACCTATCAGCATTGCGGCTACCTGGACACAGGACTGCGTTCGGAAACATTTGATAATCTGATTAGTAGTTGTTGCTAAGCGCTAATTACCATGTCCATGACTTTTACACTAGCCTGCTCATCTCGATATCCATGTCTTCTTCTTCTTGGTTCTTAACTTCATCGGAGTCCGCATGATCCACGTCTGGCTGATCTGGATTAGTTGGGGTTGTCGTGGGTATACCATGATATATGCCTGCAGTGAATATGTCGTGGTCGGGCAGCCCAATGGCTCGGCGCAGCGATACAACGTCCACTTGGACGGGAAGCCACAGGCCGTTGAGCTGAATCATCACCGTGGCCGGCTGCGCGCGCCTACGGAGCTCTGTCAATCTTGTATCAGCATCCAGTGCCGCCCGTTGTCGGTCGAGTTCCATGGCCTGGGCTGTGGTGTTGTCCTCGGGAACTTCAAAGGGGGCATTGTCAGGACGACGGGCGTGCACGACGTCTAAGTGATGAGCGGTATGACACGAGGTGATTCGGAGTTTTCCCCTGTCCCACCGGGTCGGACATTCTTGGCTTGTGATTGGCCGAGCCAGGAATTTAGTGGGTGTGTACCCATGAATCAGGAAAGAAATGAGAGTGACGGTTCGTGAGGAGTCGCTTTCCCTGGAGCATCAACTACCAGGGTATTGTTCAAGAAACCAAAGTCAACTGTACCAGGTCGTATGTTCCAAGTCAACTGTACCAGGTGATATGTCCCAAGTCAACTGTACCAAGTCGAATATCTCAAGGCGAATGTACCAAGTCATATGTTCCAAGTCAACTGTATCAGGTCGGACGTTCCAAGTCAACTGTACCAAGGACGTCAACTGCCAGGAACATGGTCCCTGGGAAGGGTCGCCAGGAACCTTTTCATGATTTGCCTGAAGAGGCATGACATCCGAAGAGACGCAAGGTCGCCGATCCCCGGCGAACACGAGATCCAAGGAAACGCAAGGTTGCTGAGCCTTTGCGTTGGACCCCATACTGAAATCAAGTCAAATTCAGCGAAGTGTTTGTGTACCCACCACCAGATAGCATAAGTTTATATTCAATCAGAGTCTGTTTTTCCCTCAAGCGCGCAAGTGGCCTGGATAAGTGTGCCTGACGTTAAGAATACGCAGGACACCCGGGTTAATTGCAAGCAGTAAGAGGCACACGCCGGCTAAGGACTAGTCGTCGTTGGGGCTCCGCTCTCTCAAGTCCAAATTAAGTGGGGATCAGGGGCGGTGTTCCTGGGGTGAGCCACGTATTTCATATCCTAGTTGGCTCACATTGTCGAGGCTGGTGTGCCATTTCATATTACAGGTTTTGGGCGACTGTCAGTAGTCGTTGCCCAGCATCATTGCGATCGACGGACTGCTGTGCGAAGGGACTGTACCAGGTTGTGACTCGAAAGTTCCCCTGCTTCAAAGGGGTGGTGCGCGTATTAAATACGTCTGAGCGCCTAGGGACATTTGCCGAGCGCCCTAGGACCGAACGCTCAATTGCGCTTGGCACTTTCTGCCCGTGTCTCTGGGCATTGAACAAACAATAAGAGACTTGCATATCGTTTTATTTGATTTTATATTTGGTTGGTGGTTATTAACCTTCCCTGACACAGGTAACCCAGGAAAGGGGTGTCAGCACTAACCTCACTCGTATATTTCTCACCGAACTAACCTGGAACAGGTGGGTGGAAGCCGCGAAGGTAAACGAACCTCAAGGGGATTGACACAAGGAGCACACGCCACCCTGGAACAACTGTTCCAGGGGTACTTCTGAGTCAGCGTTTTGCCAGACCAGGCATCGTCCCGCGACTTTGGGTCAGAAGGACACCTGCACTATACAACCTAGGGCGATCAAGGTTTCACCGCCTCGCCTCAGCTGGTGCGCGTGCCCGGATTCGAAGTGCTTTGGATTTCACCGTTCAAGGTTCTAAGTAAGTGAATTTATTGTGAGGTGCTGATATTAATTTCCTACGTTTCTTATGGCGGGGAAGAAGAAAAACAGCGCTACGAAGGCTGTGGCTGGCGATGTACCAAGGCGGTCGCGTCGTCAGCAGGGGTTGACGCCGGAGAACCTGGGCCTACTGGTCCAGGGAAAGCGGCGCACCAAGAAGGATGTCGGGAAGGCTTCGGCTCAGGATCAACCTGCTCCAAGACCAGATGCCCAGGACGCGCCGGAGGCGATGTCCCAGGGCGACAAGTCTGCGAGCCCTGGTCCAGGACCTGATACATCTCGTGTCCAGGATCAGAGTGTCTCTGATGCTCTGGTCCAGGCGTCGTCAGTGGGCGCCGATATGGTTGAGTCCCCGGCGACTGGAGTCCAAGATTCTGCGTCGCCGGTTCAAGTGGAGGAGAAGTCGCCAGTGACGACCTTGGTTGTCACTCCAAGTGGTGCTTCGACTGATGTTCAAGGTTCGCCTGATGTTCGAGGTCAACGAGCGTTAATGGTCGTGGATCCGGATTCAGCGCATGTGCCAAGAGCTGTTGTACCAGCGCCGTCGTCGTCGATAGTCCCGGGACCTGAGACAGGAGTGTCGCCATTAGGCGGGATCCCTGAATCAGGTCTTGCCACCCCTGGTACAGGGGGACCCGGTTGACAATCGACTGGATGAGGCGCAGGTGTCGCAGTATATGTTGGAGCAGATGGAACGCTGGAGCCAAGTTGCGGCAGGACGCGTGTGCCCCCGAACGTCATTTATGATTGGCCGCGTCCTCGACCGAACCTCAGTTCCTGGTTCGCCGCTGCTCTGACAACAAGTGGGTATTTGGCGGCGAAAATGATGCTGCCAAGCCAACAAGCTGCCTGGATTTCTGAGTTGAGGCCAAGAAGACACTTCATGACGGCTGCTCAAGATGTGACACCAGTCATGGTGCCACCCAGAAGGTTTCCCCCAATGCGTGCGTGGCCCTGTTCCAGACCCTACTGTTCGAGGCTGGATTTGAGTTCCATAATATCATCCCGGTCTGGTTCAGGACGCGTGCGTCCAGGATCAGTGCCGACGTGATACATTTGGCGGTCGAAGAATTCCAAGAATACATCTCTGTGGAGCTGATCGAGTGGCGAGAAGCGACCAGGAACATCCCGTTCCGGACGATTTCGGTCCTTGAAGCAGTTCCTGCGAGCCAAGAACCTGGACCAGGTGCCGACATGAACGAGGGTGAACCTGAAGCCGGTGATATTCTGATGTCGGACCACGAGGTGGACTTACTTGGTCACTTATTTCTGCGGACGCTCCGTATCACGGGGATTCGCCCAAGAAGTGTGACTGGGTCTTCAGTCGGTGAACCTGAGCCGAAGCGTATACAACATGCTCGACCTCAGACATCGACTCCCTCGTTGGCCTCGTTACCAGAGTACCCGCTGTCCTCAGGAATGCCTTCTAGAATCGTGTCCTCTCAGGATCATGTGAGTTCGGACATTGCGACGGGTGAATACTCTGATACAATTCCGAGTCTGGTGGGACCATCTGGAACATCCGACGAGTCCGCTGGTTCAGGTACTCAGCTGTCCATGAACACCTCATCGGATTCCTCGTTGATGTCTCTGGGGCGGAGTGCGGCATCGCACATGCCCAGGAGCGGGATGGCGTTCTTGACGCATGGGTCTGCTGGAGGCCTCGCAGGTGGAGATACCGGTGGAGGCTTTACGATCATTCGGCGACCGGCTGAAGTGCCGTTGCCTGTGGATCAAGACGACCAGGACATGGATGACTCTGACTTGGATCATGGTATGGTCCAGGACCAACGAACCAGGACGCAAGCTGCGTCTAGGGAGCTGCTCCAAGACCCGTACCAAGGAGTATCCTGAATACGGGGAGTTATGAGCCAGAGGCTGATGTCAGTGTCCCGAGGGGCGGTCCTCGTTCTTCGGCACACTCGTCCCGGTCAAGACGAACTTCTGTTTCAGGACGTTCATCCAGGTCAAGACATTCAGGATCAGGAGTATCGACTGGTTCAGGTGCAGCTCAAGTGGCGCTCAATGCCCTCCGTCAACAACAAGAGTCCCTAAGTCGACAGCACACTATGATGTGTGAGCAACAGGCGGCTTGGGACAGGATGGAAGAGCGCATGGAGCAGCGTCAACAAGAAATGCTTCGCGCCCAGGAACATCAACGTCTGGCTCAAGAACATGAGCGTCAAGTCCGTGAGAAGGAACGTCAAGAGGCTGAACAACGAATTCAGAGTGCCCTGGAACATGCAGCGCACCTGGAACAGGCACGCTTGGACGCAGAACGTCGGGCTCAAGAAGCCGAGAGGCGTATGCTCCAGGAAAACAAGTCGTCGATCCCGAAACAGGAAGTTCCAGGGTCCGACATGTTCCAGGATGCAAGTGTCTTAGAGGCACTGCGCCAAGAGTGGTCGCAGAATTTCGCGATGCAGGAAGAACGTTGGAACCAGCGAGAAGTTGAAGTACAAGCTCAACTGCAGACTGAAGTGAACGCGCGTTTGTCAGCTTATGAAAAGAAGGTTCAGGACTTGGAATTATTACGTACCCAAGAACGACAAGCTGCTCTGGATGCGCAGAAGGCCCTCGGTCAGGAGATCCAGGAACTCAAATCGATGTCGTCCAAAACTCTGGATGCCAAAGCTTCACCGTTTGTCCCTGGTCCAGTGTCTCAGGTACCGACTCAGGTGATGATGGCTAGTGGAGCATCTGTCCCTGAGAGGGTTCCCCCTCAGGTGGCGTTCCAGCCCCAGGTATGATGTCTCGGACTGCTGGTGCGTTGAACACTAAGTATGGAAGCGGAATCCAGGGTGATCAGTTGCGAGCGACTCTTCAGGGTCATGGCCCAGGTTTGTCGGGGGCGACTAATCCTGCCCAGCCTGTGAAGGCTGAGCAGCCATCGTCTTCGGTAAGATTTGAAGCTACACCCAAGAATGCGGACAGCTCATTACCCAGGTACAGTGTGCATGGTTCAGGTGCATCTGTACCTGATACATCTCAGTCTGGAGGATCCAAGAAGACGTCTAAGTCGGGAAGTTCGAGGAAGGCAGGTTCCAGGAAGAGTTCGTCCAAGAGAGGCAAACGTCGAGAGACCGATTCGTCAGGACCTGATTCAGACCCTGATCCAAGTGACTCAGATGACTCTGACTCTGACTCAGGTTCCAATAGTGACTCTAGTCTCGACTATAGTCCCAAGACAGTTTCGTCATCAGTGTCCCAGGATGGCACGACGGTGTTCACATACAAGCCATATATCGCTTATAATGCCCTGGAGCAGTTCAAGCGTGATGCACCTGTGGAAGACCGGGTTGCCTGGTGGGAACGATTTGTCGACCTGACGCGCCAAGGTGCATGGGAAGACAGTCAGAAGATCCGTCAACTCAAGGGCAGAATGCCGGCTGCTATTCGAGATTGGTATGGACAGCTCAAGCCCAGGGTCCGACACAGTTGGCCAGCGCTCTCTGAAAAATTCAGGCGCGCCTACTGTCGGACACCTGGATCATATGCTGAGAGGTATTATACACTCAGGATGCAGAACGGAGAATCCTCTCTGGACTTCTTCTATCGACTGAATCGGGCTGCCGTGAAGGCGGATATCGCCTACCTTGCGCCGTCCAAGAAACGTGAAGCCCATGTACGGAGATTCATCAAGAAGCTCAAGGACACTAGACTCAAGACATCGCTTCTGGCCATGACGTTCAAGAACATCGACGACCTGGAGCGTGCGCTCAAGAGGGACAAGGCTGTGTGGACTGCAGATATACATGATCCAGGTACACTGAGACGTGACCCACGAGCTGACAACATTCCGCACCAAGGACGATTCAAGTCGAAGCGACCTGGTACAGGACGTGCTTATGTCCAGAACGAGGATCACGGCGATGACTCAGGATCTGAAGAGGTAGAAGAGATTGCGGATGACATGTCAGACGAAGAGCTGGTGCTTAAGGCCAAGGTTTCAAGACCCAAGCCGAAAGGGATTTCCTCGCCGCAACCTGGTTCAGGTAATCAACCTGCTCCAGGTAACAAGTCGGTGACTCAGGGCCAAAATATTGCAGATGAAGTGTATCGGGCCATGGAGAGTGCAGGCTGGCGTCAGCCACCTGGAGCAGGTGCTCCAGGTAAGTACCAAGCCTCAAGTCCAAGACAAGACATGGAGTATTGTGAGAAATGTCGTCGCTGGGGTCGCACACCGAAGCAAATTGTTGGAGTGATCTGATCTGCGACCGTTGCCACCGACGTGGACACCCTACTAATAGGTGCAAGGTGTCCCCATGTTCCATGTGCGGAAGTTTCCACGACCACGGTGAATGTGAATCCTGGAAAACCCTTCAAGCCATCAAGAGTGCTGCTCGACAAGGAACACTCAAGGACATGCCTAGCCATCTTCTGGATAAACTCCTAGGTGGCGAAGCCAATTCTGGAAATCACTCGTTAAACTAGCGAGCCCGCTGGATAGCCGTCCAGTACGTGTCGGGCTAAGGCCCCCAGAATTGTGTGTCCTAGTGTATGTCGGTCCAGAATTGAGAACCAAGAACCAAGATAACCATCAATGCATGACTACTGTGTATCAAGATCAACCTCCATACCCTGATCTATCTCCCCTACCTGGAACAGAAGATCCTGAAACACCTGACTCAGGTGAAGTCACGGAGTTCCAGTTACTACCAGGAGAGAGATATGGGTGGTGGGCGGATCATGATGATGGCTGTAAGCGAGGGATTGCCCTGGTACATGGTGCAGTGAACAATCGGCGAACCAGTATCCTGTTGGACTCTGGTGCATCTGTGAGTATGATAAGTCTCGACTTTGCACGTAAGTTGGGACTCGTGCTCAAGAACACCGACCAGGTTCGTATATCTGGTTTAGGTGGTGTGCCGACGATCATTGCCCATGAAACCCAGGTTAAGATTACTCTTGGACCTCGGGTGGTTTATGTTCTGGATTTGTTGGTGGCGAATATTGGTGAAGGTATTGAAGTGTTGCTTGGGATGAATTTCATGTATGCCGCGGGGATACGACTTGCGGTTCGGGAAGGCTTGGTCATGCTACCTGACGAAGAAACTATCGTCTTGAAACAGAGTCATGTACCAGGTCATGTAGGCGTGGATTTACCTGTCCTGGCTCAAGAGAGCCTGTACCTGGATCCTGGTCAAGGTGCAGTGGTCCGGATAAAGTATGGACAAACCAACCCTCAACGGGAGGTTGTCTGGGCTGGACGAGGTGACCGCTGGGTGACGAAGATTGTGTATGCTGCTAAATCCTGGCCCGTCGCGGTTAAAGTGGTGAATGTCTCAGACAAGAAATTGTGGATTGACACCAGAACCCCGCTGGCCAGGATTGTGGAATATGGCTTCTTTCCCAGAGCAGGACGTTTCGTGCGACCTGGAACATCCCGGTATCGAGAATGGCAACAACTCATTTATGAAAACACTGTGTCGAACCAGGCTAGAGTTCGCGCTGAGAAACTGGCTCAGGACCTCCAGGACCTGAACCACCATGTGTTAAGCGTCCTACTTATCCCTGGCCGACCAAGATCCTGTTGCCCAGAGTTCCTGGGGTTGTCGAAGAGAGGATGGCTATGGTCATTCCCCCGCCTAAGAAGGTGCGATTCAAACTTGAACAAGCGCCTGAAGAAACTCAGGAACATGTGTCCCAGGGCGTGGATGTTTCAGATGCGGAAACGCAGACCGACGTGATCCAGTCTCAAGACGTTGAGGTCTGTGATGTTGGTGTAGATATCATGGATTTAGATGAAGAGACAGGGGCGATGTTCGTGGACGCGCTGGAGGAAAGCTTTGATGATCCTGAAGCACGAGACGGTGTGGAACCAGAGTTGGAAGTGAACCAGGTTGACGATGAAGATTATGATGAATGTTACCTGGATCTGCCCATCTCGGCCCTCCCTAGTACACCTGTACAAAGGCTAGAGGAATCATATCTCGCGTGTATGCGGATCAGTGCTGAGGATCTGGCTGATGATCCAGGGGTGTATCTGCACGAGGGTAGCGAATTACTGTCTCAGCTGCGGGACCAGTTGGCTATACTCCCTGAATTAGCGGACCTGAATCCCAAATGTGATATTGCCCAAGCTGATGTTGGTGTTCCAGGTGTGACAACGCCTCCGATGAATCGGAAGCTGCGAAGGATTCTGGAACGTCATCATTCAATATTTCTGGGCGATGGCAACGCTGCACCTGCACCTGCTCGTGGTGTTGTTTGCGACCTGGATGTTGGCGACGCAAAACCCGTGGCTCAAAGATCCAGGCAGATTGCGCCTCACCTGCTCCAGAAAGTCTACGACCTGCTCAAAAACTCCTGGAACATGGACTGATCGAGTTCTCAGATTCGCCTTGGGCATCTCCGATTGTGATTGTCCTCAAGAAAAATGGTGTGGACATAAGGATGTGTATTGATTATCGCTTGGTGAACGAGTTTATCAAGCTATCACGCTATCCCCTACCATTGATTGACGACCTTCTAATTGGATTTGAGGCAGCCATGTGGTTCATGTCTCTGGACATGGCTAGTGGTTTCTGGGCAATCATGATGACGGAACGCGCTAAGTGGATTTCAGCTTTCATTTGCCCCTTTGGACATTTCCAGTGGATCAGGATGCCATTTGGACTCAAGAATGCGCCGCTGATCTATCAGTGCGTAATCAACAACTGTCTATGGGGATTCGTTCGGTTGCCTCCAGATGAAGAAGCTCAGGTTGACTGTGAGGTCCTTGAGTACCTGGGTCTGGACAACCTGGAACATGATCACCCTGAAACAGTTGAGTCTAAAGTCCCGATCCTGGGAGAAATGATGACAGTGTTCCAGCGTAATATCCCTATGCCTTCTCATGTGGGTCCTGTTTTGGGGCGAAGTTCGTATATTGACGATATCGCACATGGAACAGAAACCTGGGACAGGTTGTGCGAGGACCTGGATGCATTGTTGTTCAGGCTCAGGTACTGGAACATTTCAGTAAGTTTGCCCAAGAGTGAGTTTGGGAAGTTGACGATCCCGTACCTTCACACGAGGTTAGTGCCGAAGGTATTCGTGCTGTGCCCAAGATTGCTAAGGCGGTTCAGGAACTTCCGTTCCCGTCCACTTTAAAAGGTGTTCAATCATTTCTGGGCAGCCTGAACTACTATAATAAGTTCATCGAGGACCTGCCTGTGATTGCCGCTGTACTCTACGAGTTGACTGAGGAACAGGTGCGGTCCGGCCGAGACCTGTCCAAGGCTAAGGAGGCGTTCGAGATCCTGAAGAAGAAAATTGTGTCTACTCCGCTCTTACGCCATCCTGATCGGACCAAGTCGTTTGCAATAATTTTGCATGCCAACCCCTGGGCAGTGTCAGCTGTTCTAGGTCAGGAACATGACGGTGTGATTCAGCCTGTGCGATTTACAGGAAGAGTCCTGAATGGGTATGAAGTCAAGTACCATGTTGCAGAGAAAGAAGTTGTCGCCCTGCTCCGGGTACTCAGTGTTTTCAGGCCCTTGATCGCGAGCTGTCACTTGGTGGTGTATACCAGGTACAGTGTTCTGAGCTGGTTACTCAGGTCAAAATCTCTGGACGGTCGATGTCTACAGTGGGCAGCGATGTTATCACCCTGGTCCATGGAAGTGTACAAGGTCGATCGGGACCAGGACGGGCTCGCAGCTATCCTTGGTGCAGGAATCACTCCAAGGGAACACCTGGACCAGGTTGCGGAATCTCTGATCCCTGCCAAGGGGCGAGTCAGGCCACCTCCTCCGATTAGTTTGGAGATGTTGGAGGCCGACTACCAAGGTTTCGTCATGAGTTTTGATGGCGCAGCCAAGACCTCGACACGTCAAGGGAGTTGTGGCTGTATATTGTGGAAGATACCTGGATGGGAAGTTCTAAAGGCGAAAGCATATTTCCTTGAAGATGTGACCGTTAATGATGCGGAATATCATGGAATGTTCAAGGGGATGGAGTTAGCCCTGGAACATGACATCCAGGAACTGGTCGTGGTTGGAGATTCAAGAATCGCCATCCAACAGGTTCAAGGTTTCATCAACTGCAATCAACCCAACTTGCAACGTCGACTGGCTGAGGTCGAAGCATTGAAACCCAGGTTCAAGTCGCTCAGGTTGGTACATGTGAAGCGTGACTATAATCAGGCCGCAGATTACCTGACGTCTAAGACACTTGTTCTGGGAAAATCTTGGGAGGTCGAAGATGACGACGAGAAAACACACCTGAAACATGTGTCCAGGATCGAAGAAAAGCTTATCAAACCCAAGGTAGAAGCTGAAGAACACAAAGCATCAGAGACAGTACCAGTGGAGGATGCTGACAGTATGGTCCAGGGCACCAAGGTTATGGCCGCGATTACGCGAAGTCAGTCCAGGGACAGTATGGCTCAAGGACAGTCTGATAACCCGCTTGCAATCCAGGATGAACGTTGGCGACGTGTCAAAGCACATCAAGATGCTGACGCCCGAATGATTGAGATCAAGCAGTACCTCAGAGGTGACTTTGGGGAATTCTCGCGAGTCCAACTCAAAAAGATTGCCAAGATCGCTGATCGAATGGTTCTGGATTCCCGTGATGTATTGTATTACCTGAACCAGTTGACTGCTAACCGACCCAGGAACAGTAACACTGAACCAAGGTTGGTGATACCTGGAACACTGCGTGCAGATATCTTGCACTACGTACATGAAGACTTTCAGGGCGGACACCAAGGCATTACCAGGACATATGAACGACTGCGTCGTGAATACTACTGGCCTGGAATGTACGCGGACGTGGAAAAACTCGTCAAAGAATGTGTTGATTGTGCGTCCGCCAAGGGGCGACCGCCAAACTCAGGACCGTCTCCTGGTAATATTGAACCAAGACGCCCGTTCGAGGTGGTGTCTATGGATTTTGTCACCCACATGCCTAAGTCCGAACGGGGTAATACTTTTTATTACTGTTCCAGGACATGTTTTCAGGGTATGTGATGTGCAAACCCATGAGTTCCACAACCGCCCAGGATGTAGCCGAGGCTTACGAAGAATGCGTCTTCAGGCACTTTGGAGCAAGCTCTATGATCAGGCACGATCAAGATCCCAGGTTCATGAGCGAAGTTTTTACCAGGTTCAGGGAGCTCCTGGGCAGTAAGCAGCGAGCGACCCTAGCGTACCGCCCTCAGGCGAATGGCCAACAGGAGCGATCGGTGCAGACAGTCATGAGGAGTGTCCGAGCTTATGTAGCTGAACCAGATCAGACTGATTGGGACGACCACGCAGAGCGACTGATGTTCGCCTTGAACACTTCTTACGATGCGACCAGGATGGATACCCCATTTTACCTGGTACATGGCTGGGATGCTTGTGGTACAGTATCGGCTATGCTTGGACCTCGTCCATCTAGTGTTCCAGAGAGGACCGCGTTCGAATGGCGACGTAAGTTCCAGAGAGACTATGGTTATGCACTTGCGTGTGCAAAGGATCTCCAGGAACAGGCTAAGCGTACCAGGTCTGAGGAACAGACCAGGAAGTGGCGAGAATTATCGGATCGGATTAAATCTGGATTTGAGGCGGGCGATGCGGTATGGCTTTATATCCCTAAGGTTCAAACTGGATTAAGCCGCAAGCTCGCACACCTCTGGCATGGCCCATTTAGGATTGAAGAGGTGCAAAATAATTTCAGGGTGAAACTCAAGATCGAGGACACTGGCTACCGCGTGAACCCATGGGTTCATGTTAGCCGGCTGAAGCCGAGGGCACTCTTCCCAGAACGACCAATGAACCAGGTGGAAATGAACGAGGATGATGATTTCGACACCGCATTATTACCTGAGGATAGCTGGGAGCCAGACAACCAGAACAGTGAGTACGAGGTTGAAAAAGATCCTAGATCAAAGATGGACCAAGAGAACCAGAACCTCGAAGCGTATTCGCGAGTACCTGGTCAAATGGAAAGGTTATCAGGATCCAGAATGGTTACCAATGACACAGCTTAATTGTGGGGCTCTCCTGTACGACTTTAACAAGGGTGCCAGAGCGAGAGCCAGGTTCCGGGCTATGCAAGCAGGCGACGATCATCCTGGTAATTAATGTTCAAGGACAGTGTACCTGGAACATGTGACCGTTGACAGTGTGAACCATGAACAGTGAAGTGTGTGAAGATATTATTGATGAACCCCAGTTACTAAAAATGGAAAGGGAATGCGGGTGTCTTAGGGCAATGGTGCTCAAGATGCCCGTCCCGGGCCCTTAAAGCCCGGAGTGGAAGTACCAGGGTAATAGAAGTTACCCATGGTCCTAATCCACAAATGCATGACCTGAACCATTAAGTGACAATGACGAACCTGAAACATGAGACCCAGAGACATAGTGATTCGAGAAAAAGGTAAAGCTGTTATTCCTGGGACTTATGAAAGTACGACTACGCGACGACATGCAGAACATCAAAGTTAGTGGCCCAGGTCATAACTTGTTCCAGGATCAGAGATCCAGGTGCGTGATTGGATTCTTGGCGCGAACCACATGTGACAACCTGGTACGTTGGAGATCCACAGGCAGATGCGAAATCGTCTGCCTCTCGTTCTCGGCAGTCGCCCACTGTGTTCGACCAGGTTCAGCCCAATCCAGAGTCTCAAGTTGAGTCATCAGACTCACGGGCTCCGTCTTGTTTGCCTTGGCGACACGAGGATCCATCCAGATCCAGTAGCAACACTTGTTGGGCAACGTCCAGATACCAGGCTCCTGAAACAGTGTGTCGACGAAACCAGGCACCTGAGACATCACCTTCACCTGAGCCTCGTAATCCTCCTGGAGCAGTGCCCGGCGGCTTCGACGAGCAGTGTGTATCTTCATGGAATCAAGGTCAGTCTTCTTGTCGATGACCACCCAGTGTTGGACCTCCCAGAACGCACGACAATGCTTCTTCATGAACTTGACGTAGTTGTCCAAGGCCTGCTTGACTTGTTTACTGAGCTTGGTGCGTTCATGGAAATATAACTCCGTGATCCGGCTCTCGAACATAGTGTTCCAGGGAGCGAGTGTTTCAAGGTCCCGATATTTCTGGGCATTCCAACGTGCCTTGAGCGGTTCGGACTTGAACTTGTTCGGCTCATAATCCGGAAATCCAGGGGACTGCAGTGCATGCTTGGACGAAGCACTCGCGAACTGCATCAGAGCACCGTAGTGACGCCAACTGACAATGCCTCGGTGAGGCACCTCAACCTGCTCCAGTTCCGCGATAGTGAGTTCCTTGTAGGACTTACGAGCCAGCGGCGACTTGGACCTGAGTTCGGCAGCCTTCGATCGGCTGGGGGTTGTCTTCTGTCGCTTGGACGCACGCTTGTCCTTCTTGGTCGTTGGGGTCTCGGGCGCTGGACCTGGAACATCTTCATCGTCGTCACTTGAATCAAGGAGGCGACGCTTGGTTGAACTGGGTCTGGGCGAGGCTGCATAGGTATTGCTGTCTTGAGTCACTGTACCAGGGACGTTGGTGTCTGGTACAGGGACCTCTGGAGCAGGGACCTCTGGAACATAATCCGGATCTTGAGCGGTGTTGTCTTCCTCGTCGGATGACTCTTGAACAGGATCAGTAAGGGCTTGACACCCCTGGTCAGGGCACCCCAATACGACGGCCGAACGAACTGTTCCCTCAAAAATTCCAGTCGAGCCTCAGCGAGCAGATAATACCGCTCTGGGACGTACTTGCTCCAGGGTGTCGTGTCGAGTTGGTTCCAAAACATCATGCTCGTGAGCATGTCGACCAGACCCGACTCCACAAACAACCCGTGAGCAGCCTTATCCTCGGCCAGCCAAGCGAGAGCCGCCTCTAGTTTCAACCCAGTACGAAGAGCCTGACGAACATCCCGACGAAGGTCTTGCCAAGCCGCGAATTCCAGGCGCTTACGAGCATCGACCTTGCTGAGCCTGGTTTGATCCCCTGGGAGGCGAACATGTGGAGGCTCCAAAGGAGTGTGAATAAAAGGCCGCATTTGTGGGGCGCTTGGCGCGCGAGGAGTACTCTTGCGGTCCTTGGACTTGGAGCTTGTCGTGTTCGTGGGCGTCTTGGAACCTGAAACAGTCTCCTTAGTGTCTTGAGTCATGTCAATGACGTCTCCACTTGGGTTACTGGGTGCACCAGAGTCTTTGTGCTCCTGGTCGTCATCTGGGTGACCTCCCCCGAGCTTGCTTGTCTGGATAAGGTCCCGCCTTGTGACGAATGTCCTTCAGATCTTCGACCGTAATGCGAGTGTCCCAGGTGGTCGGAGGCACCGTCCCTGAGACATAGTGTTGAACCAGGTCCCAGAGACGTTGCCAATTTGAGACCACCTCGGAGTGCTCCATGAGAAATCCATGAAAGCCCAAGTGTCCAATCTTGGCTGATTCACGCGAGATTCCAGGACGACACGCTGCACCTGGGCATCTTCGAGTTGACGTTCCAGGTCCTTGATCTTGGTCTTCAGTGACAATACCTGTCCCCGATGACCACGAGCAATGGCCCGGAAATCAGTCTCTAGACGATCGCGAGAGCAGCGCGCGCTCCAACGAGCCTGATCCACTTGCCTGAACCAGTAGTCACACATGAAGCGCCACTCGCGCTTGATGTTTTCTTCGGCCTGCTGAGCATCCAGAGCAATCTGGGCCGCTGATGGATCAGGTGCCGCCTGTACCAGGTGCCGCATGCGACGATACTGGCACAATATGCGACGTAAGAACGAGGTCATGTTGAACACCTTCTCAGCAAGACGCTCTGGTACTGTTTCAGGAGCGCCGCAAATTCACGTCGCACCTGAGTCATGGATAATAAATGTTCCACGTCACGACCCAAGGCTTCGACCGGGAGTGTACGGAGGATGTCGTTGCGCACATCTGTCCCCAGGATGGTGACCAAGTCATCGATGTCCTCCGCGGTGAAATTATCAAACGTGATCAAAGTATCCACTCCACCATAGCCATCTTGGAAGCAGGCACCCTCACGCAGCGCCGCAGCAGTAGCTGGTACAGCAGCTGCGAAGGTCTCGCCGCCAGGAGTGTATGCTGGAGGATATGGCCAGCGGGGTGAAAATGTATCATCCCTCACGCTGGCCTGGTACTTAAGCCGGTCGCGCACCTGAGACATCAAGTCCGTAGGCAGAGATGCCAGGTCGTGCTCCGTGAGCCACTTCATGCCTGAGAGCAGGGTGTCCTGAGACGTCGTGCTCTGAGGCAGATCTCCTGAGGCATCATTTCCACCTGGAACATCTTGGCCGCCGTTGTCACCGAGATAATCGCCCGGATTGCCGGTTGCAGCCACATCAGCATCAGGCCTGAGGCCCAACTCGCTTACGGGCGCTTTGTCTTCCAATGCGTTGGTAGGCGGACCAGAGTCCGGACCACCCTGAGCAGTCGCTGGTAGTTCGCTGGCGCCACCCGTCACCGGTGCGTCACCTGATGCAGTCTGCGGAGGGAGGTCTGCGGGAGCGTCGTCCATAGTCGCACGTCCTTGTTCACTTGAATCTGACTGTCGATGATTTGGGAGATTGAGATATGAGTGCGGCGGAGCTGCGGCACAGCCGTGATTCGGTTGAGTCGCTTCGAATGTCGATTGTTCTTCGGAAAGGACGGTTGACGGGACCCGCCGTGTGCGACAGGGCGCAGAAAAGAGGTGAGCCGTGGGAGCCGACCAGGAACATCTGTGTTCTGTTTGGTTTTGGCTCGGTTTTGGCTGACCGGTCGGTCACCAAACGTCTGGACATGATACAGTTAGCTCGACTGGAAGCAAGTTCCTCTCTGACTGTATCTTGGTCAGAGGGGCGGTTGACACGAGGTGACTGGAGTTTTCCCCAGTCCCACCTGGTCGGACATTCTCGGCTTGTGATTGGCCGAGCCAGGAATTTAGTGGGTGTGTACCCATGAATCAGGAAAGAAATGAGAGTGACGGTTCGTGAGGAGTCGCTTTCCCTGGAGCATCAACTACCAGGGTATTGTTCAAGAACCAAAGTCAACTGTACCAGGTCGTATGTTCCAAGTCAACTGTACCAGGTGATATGTCCCAAGTCAACTGTACCAAGTCGAATATCTCAAGGCCAATGTACCAAGTCATATGTTCCAAGTCAACTGTATCAGGTCGGATGTTCCAAGTCAACTGTACCAAGGACGTCAACTACCAGGAACATAGTCCCTGGGAAGGGTCGCCATGAATAGTTTCGTGATTTGCCTGAAGAGGCATGACATCCGAAGAGACGCAAGGTCGACGATCCCCGGCGAACATGAAATCCAAGGAAATGCAAGGTTGCTGAGCCTCTGCGTCGGACCCCATACTGAAATCAAGTCAAAGTCCGCAAAGTGTTTGTGTACCCACCACCAGATAACATAAGTTTATATTCAATCAGAGTCTGTTTTTCCTCAAGCGCGCAAGTGGCCTGGATAAGTGTGCCTGGCGTTAAGAATACGCAGGGCACCCGGGTTAATTGCAAGCAGTAAGAGGCACGCCGGCTAAGGACTAGTCGTCGTTGGGGCTCCGCTCTCTCAAGTCCAAATTACGTGGGGACCAGGGGCGGTGTTCCTGGGGTGAGCCACGTATTTCATATCCTAGTTGGCGCACATTGTCTAGGCTGGTGTGCCATTTCATATTACAGGTTTTGGGCGACTGTCTGTAGTCGTTGCCCAGGATCATTGCGATCGACGGACTGCTGTGCGAAGGGACTGGACCAGGTTGTGACTCGAAAAGTTCCCCTGCTTCAAAGGGGTGGTGCGCGTATTAAATACGTCTGAGCGCCTAGGGACATTTGCCGAGCGCCCTAGGACCGAACGCTCAATTGCGCTTGGCACTTTCTGCCCGTGTCTCTGGGCATTGAACAAACAATAAGAGACTTGCATATCGTTTTATTTGATTTTATATTTGGTTGGTGGTTATTAACCTTCCTGACACAGGTAACCCAGGAAAGGGGTGTCAGCACTAACCTCACTCGTATATTCTCACCGAACTAACCTGGAACAGGTGGGTGGAAGCCGCGAAGGTAAACGAACCTCAAGGGGATTGACACAAGGAGCACACGCCACCCTGGAACAACTGTTCCAGGGGTACTTCTGAGAGTCAGCGTTTTGCCAGACCAGGCATCGTCCCGCGACTTTGAGTCAGAAGGACACCTGCACTATACAACCTAGGGCGATCAAGGTTTCACTGCCTCGCCTCATTTGTCCCAGCCCGCTCCGCTCGATTTGCATCTCGCTGCACTACTTCAGTGCTGCCTCGCTGCGCTCGGCAGCTGGATGGAGCTGATCAGACCAGTAAGCAATGGAATAATGTAAAACCTAACTATGTATTTACGCAGTTAAAAGTCCTTGGTTTCGCGCAAAGATCTCTCTGTACACGATGTTCTTGGTGTGCGCGGTGTCTTCTTCAATAGCTGAATGGTCGACAGCAATCTTGATCCCCTTCCATCAAGTTACACGCAATTGTGCCACGTACAGCTGCCCATGCGCAAACACTGGTCCTTGTAGACAAATCCCCACGCTAGCCAGCGACTGTTCTTGAGCCCGGTGGATTTTCATCGCGAACGCCGGAATGACAGGAAACTGCTTACGTCGTAGCTGGATTGGAAAGTCCTTGTCGTCGTCGTCGCTGATGAAGATAATTCGAGGGATGAAAACACGCCGGTCTTTCCGGGGTCCTGTCATAATAACGGCGTCGATGCACCTCTCGCGAAGAGACAGCACGCGCAACCGCGTCCCATTCGACAATCCCGCGTTGCAGTTCAGGTTGCGTACCACAATGATAGGACTGCCGATGTTGACCACAATTCGGTGAGGTAGGATTCCAGAGAAGTTAAGATAGCGCAGAAATTTCGGCTCGAAGAGTATGTTCATTCGTGAACGCCAGAACGTCGAACAAACGGACCCTCTAAGTGAGCACCAACACACACACGCAGTGAGCACGACTGCTTTCTATGAAATCAACGACATAGACGTACTCAGATGTGCAGGGGCGCAACGTGTCAAATCTGTGCTTGAAGTGAGGCAGAGATTGGTTGTCGTATCCATTATATCTGCACCTTCTATCGCATCCACAGACGTGTACTCCGCGTTTCTCCGGAGAGCCGGTCTGATACTAACTCGTTGATTCGACGTATATTCGTGTTGGTCGGAGCTAAAATAGCCTTCTCCGTGAAGTAGTCATCTGGTAGATTCTCCTCACCAATCCCCGGATAGACAGCATCGATCAAGGCGTTGGGACCACGGTCGTAGTAGTCTTACACAATTGGCCCGTCGTCTTCCTCGCGTTGTTCAAGATCAGTTGGAAGTAGGGCGAAGCTGGGGAATGGATATCGTCCGTCCCCGCAACTGCATCTTCTTGCTGCACACTTTCCGGGAAAACACACATGTCTTCCGGTAGGCTGATATCATCTGCGTCAAGAACTTGATTCACTGGGTACCACCCCTGGCCGATCTCTCAGAGAAAGGTTGGAAATTCGTCCGTTTTCCGCTGCATCCAAAGTGTTGACAGTAGTACGATAGGATCGGCTACTGCCGACAACCCAGCTGTTTGCATGATTCCTCAAAGTACGGATTAGTTGCGCACGTCTAAACACAGAACAGACAGCTTCAGTGTATGTCTAACTGCTTTCGTAGTTATGTTTTGTATGGTATTGTGGCTTTCATCCTTTTTGGCAAAACTGATGGTCCAAAATCCGATATATCGGCCCGATTTGAAAACAGGTCCGATTTAGGATGTAGGGGTAAGGTAAGCTAGCTATATCCGATCAGATTTGCCGCTCTGCGCTCAGAGCTATTGTATGGTGGTCATTTTTGCCGAAGTAAAGCGGCAAAAATGACCACCAACAAAACGTATCCGAGGCCGTCGTCACACAGCCCAGGGTCTCTCCTGGAGAACGGTAAGTCATCATGGGCGACCCTGCAGTGCTTGCAAGCTGTACATTTAATGAGTTCTAAGAGCACATTTCGCCCTTTTTAGTTACCAAGGGCCATGGCATACATCGCAGAATGGCCTCTGGAATGGCCTTGTGCTCCTAATTCTGGTCCGAAATAACTAAAGCTGACCTGATAACCCTATCCTTGGTCCATTTTATATAAAACCAACTCCGAGATAAGGTGTCAAATCGGAGGGCAAAATCGCTGAAAGCCACAATATATGATGTGTACCAACTGGAACTCCAAGCAATATCAACAATATGAATGACATGGCGCTGTCATCACTAGAATTTTCATTTAGATACAACTGTGCCTGTCATGGATTACCCTGTGACAGTCTTTTAGCTAATATCACTGCGCTAGCCTAGGTGTCTATCGTTGTCTTCGTTATGGCTGCTCTTATTGTCAGCTCAGTCAGAACTTTGTCATTTAGGTGTGCTTACACGGTCCGAAATTTTCAGCGCCCAGCAATGCTATCGCGTTCGGTTTCTGAAGTTCAGCCTTATCTATGAGTTCGGATTGGCATCTTGCACAGTGCTTCTTGCGGCAAAGTAGATGACTTTCCAGTACCATGCAGCACCAATCCGCACCCCATACACCTCCCCTATACCTGTGTTGCGGCTCGGCCAGTTTGATATTCCAGTACCCTGAGGGTACAGGCAAGCCGCTCTGGTCCAGCTTTACAGTGCCAGTACCAGCATCAGTCACTTGAGTGAGTTCGTTTCAGCCGTTGTGTGTCGAAAATCCACACACTGCCTCTCTATACGTACAATAGTGGAGAGTAATATGCACATGTCACCCTTCAATTATCAGCTCACTTGTTCCAGTGCTACTTGTAATCGCGCTGTAGTGCGCAGGCTTAGATCCCAACACAATGATGTCCTCAACTCACCTTGACCTTGGCTCCAAGTAATTTATTTATTCCAACAATTTAGCCCAAGCGAAGTAATTATGCTTGTACTTATGGTTTGTGCAGTATAGTGGTTTCAAGCTTTGCTGAGATCTAACATGATGACACTTGGTTCTGTCATCATAGGACTGGAGAGTGTTTTAATAACGCAGTGTTTGTAGACGTTGTAAGTTGGCAGCGCGAATCGTACAGCTATATACAACACCACGTTGTTGTCACAGTACCTCTGTGCTCAAATACACGTACTGCTATAAAAATGAACGTACAACATTTCGTTTAGACTACAAACTACCGCGGGACAGCGACGACGAGGTAGGTACATCGATAGAGATGCATAAACTCATGGGGTTTGACATAGCAAAATCGAGCAATCAAAAGCGACAGGGAGTCAAAATGGT